>JAHRHZ010000076.1:3564810-3664968 GCA_024137785.1 Ginglymostoma cirratum
TGCTCCTATGATGCTGCTTGACCTGCTGTGTTCATCCAGCCCCATGCTTGTTACAAAGGAAGATAGTTGTGATTATTGGAAATCAGTCATTTCAGCTGTAGCACATCTCGGCAGTAGATCCTTAAGGGAGTTTTCTTAGGTCCACCCATCTTCAGATGCTTCAGTAATGACCTATCCACTATCATAATGTCAAAAATGGGGATGTTTGCTGATGACTGCATCATGTTTAGCACCATACATTTCCTCAGATACTGAAGCAATCCATGGGCAGATACAGCTGGACCCAGACAATATCCAGTCATAGGCTGAAAAGTGGCAAATAACATTCCACCACACAAAAGCAAGGAAATGACCATCTCCAACAAGAATGAACTTAACTACTGTCCCTTGAAATTTGATGGTGTTACCATCACTAAATCCTGCCTGTCAACGTTCTGTTGGTTACCATTGACAAGAAACTAAATTGGCTTAACCACATAAGTAGGGCAGATCAGAGGCTAGGAATCCTGTAGGAACTCATCTTCTGACTTTTTATAGCCTTTTCACCATCTACAAAGCAGGTGTACGATGGAATAATCCCCACTGGCAAGTTCAATAACGCTCAAGGGGCTTGGCACTATCCAGGACAAAGCAGCCCATTCAATTGTGTTATGGACCAGACCAGACCCCCTCAAAATATTTTAAGAAGGTTGCCTTGACCCTAACTTTTTTTTTATTTTAAAGGTAGATGTGAAGTGCATGGCCCAGATGTGATACAACTGGTCAAACCACTCGCTGTTAAACAAAACACAAATTTACTTAAACATTATAGTTAAAATACAAATAAAACGAAGAGGAACTTAAAATGACTTAAGTGTTGGAAAACTTCACCAAATGGCAGATACAGTATCTATTACTAAGTAACTGTTCCAATATAGTAACATCCCATAAACACATCCCTTGGCTAAAAGGTAAATTCAAACACAGATTCTTTCATGCAGCTCTCCAATCCAGGAGAAAACAACATCAAGAGAGATTTCAGAGAAAGTTGCAGCTAGTAATCTTTCACTGAAGCTTCCAACTCTTCTGGGACCCCCCCAAACAGCTTCTGACTGCTAAAGCTGAAAACAGCTAGAAAGTGTGCCTATAAGAACTGATCACTCCCACTGAAGATGCTTCCATTGTTCCAACAGTTTAAAATTAAAACCTAAGGGCCTCTTAAGTTGTTTACTTCGCCCATTTTCAGTAGCCAGTTTGGTGCCTCTGCCTTTTCAACCTCTCTTCAAAAAACACCCAGGACAAAATAACTTTTTTAAAGTGTCGGCATCATCACAATTGACACCACATCCACAAACATTCACTCCTTTCACCACCAAAATTCAATGACAGCAGTCTAGAAGATGCATTTCAAAAATTCACCAATGTTTCTCAGACAGTGCCTTCCAAACTCATGACCATTACCATCGAGAAAGACAATGGCAGCAGATGTAAGGGAACAGCGCCACCTGCAAGTTCCCCTCCAATCCACTTACCATCCCAGCTTTGAAAAATATCGCCATTCCTTCACTGTTGCTGAGTCAAAAGCCTGGAAACTCCCTCCCTGACTGCATTGCAGATTTGAGTCATTCAAGAAAGAAGCTTACCTCTATCTTCTCGTGGGCAACTCAGAAGGGGCAACAAATTCTGGCCCAGCCAAATGACTTTTATGGAGTACCTAAGCAACTATTATCTGCATGTTCATTTCTTAAAATTTTACTTATTTGTAGCTGAATTGGCAGAGAGGCAAGTTGTCCAAGGAAGTTGGGCATACTTGTCGTGAAACAGGTTTTGCTAGAAGAGGTTGTGTATGAAAATTTTCTGAGGAAAAGAGCAGGTCATATGTGAAATCCCCTAGGTTGACTCAATTTCAAGACTCACATCAGAATTATAAGGTTGAAAGGGACGTGCACCATTTAATTGGAATTTATTGTGTGTGTGCATGTATGTGTGTAAATCAGTCCAATATTCAGCAGGAACTTCTCTGAATTTCTACAACACAAGAATTACCTCTAAACATTCTCTACCTTAAGTAATTTGTTCGTCTGAACTAATCATCAAGCCATGAAAATGCAGTATCTAACTGAAATGAGTGACTTGCCAAAGTTTTCAGAGATCACATTGAATGCATTTTCACATTGCAGGAGTGAAATTAAATGCTGGTTCTTTAACTGATCTGCAGACAGACTATAGAATGCCCAGTGACTTGGGTTTATGATGACAGGTGTTTGTTTATGTGACTATCATTGTGAAACTGAACTGATCAAAATCATGACCCTTGAGATCAAAAGATTTTGTGCAGTTGGCTGTTCGACTTCCCCTGATGTGTTCTTTTTCTTTCTGGAATGCATTTAGCAGGATGTGTGTGGCAATTTTACTTTGTCTTCTTATCCTGTAGGTATGCACTTCTGTTAATTTGTTGTCCAGGTAGTTGTCCAGGCACATTGTGGGAAATAGTGAACTATTCAATCCATTGAGGAACACTTTCGAAATTTCTTGCTTAGTTTAATATCAGACATCTATTTGACATATAAGTTTGTTCAACTCTTTCTATACATTTTGTATTCCTCTGTTCATGGTTGAGTTCTTTCTTCCTTTGGCTTCTATCTTCTTACTCGCCAATTTTTTTCTTCCTTTCTTCTCCAGTTTACTTTCCCTTCTGAACTTCTGACCTTCTTAATTTTATGGATGAGGAAAATCACGCTTTTATATCTAACATTCCACCAAAAATCAACCTCTTCTGGGACCTTTTTTTTTATGATTACATTGGAAAGTTTAAACCTGCAAAACAGATGCTTCTCAATCAATTGCAGGACATGGTTAAATGGCATTCTACATGCAAGTTCAAGTGTACACACAGACCTCACTATAGAACTCCATATATGGTGAGAGAAACTATAAACGTCTCACTTGCCCCCATCTCAGAAGTCCTGGCATCCCCGGCGATATTAACGATTGGTTGATTTAGTGTTGTCACATGTACTAAGATACAATGAAAATTGTTGTTTTGCATGCTATACAGACAGATCACACCAAACAACTGCATCAAGATAGCAGAACAGAGTGTAGAATATAGTGTTACAGCTGCAGAGAAAGTACAGAGAGAGAGAGAGATCAGAATTAACATTTGAGAGGTCCGTTCAAAAGTCTGATAACGGCAGGGAAGAAGCTGTTCTTGAATCTATTTGTGAGGTTGTTCAAACTTTTATATCTTCTACCTGACAGAAGAGGCTGGAAGAGAATGTAAGAGGAGTGGGAAAGCTCTTGGATTACATTGGTTGCTTTCCCAAAGCAGTGGGAAGTAAAGATGGAGGCAATGGATAGAAGGCTAGTTTGTGTGATGGATTTGGCTGTGTTCACTACTCTCTGTAGTTTCTTGCCGTCTTGGGAAGAGCAGTTGTCATACATTATGATGCATCCAGATAGGTTGCTTTCTATAGTACATCTGTAAAAATTGGTAGGAGTCTTTATGGACATGCTAAATTTTGTTAGCCTCCTGAGGAAGTAGAACAGTTCTTGTGTTTTCTTGACCATCCCGTCAATGTGGGTGGACAGATTGTTGGTGATCATCACTCCCAGGAACTTGATGTTCTCGACCATCTTCACCTCAGGACCGTTGATGTAGATAGGGTGTGCCCTCCACTTCAAAAACTTTAACTTCTTAAACTTCTAAAATAGCACAGACAAGAAATACTTGGAGCCAAAAGGAGAAATTATTTTCTTCCACCACTTGAGTGATACAAGTTTCCATTCACCATCAACAGAATAAAATAAAGGAGCATGGATGGTGGAGGTATTGGCTGCGATGGTATCTGCCCTCGCTGAATTGATGTAAATCTACATAACAGTGCTAGAATACATAAATTCTGTCAGTCTGTGAGGTGGCATAACGTGAACAAATTTCTCTCACGTTGGAGAATGAAAAAGGTCATAAAACAAATGCATTTACCTCAACGAGAGTGCATGACTCCTAAATCTATAGCCATAGTCTAGCCAAGATGACAGCTTCTTTCTCACCTTCATCAGCCTAAAACTCAAATATTATTGTTCCCAAAGGCAAATTGCTGGGCACACGATTAAGAAACACAGATATGATTTTTTAAAATGTCGCTTAAAATAGCATTTCATTATTGCAATCATAATACTGAGATTTTACATATTATTCGCAAACAAAACTGATTGTTGGAAGAATGTACATCAAGGGCATTACATTTGCTGTGACACTGAAGTCAGGTGCCAAGCAAGAATGTATCAGTCCATCAAAGAGAAATGAAGACTCAACATTTGTGGTTTTCAGGGCGATGATTTTGAACTTACGGTAAATAGGAGACATAACGCCGAGGCTAAAGATCCACTTGTAGGCTGTGGGGACTGAACAGGACAGGAAACAGCTCTGAATGGCACAAGGCTTGAGACCTGGATGGCTATGTTTCTCCTCCTGATTACATTTTGAAGCAGGTTGGCCCATCTGCATTCGCTTTTCCATGGAAACTAGATGAAGGATTAGAGGCGTTAGGAGGCAACTAGAGGAAACAGCATCCAGTACTAAGGCTGTTGTACGAGAGGGTGAGGGATAATCCAGAGATGGTTGCAGTGATCTATCTCAATTTAACTGGATCTCTACCATCCATGGTCCTGCTTGTTAGTAAGTGTCAACTACCATGACCTGCTGCCTCAGGTTAGAAACTTCTAGACTCACAGAAACAGATAAATGGCTCTTAGTTTTATTTTATTTCAAAATACACTTTATTCATGAATCATCTATAAGTAAATATAACAATTGCAAATCACCTCCTGAATTTGCAGAAAATACAGAAGAATTTTGATATGCCTCTTAAGAGTTCCAATCCAGTTGCAACAAAAAAAAGACCATTTTCTAAATGTGAAAGGAAACTATTTACATTCCCACTAAGGTCACAAGGGTAACTCAGATGTAATGGACCCTCATTATACTTTGGCAGAAAGGCCTTCATGGTAGACATTCCCAACTGTGTCTTGGCAGCATCTGCCCTAAGCTTTAGTGCATCCCTCAGCACGTAGTCCTGGGCCTTGGAGTGTGCCAGTCTACCACACCCAGTTGAGTCAGCCCTTCACGCTGGAAGACCAACAAGTTTCAGGCAGACTGAAGACCATCTACTACTGAGGTGATGGTCCTCCAGGTGAGGTTGACGTTTGTCTCAATGTGCATCCTACAGAACAGCGCATAGAGCACTGAATCCTGCGTCACAGAGCTGTTTGGGACAAACCTCAACAAAAACAAAATCTATCTCCCTCCAGACATTTTTCGCAAAGGCACATTGCTGTTGGAGATGTATGGCAGTCTCTCCCCTGCCCTTGCCCACAGTCACTTTGATGGCATGTGCAGTCGAGCAGAGAGTCCAGATGTACATGAAGGATCTCATGGGGAGTGCACTCCTCACTGTCAGCCCAGCTATGTCTTAGTGCTTGTTGGAAAGTTCTGACAATGAGGCATTCTGCAAAATTACTTTGATAGTCTGCTCAGGGAATAACGTGACAAGCAAAACTGTGACAGGGAACAACACAACAGGATCAACCGTCTCCTTTTCCCGTAGGGTCTTGAGCAGGTTATGTGCTGACCACTGCCTGATGGATGTGTGGTCAAAGGTGTTTGTCTTTGCAAGTGTTTCTATGAGGGATAGATGATACAGAAAGATCCAACTACTTGGAGCATTTGGCAGCCATAACGCCGAAACACTCCTTCACAACACACCAGGTCAGATAGACCATCAGTACATAGTGACATTCTGTGTTTAATTATGAGGTTCTACACACAGCTTGATGCAGCCACACACAAAGGTGGCCATCAAGATGAGGGCTGCATTGGCTATGTCTATCACCACACCCCCGCTCCTTATCCAGAGCTTTGTATGTGGTGTCCCTTAGGACACTGTCCATCTTTGACCTCCAGATGAAGTGGAAGATGGCTCAAAAGTCCACTGCAGCACAGGCAGCAACTTCACACCTGATAACCAGGTTTTACCCCACAATGAAGAGGGACAGGTGTTCCCAGATGCTCAGTTTCTGCTTCACCTTGGCAATACGTTCCTTCCAGGTTTTAGCAAATGTTCCATCCCCTCCAAACTACATTCCTCACACTTTCAGGTAATCTAACCTGACAGTGAAGGGGTTGAAGGATCAGACAGCCCAGCTGTACCATAGAGTCGTAGAGTTATACAACATGGAAACAGACCCTTTGGTCTAATTTGTCCGCAACGACCAGGTATCCTAAACTGATCTGGTCCCATTTGCCAGTATTTGGCCCATATTCCTCTAAACACTTCCCATTCTTGTAGCCATCCAGATGTCTTTTAAATGTTGTAGCTGTACCCACCTCTACCATCTCCTCTGTCATCTCCTTCCATGAACGTGCCACTTTCTGTGTGAAAATACTGCCCTTCAGGTTCCTTTTAAATCTTTCCCATTCTGCCTTAAAACTATGGCGTCTAGTTTTAGATTCCCCTACCCTTGGAGAAAGTTCCTAAAGAACATGACCTTACTCTAGCCTCAATATAACTTAGCTCCTGAGGTCAGTTCGAACTGGTCACAGGTGCTCATGAGTCTGCGGAATGACAGTGGACCCAAGCAGAAAAAGGTGACGTCATCCATGTACAGGCAGGCTCTGACCTGCAGGCCTTCGCTGCCTGGAATGGTCCCCTCTCAGTCTCTTATCCTTCCTAATAGACTCAGCAAAGTTTCTGTACAATACACAAACAAGGCAGCAAAGAGAGAGAGGGCTCTGAACCTGATCAGGAAACTTTCTGATTCCCACCCATTGATTGAGACTGCACTAACCATATTGGTGCAGAGCAGTCGGATCCAATTCCAGATTCCTTCCCCAAAGCCCATTTTTGAGATCATATCCCTCATGTAGGTGTGCAATATCCTGTCAAAGGCCTTCTCTTGATCCAGGATGATGAGGCAGGCGTCCATCCCCTGTCCTGCAAGTAGGTGATCATATCCCTGAGGAGCACAAGGCTCCAGAGATCTTTTTACCTGGTACAGCACAGGGACTCACTGATCCCACAGCAGACTCAACCTGGTTGGCGATTACCTTAGACAGCATTTTGTAATCCACATTCAGTAGTGGAATTGGGTTGCCAATTTCTAATGCTCTCCTTCTCATCCTTCTGCTTGTAGGTGGGGGTAACGATACCTTCCCTCATGGATTAATACATGCTACCAGCCAGAATCATACTGTTGTACACCTCCTGCAGGCTCTAGCCAATCGAGTCCATAGAGCTGACTAAAACTCAGCCAGTAAACTGTCGCTTCCGGGACTGAGAGGGGACCATTCCAGGCAGCGAAGGCCTGCAGGTCAGAGCCTGCCTGTACCTGGATGACGTCACCGTTTTCTGCTTGGGTCCACTGTCATTCCGCAGACTCATGAGCACCTGTGACCAGTTCGAACTGACCTCAGGAGCTAAGTTATATTGAGGCTGGAGTAAGGTCATGTTCTTTAGGAACTTTCTCCAAGGGTAGGGGAATCTAAAACTAGAGGCCATAGTTTTAAGGCGGAAGGAGCTGAGTGCGTTGGACAATTCATCCAGAGATAACGGCTGGTCCAGCCTTTCCTGACTGCTGCCATTTAAGACCTCCATGACAGAGGACAGGAACAACGGGGAGGCCATGCTTTCTGTGGGCTTGATGTCATACAGTCTGGCATAGAAGGATTTGCTGATCCTCAGTATGTCAGACTGAGATTACATTACTGAGCCATCTTCTTCCTTCAGGCTGCTGATCACAGAGCTCTCCCTGTGCATATTCTGGATGAAGAAATGAGAATACTTCTCATCCTGCTCCACAGTGCAGACCTGGGTGAGAAGATTATTGTAGAGGCTTCTGAGGCATAGAATGAGGCTTGTTGGATATTGGACAGGATAAATCACTGTTAGATGCAATTTCACTGGGAATCCAACTGCAAGTCAGCAACTGCTATTTTAAGCACATCCTTATCCTGTTCATGTCGAACAGTAATGTATATGGTCACTGATGTGCAAACATTTCAGAACTCAACCTCAAACTCACAGGATAATTTCATCAGTGTCACTGATTCAGAAAAGTCAAATCTGTAGGCATTATCTTTCATGTGAACTGCATTTTGAGATTGTTGGAAACATTCCTGATGAACATGTGCTTCAAGATTGACCAATGCCAATCAGAATTCCAGACAGATGTAGCTCAGTACAGCCAAATTCCTCAGAAAACCAAGTGTATCACAGTGTTGTTGCCATCTAGCCAAATGTATCTCAGCATTTCTAGAAAAAAAATGAATAAGCCTGTCACTCTTGTAGTGCTGTTCATCTTTCACCAGCTGAATGCAGGCGGCATGGGTTCTGACTTATGCCAACAAAATCATTCCCTGCTGTTTGGATCATCCACCATAGCAAGAAGATTTATGATTGTTGTCAATTTAATAGCCATAGGCAGAGTGACTAGAGTCACTGAAACCCCTCCAAATCAAGTAATATTAATTCACACAGCTCAGTCCTGATTTCCCTGCTAAGTCTGAATCTCTTTCAGTCCTGAACTTTTAGCAGATGCAGGTTATACATTTTGCATTCATTTTTTATTTCCTGAGATTTAATCCATAAATTGTCTCTCATTCTCTGCAGATATATCAACCCTTCTTTATCTCCCGACAGTGTGCCTTGATCTGCCACAATTGGTTGAAAATCAACCATCTTGTCAAAACTGCAAAAAATGCTGCCTGTAATTAACTCTGGTTCCACCTCTGCCTTATATGCATGTCTCGTTAACTATTTGTAGAAGTTTATTATATTAGCTGATAGATTCCACCTTAAGTGGCCATATTGCTGCAAAAATGAAATGATTGAAAAATAAGTCAATATCGGAAAATGTAGCAGCAAAAGTATTGGCTCAGCTGTCACAATTACCTTTGTGAAAATGGTAACTTGCGATCTGGGTCATGATTAAAATGCACTGAATGTCAAGAAATTGCTATACGAATGCAGCAAATACATACAAAAGCATCACAAGAAATTATGTAATATATGTTTCACTTGTAACAGTGCTGTAAGTGCTCATTCCTGCCTGTCAACAACTATGCAAGTAGGAACTAGTCCAAGGTTAGTGTCAAAACCCTATATGTTTCCTAAAGAACTAACTATTGTACACCAATGTGGCGAGATAATAGTGCAGCGCTGATTTTATTGGACGAATAAACTGAAGATTCAGGCTAATGTTCTGGGACATGGGCTCAAATCCCACCACAACAGCTGATGGACTTAAAGTTTGATGATTAATCCTGGTGTTGAAAACTGTTCACAGTAATGTTGCTCATGAAACCATCGTCATGAAAAGCCAACTCGTTCACTAATGTCCTTTAGGGAAGGAAAGCTGCTGTCCTTATCCAGTCTGGGCTACTCATTCTCCAAACACACAGCAATGTAATATTTAACTCCTCTCTGAAAGGTCTCACAAGCCACTCACTTCAATTGAATAAATAAAACACAAATAAACTAACAAATTGTACATTTATATCTTTTTACAATTAATTAACTAACCATTAATTGGCCACATAGGACCAAAATTGGCCCACAGACAGGTTATCTGACACCTTCCCGCTGCCTCATAAGACTGTAATGGGTGGATGGTTAACTATAGAGAAGAGTACCTATGGCAACATGCCCAATTTTACAACCCGACCTTCTTTCTAAACAAACCCTGGGAAGCACAAAATTGCCTCAAGTTACTGTTCTTAAATACATAATCCTTTATTTTCAATTGAATGGGATAATAAATAATAACATCTTAAATAGTACCTCGTTTCAATGATTGATACAAGATTTATTCCTATTATTATGCAAACTAACCTCAGTGCAAACTTGATTCATAACTTTGCTTCAAAAAGTCAACTTAATTTGCAGCATGGTTGGGAATTGTGCCATAGTGGTAACTCAAAGAGCAACTAAGTATATAAAGATGGTAGATTAGGAAATTGAGTCTCCAGTTTTATACAGAATATTTACTTAGTCATAGCAGTTGTAAAGCTTTTCATAACTCTTTCCACATTCGATAGTAGGAAGTGCCACCTCACAATGCTTCCCCAGGAACTAATATATACACAGTCATATCTAAACTTAACTAACAAATGCAGTTTTCAAGAACAAGAACCAGAACAATATAATGTAAACATCAAAATGAAACATGAAAAGCATTCATCGATTAGTCTTCAATTACACACTTCAACTTTCTATCCGTTTTGCTGTGAATGTTTTTTGGATCACTTCATTAATAAGTTCCTGTGGACACTAACTTTTCTCAACTTTCAATACAGCCCGTTATACCAGAAAGTTGAGGTAAGGAAAACTGAAAGAACTGCAGATGCTGTAAATCAGGAACAAAAGCAGAAGTTGCTGGAAAAGCTCGGCAGGTCTGGCAGCGCCTGTGAAGAAAAAAATCAGAGTTAATGCTTCGGGTCCAGTGACCCTTCCTCAGAACGGTTCTGAGGAAGGGTCACCGGACCTGTAACTTTAACTCTGAAATTTTCTTCACAAACGCTGCCAGACCTGTTGAGCTTTTCCAGCTGAGGTAAGGAGTTGTCTCGGTATTCCAAAGAAATGGATATAAGCTGAGCAAGGGCAATATGCTGAAGGTAGAAGTAAATTACTGCAGATGCTAGAATCTGAACTGAAAGCAGTTCAGGCAGCATCCGTGGAGAGAAAGCAAGCGACCGTTTTGAGTCTCAATGACTCTTAGATGAAGACACGAATCGTTGTTTAATTACAATTTTTGGAAGTAATTTAGGCTCAACAGGTTACACTTTTTTTTCATTTCCTTTTTTTAAAACCAACAAATACAAATATGCATTAAATGTGGAAACATATTTTAAAAGTTCTGATTGAACAACAGAAAATAGACATACATTATCATAACATTGGGAAGCATAATCAGTTGAACATGTCCTATAGTAATTAATTGTACTTCTCCTCTAACCTGTTTATGATTATACAAGTCTTAAGCAGTAATTGTATACTGTCACGGCATGTTTGTTCGATTTTTCATGCTATTCATTCATTGTTCAAATCTGTGTGCCAGAGAAAAGTAAAAAGTACGATGAAAATTAATACCTAGACAAAGCTACACAATGGAATTCTGACCTTACTTGCCAAAGTACAGTTTGAAAAAACAGGGATGAAGCTCCTTTTATGTTAGTTGTAGATGCAGCCGCTATTTGTCATTTAGCTGGCACAAGAATTACATTATCACCTGAAAGCAAGTAGTAGATGTTTAATGTGATAAATAAAATTTCTGAAGTAGATTTTTGAGTTCCTAAGGCCAGTTTTGCCATAAGAGAATGAGAATAGGAAACTAGAAAATATCCACCAATTCCATTTCAATTAATCTCCTCCATTTTACCAGTTCAAACAACTTTTACATCCATCACAAGTGTCACATAACCAGTTATTAAGTACTAAGTAAGAAACCTATTCTGAACATCAGGACTGAGCCTCATTTCTGCTGAAAACTTTGTGTAAGCATCCTTCCCCACTCTCATTATCAGTAACTTACATTGATACCAGTAAGGAAAGTTGGTGGCAATAAATCTACCCAAAGCATTTCAGTTTGTTATAGTGGACTTTTTGACAACATACCATGCCAGTGGAGATGGTATTCAAAAATACACTAGTTCTGGGTATTAAAAGAGCAAGGTGACCCCACTACCACAAAATGGAAAGCCACTCGATAGTATGCCTATCAGACATTTAAATGGTCACCAAGTAGCTTTCTACTAGGATCACTTCAAAGCACAGCGATGTCTCACTTCACCTGAAACTGCCTGTCATTCGGTGTCCAATAGTGACTCTGAACTATAGCGCCACATTAGGGGTCATGGCTACTGACAGCACAGTAATCACAAGTCCAGGAGTAGCAAACGCAGAAGGTACCACGGAATGGGCTCGCAGTGAGAGGGGTTTCGGGGCAAGGTGGAGCAGCCATTACCCCATCCATTGCAGATGACACGAAGATTGGGGGAGTAGCAGAAAGCATAGGGGATTGTCAAAGAATACAGGAGAATATAGATAGACTGGAGAGTTGGGCGGAGAAGTGGCAGATGGAGTTCAATCCAGGCAAGTGTGAGGTGATGCATTTTGGGAGGTCTAATTCTAGAGCGAACTATACTGTAAACGGAAGAGCCTTGGGAAAAGTTGATGAGCAGAGAGATCTGGGAGTTCAGGTCCATTGTACCCTGAAGGTGGCTGCACAGGTGGATAGAGTGGTCAAGAAGGCATATGGTATGCTTGCCTTCATCGGACGGGGTATTGAGTATAAGAGCTGGCAGGTCATGTTAAAATTGTACAAGACTTTGGTTCGGCCACATTTAGAATACTGTGTACAGTTCTGGTCGCCACATTACCAAAAGGATGTGGAAGCTTTGGAGAGGGTACAGAGAAAGTTTACGAGGATGTTGCCTGGTATAGAAGGTGCTAGCTATGAAGAGAGGTTGAGTAGGTTAGGATTGTTTTCATTAGAAAAAAGGAGATTGAGGGGGGACCTGATTGAGGTCTTCAAAATCATGAAGGGTATAGACAGGGTTGATAGAGATAAGCTTTTTCCCAGGGTGAGGGATTCAATAACGAGGGGTCACGCGTTCAAGGTGAGAGGAGAAAAGTTTAAGGGGGATACACGCAGAAAGTACTTTACACAGAGGGTGGTAGGTGCCTGGAACGCGTTGCCAGCAGAGGTAGTAGAGGCAGGCACGGTAGATTCATTTAAGGTGCGTCTGGACAGATGCATGAGTAGGTGGGGAGCAGAGGGAGACAGATCCTTAGGAATTGGGTGATAGGTTTAGACAGTGGATTTGGATTGGCACAGGCTTGGAGGGCCGAAGGGCCTGTTCCTGGGCTGTAAGTTTTCTTTGTTCTTTGTTCTTTGTTCCATGCTGCTGATCGACCCCCCAGATAGGGGCTTGTGAAAAACAACCTCCCCCTACAGCTCCTCCAACCTGGTCAGTTGACTGATCTGTTTTGCCATTTGGGAAGGCTGCCTGCATTTTCACCTGCTAGGAAGGTAAATAATTGCGGCAGAATGCATATAGTGCCTAAGTGATTATTAATTGCTCATGAAGGGGTCTCAAGTGTTGGTGAGATAGGAAGGCATTCCCACCAAGAATATAATCCCTGTGGGGGGCAGGAAGGTAGCAGGCAATGGGCATCTCCCCAGTGTTAACTCACCCAATTACCTTCTCATCCCTCCACCCACCCTGCCACTTTTTGAGAGGGGACGATTGCACTCATGTTCACCCTTCAACCATCCGGAGTGAGCACTCCACAAGAAGGTCTATGAATGATAGGACTGTTATTTTGTTACATAAACTGTTTTTTTTTAAATTTTGCACCACAGTTTTAGTGTGGTTACTCATTTTGGAACAATATAATTTTAAAAATCTTAAATTTTTCTTTAATTTAGATAATGCCCATGTGGAACTTAAAATGACTGGATATTGTCTGTTCAATTTAAAACTTGAGTCTAATTGAAGTAAATACAGGACTTCAGCAGAAGCAGAAGAATCTGCAAAATGACGAATCAACTGAAAGAAGTATATGGAATCACTGGAGAAATTAGATGTTGGGTGGAATCTTATAGAGAGCGGAGCAACATGGACTGCAGTGAGATTTGTGCCAGAATTCGACAAGAAATCCAATGTGGAGTATCTTGATATCAGGGGACATCTCATCTTTTGACAAGTGAGTGGTGCGTTTCTTGTTAGGCAGCAGAAAGTTGTCAGTCAAGGGGGATTATTGCTTGTTTAGACAGTTTTTTTACCAGTCTAACTCACCACGTTAAGATTAAGCTGTCCTATCTGACCAAACACACTCAACAAATTGGAGTCAAATCAGCATGAGTACCTGTTCATGTGAAGAATGGCTTTGGGGTGGGGTATGTCGGTAGTAAGGCACATTTCAGAAGGTATGGTGAGAAATTTTGCTCGGCCTCATGGCAGCAATCCCTCCAAAAAACTCAGCCGAACAATAACATTCAGCTTGTGGAGTTTATTCCATTTGTCTTGAGCTTCTGTGGACCCCTACAGAGTTATGCAAGACAGTCAGCAGAACCTCTTGGGAAATCACATTTGCAGTTTTTATAGTAAAAAGAATTGTTGTGAGAACTCTGGCAGTAATTTAGGGAAGACTAATTACAAAGTACAAAAATAGGTGGTTAAAATGGTTTATTGAAAGAAGTAGTGCCATGTAGATTAACAGGCATTAGAACCAGATTGTCTTAATGCAACCGTTATGCCACTAAATGCATCTACAATCCCAGAACTGGTATCCTTGAGTTCCAGGTCAATCTGACGCAAGTTTTAGACATGTACTGTTTTCTACAAGAGCCCTTGCAGCCAATCTGTAGATTTGTTAGAAGCAACAAAGTCACTTCCTCCCACAAACTGATGTCAACAGCTTTTCCCAGGAATACATATGATTCCTTTTGCTGCATCCTGTCACATAAGTATCAAGTGGATGACTAATGCTTTGTTCAACATGGCCTTCACTTGTAGCTCCTTGCCATGTCAGAGCATTAAGCGCATGACAGCTGCTCAATGCTCTAAACAGGTAAGGTCAGAAATCACACGGCACCAGTCCGACAGATTTATTTGAAAACACAAGCTTTTGGAGCCTCAGTCCTTCTTCAGATGTTAGTGAGAGAGGAAGTATCAGACACAGAATTTGTAAGTAAAAGATCAAAAGGTCACACCACTGATGAGGATGTATTAAACAAACTTAAGATGCTGTCAAATCTTTAATCAGTTAGAAGGTTTTAATTGATTAATATATTTATGCAAATCCCTGAATTCCTTCCAAGTCACTGTCCTGAGAGAACTAAGGTTTTATCAGTGTAAAGAAGTAAAGAGGTGACATTTTAGGTCAGACAATGCATGTTAGGTGTGAGGCCTTGTTTAGAATCTGTTTGTGTTTTGAGTTGAAGTCAGACTGCTTTTATTTCTAAAGTAGGAATTTACAAAATGCCAGATGGACTGACTGTCTATAAATTGTGTGCTTTTTGAACAAAATAGAATGTATCTGTAAATACAACTTTATCCCATAGATTCACATGTGTCTGTATTGGTGGGAGAGAGAGAGAGAGAGTGCGTGTGCGTGTGTGTATGAAAGAGTGTGTGAGTGTGCGTGTGCGTGTGCGCATGTGTGTGTGTGTTTGTGTGTGTGTGTTTGTGTGTGTATGAGAGAGAGTGTATAGTGTGGTGGTGGTCACCTGTAGTGCAACATGATCCCAAGATCCCAGTTAAGCCCGTCCTCATGCGTACTGAGCTTGGCTATCAGCCCCTGCTCGGTGGCTCTGCATTGTTGTGTATGCTGAAGCCCGCCTTGAAGGACGTTTACCCGAAGATCCGACGCTGAATGTCCTTGACCGTTGAGGTGCCCCACCAGTGGGAGGTAACATCACTGGCTGGCAATTGTTGCGCGGTGACACTCAATCCGTTGTCGTAGCTTCTGCATGTTTTCGCCAATAAACCACGCCTCGGGGCATCCTTACCTGCAGCGTATGATATAGACAACATTGGCCGAGTCACATGAGTATCCGCTGTGCACATGGTGGGTGGCGTTCCCACATGTGATGGTAGTGCCCATATCAATGATCTGACACGTCTTGCAGAGGTTACCATGACAGGGCTGTGTCATGTTGTGGTCGATGTTGTCCTGAAGGCTGGGTAGTTTGCTGGGAACAATCGGTCTGTTTAAGATTTGGCGGTTGTTTGAAGATGAGAAGTAGAGACATGGGGAAGATCTTGGTGACGTGCTCATTGTCATCGATAACGTGTTAAAGGCTGCAAAGAACATGGTGAAGTTTCTCTGCCCTTGGGAAGTACTGGACAGAAAGGATACCCTATCGGATGCATCCCGTATCTGTCTTCTGAGGAGGTCATGATGGTTTTTCGCTGTGGCACATAGACCAGTGTTTGCCAGTTTCACTTTCACTAACACCTGAAGAAGGATCGAGGCTCCAAAAGCTTGTGATTTCAAATAAACCTGTTGGACTATAACCTGGTGTCATGTGATTTCTGACCTTATCCATAGCCAATACCGGCACTTCCACAACTGACCAGGTAATTAGGACAAATCCCAACAGTTCAGCCAAGTCAGGAGTCAACTTTTGTCATATTCACTTTTTCCAGCCCCTTTGCCTTAGCAATGTGATCACAGAGCATGTCACAAACAAAAAAAATGTACAGTTACAAGCATCATCTTTTATCACTATGAGAATTGCGTCCAATATCTTTAGTTTATCATTCAACCTCACAATTAAAAGTAAATTCTTCTGAGCCAAATTGCATGTGCTTACTCAACCAGGACCAATAAAACAGAGTGAAATCTCCAAATGCCCCAGTCTCAAGCCAGGCCCTCACCGCAAAGTTGTCTGTGAAGAATGTGAACTCACTGAAGACAGAGATTGGAGGTGTTTGGACTATTTGCCTCAGAGAAGGGAAGGGTAATAAGAGATCTGATTGAAGCATTCAAAGTTATGAGGAATCTGGACAGAGTAGACAATACAAATTGCTTTCCTCTGTAAAAGAATCAAAAATGAGAGGGCATAGATTAAGTAATTTGCAACAATTCCAGCTATACCCGACTATCAAGATCCTGGGGGTTACCATTGACCAGAAACACAACTGGACTCACCACATTAACAGCGTGGCTACAAGAGCAGGCCAGAAGCTAGGTATACTGCAGCAAGTAACTCACCTCCTGACTCCTCTAAGCCTAACCGCCATCTTCAAGGCCCAAGTCAGGAGTGTGATGGAATGCTCCCCACTTGCCTAGATGAGTGCAGCCCCAACAACACTCAAGAAGCTTGACACCATCCAGGACAAAGCAGCCCGCTTGACTGGCACTACATCCTCAAGCATTCACTCCCTCCACCACTGACGCTCAGTAGCAGCAGTGTACAAGCTATAAGATAGACTGCAGAAAGTCACCCAAGATCGTCAGACAGCACCTTCCAAACCCATGACCACTTCCATCTAGAAGGACAATGGCATCAGACACATCGGAACACCACCACCTCCAATTCCCCTCCAAGTCACTCACCATCCTCACGTGGAAATATATTGCTGTTCCTTCACTGTCACTGGGTCAAAATCCTGGAATTCCCCCCCACAATAGCATTGTGGGTCAACCCAGAGCAGGAGGACTGCAGAGATTCAAAAAGGCAGCTCACCACCACCTTCTCAAGGGCAAGAAATGCTGGCCATCCAGCGATGCCCACATCCCACAAATGAATAGAAAAAAATAGAAGCAATTGCAATAAGGGAAAGAAAAATCACACGGGGTAGTTAGGATCTGGAATGTGCTGTCTCACGGTATGGTGGAGGCAAGTACAATCAAGGCATTGAAGAGGGCATTAGATGGTTATTTGAATAGAAACCATAACGTGTATGGTTACTGGGAAAAGTCAGGAGAATGGCACCAAGTTGTATTGCTCATGCGGAGATCCACTACAGTCATGATGGGCTGAATGGCCTCCTTCTGCACCATAAAAATTGTGTAATTCTGTAAAATCCTAGGGCAAATGTCTGAGTCTATCCTACCCACGACTGAATACTTCAGGTCATAACATCTTTTGGCTGGCATAAGATGCTTGGAAGGTTTAAAGGGTAATATTTTTCAGGAAAGCCAGAGAACCATCTTGGATCCAATACCTCATGAGGCTTCATCCTCCCTGCCATCCATCCATAGATCCACACACTAACATATACATAGTGCAGAATTGAATGGGTCAATGATTCATAGAACCACAGACCGAGAAAAATAATACAGCACAGAATGGGACCATTTGGCCATCTTGTCCGTGCCAACCCTCCTCCACTAGGATACAAAGGCTTTCTGCTTTCTGATTTCCCAGGAATTTTGAAGATTTACCTCCACCTAGGAGCCATTTCTTTGAATTGCAGCACCTTGGCATGTCTGATTTCACCGCTATTCATTTACTTGGCTTACACTTTCTCCCGGTAGCACTACATCAGACAAGAGATAATTGATAAAATAAATCATTTTTCTTTATACCTCTGATTCAGCTCTACCCCAGTTACAACGAAAAGACTCCAACACACCATTAGCATTGATGGGCTTAAAGTGCATACTTAAAGCCCAATTTTAAACAAGCACAAAGGATGAAATCTGTTTACCAATGTGTAGCAATAATCTTAGTTAACTCCTGACACCTTTATATTTCCTGTTATACTGCACTCGTTTCACAATAGTACCCAATTTCTACATTTCCTGACAGCACTGGATTGCCACATAGTTTATTGAGTGGAAGGATTCAACAGATAAAAGACAATATTAATAAACTTAAAGAATAAGTACATAATTGGCAAACTAATTCCAATATAGGCAAGTGAAAGGTGAAGCATTTTGGCAGGAAGAATAATTAGGTCATGTATCGTTTGGATGAAAAATGTCTCGAAGAGAAACAGGAGCAAAGGGATCTAGGAGTACTTGCCAAAAGTAGGAACATGGAAATAAAGCCACATGAAAAGTAAACTAAGCATGGTGATTAATTTCTTTGGAATAATACTGTAAAAACATGTTAATTCTGTGTACGGAGGAGCAGGAAAGCTGATGTTTCGGGCCTAGACCTGAAGGAGGGTCTAGGTCCGAAACGTCAGCTTACCTGCTCCTCTGATGCTGCTTGGCCTGCTGTGTTCATCCAGCTCTACACCTTGTTATCTCAGATTCTCCAGCATCTGCAGTTCCTACTATCTCTTAAATCCGCGTACCTTGGTTTATTGCAGCTGTGCAGACTTCCTGTCTCTGCATTATAAGGAAGAATAATCTAGAGATATCGGAGGTGGTACAACGAATGTTCACAAGAATAATAGCAGAATTGAAAAGTTATTAACTATCAGAAAAGATGAGACAGGCTGAGGCCTGACCTGCTGGAGGATTTCAAGATAAAAAGCTTTGACACTGTAAAGGAGAAGACAATGTTTCTCCTTCTGGGGATTGACCAACATTATATCCATGGATATAAAATGGTCACTCATAAATATGTGAGAATTCAGGAGAAACTTTGTTAACTTCTTTTTGGAAGAGACAGTGACAAAGTACAATTGCCAATCCAAAGGATAAACTAACGATTTAGAGAAAGGAGTTCAAATCCCTTCACGGCAGCTGTCAGAATTTAAATTCAATTCATACACCTGGAACTGAAAACTATTCTGTCTAACAGTGACCACAAAGCTATCATTAAGTGTTGTAAAAACTCATTTGGTTCACTGAAGTCCTTTAGGAATGGAAATCTGCCATTCTGACCTGGTTTGGCCTACACATGCCTCGAAACCACAATAACGTGGTTAACTCTAGCTACTTAATTAAACACTCAAGTAAATTACTCAGATCAAATAGGAAAGGCAATAAATACTAACCTTGCCAGCCCACACCCCTGAAAGAATGTAAACAACTATAGAATATAATTTGTACTGAAGAATCTGTATCTAGGTAAATTTGTACCTAAGAATGCACTGTAAGTGGCGACTTGTACACTTTTCGCTGAATGGATTTGAGTACATGTAAGAATAAAGCTCAATCTAAGATTCTAAGAATGGTAAGAAAGTACAATATTCTGCCAAAGTAGTCTTTGAGGCAAAATCTTTAAGGGGAAGCTAATATAGTACATAGGGGAGAAAGAAAGGGAAAGGTGTGCTTATAGGATTATATGAGGTTGATTGGAGAAGACATATATGGAGCATTACCTCAGCATAGATCAGTCGGACCGTATGTTTCTATGGTAGGGATTTCCTCATTGCTTACTACCATTATTTCCAGTTAGTACTCTCTTGTTAATATCTTGTTAATGAATTGAAATAATGGGTGGAATCTTTCCGCAGTCCCATGAATGACCCACTGGAAGAGAGTGATAGCTCAGCTCACTCATCTGGCCGTGCTCGGTCATGTAATGTCCAGCCAATTTGCCGTACTTCATCCAGGGAAGCTGTCAATTGTGTTTTTGCAGGAAGTTGCCAACACGTTCATTATCCCTCTCCAAGTCTAGCAATGCTCTTTTTAAAAGAGAAGCAGCACAACCTAACTCCAAATCCAAATCCACACCTCACCTGCTTCACATCACCTTAAACAAGTCATGAATCTGAAGGTATATGCTTCTAGTTGGCTGCCTACTTGATGGAAAAATTATTATTTAATCTGGTGACCAAGACACGATGATGACGATGGTGATGCAGTAAAAATAGTTTCCCATTGTTTACTTCATATCTGCCCAAACAAGTCCTCCACCTGCCTCATTCCTACTCCTGGAAGCTTAACTAGAGCTGACGAATTTCACAAGTGAAACAGAGTAACTTCTTATCCCCTCTAATAACAATTAGCTTCATCTATCCCTATGGTGTAGGTAAATGGAAATGAATAAAAGAATTTTGGAATCCATTTCACACTGCTACCTTTGTAAATCTAACTCTAGAAAGAGTACGCGATTCCAAAAAATCATTCATAACTTGTAAAATTTGACATCAATAACAACAGAATCACACACATGTAGATAGTAATATGTAGATTTTATACAGATAGTAATATAACTTTCAGTAGTGCTGCCTCATATTGCCTGCAGTGCAACTTCTCTCTGTTATATTTAAACTGCTTTCCATCAAGTAAAAATTGATATATCATTCACAAGTGGTAAATTTGAGCTTGCCTTTAACAAAATAATGTATTCTTGTCTTTTTTCAGCTGTAAATACAGCATGGTCAAATTGCTGAACAGCTGAAAATGCTTTGCAAACATGCATTCATGAATAGATTCTATGTCTCCACAGAAGGAACACTTCCATGGAAGTGGAATCTGGAGGTAGGGAGATAAATGCGGCAGTATCAGCATACTGTCTGTGCTCAATTTCATTGTAAGAGTCTGTGCAGAAAGGTCAAAACAAGGTTTTTTTCTTCTCCCAGAGCACTGACTGCATTTTTCAAAATTCTATTTTCAACATTTTGACAAATGTTGTAAAAACTGATCAAGGCAGAAGGGTGAAAACAACGATGCTGCCTAGTAGCATTGATGTAATCCAATTCTCTGAAACCAGAGTAGAAATTGTTAGAATGTTGTTAGGTTGTTTGAATTGAACACTCTGGGAAGCAGAAACCAAATACAGGCACAAAGAAGGGAGAGAACAAAAATGGGAAATGACAAGAAAGGTGAAAGAAAATAAAAAATAAATAAAAGGTGACAAACGGACAAAGTATGGGGACAGAAAGTGAGAGGAAACTTTAATAACTTTAGATCTGCACTCAATTGAGTGAATGTTAACGGACTTTCTTGAACATAACAATAAAGCAAAGAACTGCCGATGCTGGAAATCTGAAATCTAGAAAAGCTCAGCAGATCTGGCAGCATTTGTAAAAGCAGAGTTAATGTTTTGAGTGTGATGACTCATCTTCAGTTCAGAGTTCCAAAAGAGGTTGTGGAGAATGGTACATATTTCAAGCTCCTTCTCTGAGGCTCTTCCTGCTCTAACTCAGTTGTTAGTAGCTGTGCTTCCTTCTTTAATTCAGGGTGTGCAGCCCATCTAGCTGAAGTTCTCTTTGTGAAATCAAAGCATTCCTATTTCTTTGAACAATGTCCTTCAATGTTCAGACAAGGTATGATCTTAGTTATCATATCCTTGATGCTCTCTCTGTTCTGGTCCCTGAACCACACTTGGAGTCCCTTTTCTAATTTGGGCAGGTCCTGAGTGCTATGTTTTTGTTGAATGTGTGAGCTTGGCCTGTCCTGTCTTGCTTTTCTTTCTTTCAGTGATGCTTGTTCGTGATCCTGTGTCATGATACTTGGCCTTAGTAAAAGAGGAAAGAAGAGAAATTGAGTTCACAGCTTGTCGCCTGTGAAAAGCTGGCACACTGATATATCCACCAGTTTGTAAAAACAAGGGAATTAATTGTTAGAGGTAGGCAGGAATGTAGAGTAGTGGCCATAACCCAATCAGCTATTATATTGTTGAATGGTAGAGCAGGATGGATGGGTCATATGACCAACTCCTCTTCCTAATTCATATGTTCAAATATTCACTCATAAATATTGATAAACCCTGGCCTCCTACAAGTCCCCACTTGGCAGTAAGCTGCAATGAATCCTTGCCACTCCCCTAGAATTACTTGGGAAAAGATTTTTTTTGTTTTCAAAGATGCCTTAGCATTGAGGTTCCCTCTTCTTACAGCCTCAGCCTCAGCCTCAGCAGTTACACTAATCCCACTGTGGCTGCCAAGCTGCTGGCATTTTAATTGGGCCAGCAGCTCTTGGGGGTGGGTTGCCAAGGTCTTTTGGTTGGCGGTCAGGGTGCTCACCGGTTAATTGACCCCAGGTGGCAAGCTGCTGCCCCAGGTCCCACCAGATCAGGTCAGCTTAGGTCCCAGTGGTAGAACTTACCTGTGCTGACAAAAATCAGATCTGGATTTTCTCTGCAAATCCTTTGTGATTTTTCCTTATGTGTGTTAAAGGAAGGCTTACATTCTATATGTAGGATTGTTCACAATATCTGGGAGCCCAAAGTATTTTCAGCCATTCAGTCCATCAACTCTGGCCCAGAATTCTTCTCTATGATTTGTCTGGGCTAATCATACGGTCTTGTTACCTCCCCATCAGATTTTCTAAGTTTTCAAGCAATTAGTACATTCTTTATAAAATAAGTCTACTGAGCCTACTTCCACATACATATTGCAGTAATGAATTTCACATTATGCATTAACATCCACTTTCATTCATCTTAGATTCCGTTCATATTGTTAAATCTTGTGGACTATTTTCAATGATTTCTCATTATTGAACCGATCATAATCCTTCATAATTACGAAAGTCTTTACCATCTCTCCATTTAACCTTATTAGATCTAATAAAATCATTTCTTAGGTTTTCTTCATAACTGTGACTGCATAGTCAACGTAAAGACAAAATGATATCTCCACTATGAACAAATGCTGAAGCGTTTGCTGTAGTACAGATTAAAAACAGATTTCACAGCCTAAAACCAGCCTCCAATGAAAGAATAATTAATAATGCCATTGTGCACCAATTGCTTCTTCGTAACCAGCACAGGGACGACCAGATCAAGCTTTGGCATCATCATTCATCAGCAAAGCACATATAAACACTTTAGCTGAAAGACAGAAATGAAGTGACAGTAGCTGCCTTGAACATTAAGGCAAGATTTGACAGACAATAGCAACAGGAATCCAAGCTAAAAGCTTTGGGGCAAAGGAAGAAGTTGTCATGTCAGGTCACTTGAGAACACATCCTCAGAATATCACTGCACAAGATACTCAAGGAAATATTCTTGGCATGACCATTTGTAGCCACTTCACCAACAACCTCCCTCCCATTATAAGATCAGATTGGAGCTGGTTGCTGATGTTTCCACAGATCTTTTCCTCCACTCGTAACTCCCTCTAAAAATGATGCAACCTTTGATATGACCTGGATAACCGCTAACTTGGGCTGAAACTTTATTCCCAATTAAATGGCAGATAATGACCATTCCCACCAGGACAAAGACCATCCAGCTTCTCTTGATATTCGACGGCACCACAATTGCTAATCTCTTGCTACCAACAACGTGGTTGTTATCCTTGACTAGAAGCTGAGCTGTATCATCCTAGTCAACACAATGACTGTAAAAGTAGAGAGTGACTACTTTGCTATGAAACATAGACCTCGTAATCTCTCGAAGTTTATCAGCCACCTACAATGCTCAGTTCAGAGGTGTGATGGAACATTCACCATTCAAGAAGCTGATCACTTTTCTTGGACAATAATTTATTTGATAGATGGTTCTGCATCTCATGTCCATAGAGGTGATAGGGTGCATCACATTCAACCTACAGGACACACTGGAGCAATTCACAAAGATCACTTTGACAGCATCACTATTTGCTATGGTTAAGAAAAACAAGTGCAGCAATGTGTTGTGAACTGTCAAGGTTCCTTCTGAATCAACTACTATAATAACTTGCTGTTTTGCTGTTTCTTTCATTCTCACCGGGTTACAATATTGAAATGTCTGACACAATGCTGTCACAAAGATACAATCACCACAAGAATAATAACAGTTCAGAAAGGGGCCTTGCTACTCTCAGAACAATTAGGGATGGGTTAGTCAATACATTTTAAGCTGCATTGTCCGTAACCCAAGGTCAAACTTAAAAAAAATTCTCTTGAAAGAGCATATTAAACAAAAACAGAAGAAAAAAATCAATGATACAATTGCTGTCTTAAAACACATTAGCAGGAAAACATCTTTTTAATTCTGAGAGACCTTTTTCAAAAAAAACTCAATGATTGAATTGCTACTGGTCTCTGCTAGAATGCTGGCATTTCGTGAAAAAATACACGACACACATGGGCGGGATAGTGCCTCAGTGGTTAGCACTGCTGCCTCACACCACCAGGGAGCCAGGTTTGGTTCCAGCCTTGGCCGACTGTCTGTGTGGAATTTGCACGTTTTCCCCGTGTCTGTGTGGGTTTCCTCCTGGTGCTCTGGTTTCCTCCCACAGACCAAAGATGTGCAGGTTAGGTGGATTTGCCACACTGAAATTGTCTATCATTTAAAGGATGTGTTTGTCTAGGTGGACTAGCTATGGTAAATGTTATGAGATATGGTGGGTGGGGGCTGGGTCTGGTGGGAAGCTCCCTGGAAGGTTGGTGCAGAATTCATGGGCCAAATGGTCTCCTTCTGCACTACAGGGATCCTATGATTTCACATAGCTTTCATAAAGAATTGCACTTCTTCATTGATAACCCTGATGTGAGCCATTAGCTAGTATCACTCTTGCTTCATTATAAGTGCAACTGTGTGAGATATGCAGTCTGAAATTATCCATTGTGATCAGCAAAGGATAGAGAAGTTAAAAAAAAATTTGAACAGCTAAGATCCCCACATTGAAAACAGCAAACCTGTTGATGTGAAGTTAAGTTTAGTTCTTCAATAATTTAATCAGAATTTTAGTCCATGTACATTTGTTATACCAATTATCAGTCTTGCATGCCGCCTCAGTAGAGAAAGATGACAGGACTCCACGTTTTGAGCATACTTCAGTCATATGAGATAGGGTCACTGTGGCATCTCAAAAATGGATGGTTCCTCAAAATGTGATATTCTTACATGAAAGAAACAGTGATTCATTGTCATCAGTTACATACTGTGGAGATTAATCAAATTCATGTTTTGCACTCGAAATAGGCTCATTAGAATTCATTAAAGAGAAAAGGCTCAAGTTGCGGATTTCCTACACAGACCCTGGCACCACAGAAACAATGAAACTTGGGGATTTTTTTTCACAATATCAAAGGAAAAAAAAATCCTCCTACAATGCTAAATGGGTTGGGAACTTGACCAAAAAGGTATTTTCAAACAATGATAACTTGCATTATGCGTTGCACGTAATGAAATATCCCAATGTGAACAACAAGGAATTTATAATGAGGAGCAGGAAAGTTGACATTTTGGGTCGGGACGCTTCTTCAGAAATTCTTCAGAAGCAGGATCCCGACCCAAAACATCAACTTTTCTGCTCCTCTGCTGCTACCTGGCATGTTTTGTTCCTCCAACTCCGCAATGTGTTATCTCTGACTCCAGCATCTGCAGTCCTTGCTATCTCTGACAGAATTTACAATGCATGTTTAAAAAATAGGACTTGAGGGGTCATAGAATCGTAGAGATGCACAGCATGGAAACAGACGCTTCGGTCCAACTCGTCCATGCCGACCAGATATCCTACATTAATCTAGTTCCATATACAAGCATTTGGCCCTGTTCATATATCTATCCAGATGACTTTTAAATGTTGTAATTGTACCACCCTCCACCACCTCTTCTGACAGCTCATTCCATACACACACCATCCTCTGAGTGAAAACAATGTCCCTTAGGTCTGTTTTAAATCTTTCCTCTCTCACCAAAACCCATACTGTCTAGTTTTGGACTCCTCTACCCTGGGGAAAAGACCTTGGCTATTCACCCTATCCATGCCCCTCATGATTTTATAACCTTTTATAGGAGCACCGCTCAGAGATTATTGAGACGTACAGTCGACTGACATTGATTATTATGTCATGGGAGCAAGGAAGGGGACAGGGAAACAGGGGTTAAAGGGAGCAGGTCTTTAAAAACAGCCAAAAGGTCTCTCACTGAAGGAAGAGCTTCAGGTTGGATGACCCAAGAAATAGGTTGAAAAAAGACAGCTTGAGGACAGGACTACAAAAAGTTGCCGAGACTGTTTAGACAAAATAATGGAGAACTTGATATAATCATAATGACAAATGTTCAAAAATCTTTTCTTTGCAGCTTGGCATGGATGAAGTGATCATACGGACCAAAGGACATAGAATGAACTACATGATGTTTTGAAAGGATTTATGAATTTTTCCCCAATTTTTTTTCTAAGTGTCTTGAAACTGACCGAGTGGTGGCATTGAAGAATTTTCCACTTGATATCAAACAAGTTGATTTCACTGCAGTTTGAGAGGCTGGCACAATTTGAACAATTTGAATGCCTTTTAATTTCTGGTGTCTTATTTCAAGGCCATAAACTGTGTGCAGCTACAAGGCTTGAATGTCTTCACAGATTTCTAGTTCAGAAAAACTCCAAAGTGTGTTAGGATCAAGATGAAACCCTCTCAAGGATAGCTACTTAGGGCATTCAAGAGAAATATCCAAAACAAGCAATGGGAACCCGACTGTCTTAAACACTACTATTTAGTTACAAGCCAATGCATTATTTACTGCAGTACTGTATTGGGCACTTTGAATAAGGTAATGACTTTTTCTTTCATAGAAATGCATGTAAGTTGGCTGTGGTGAAAGCATCTGTTCCGTATTTGTCTCATGGTGGTCCAAAGGAACAGCAAATGAGAAATAGTACACTAACTAAAGAATGCTATTTTAGGTCTAAGAACAGGGAGGCAGATTGGAAATTTGGTCAGGATAAATCCTTGCTAGGATCAGCAAGCATCTGCAAATTGTTTTTAAACTGTACTAGAGCAGTGAGGGAAAAGGGGCTCTTTGTGCATGACATAAAATGGCATCTTTCACTCCAGCATTGGAGATTGCTAGATGTGTTAGAAATAACAGGCAGACAATTGCCTTTGTTTGTTCAAGCATGACGTTGAGACTAAAGTATGGAGAGACTACATCTAGCAATAGCTGTGAACAGATGCTGTATGCTTAAAAAAAATAACTAAAGAGCTAAAAGCAGGTATTATCTTATGTGGCATACAGCCATAACAAGAAAGAGGCATAAAGGCAACTTTTGAAAAAGGATTTGTTGCTGCAGCAACAGAGTCATTTGGTCAGCCACTCTGAAGGTGCACGTGGAGATATGTCAATAGATTGATCAACTGAGACAGACCCTAGTTCCTGTGATGTTTAAATAACTAGTGTCATTGTAAGTACTTTTGCTTAGTTGATAAATAGGGGTGCTTCACATTAAATTGAACTGTATCCAAGTTTTTGTATGCTACTGAAATCCAGGGCAAATCTTTTAGACTAGAGAAGGAGTCATTCCTGAAGTGCATGAAGAATACTAAAACAGACTACCACAAAGCAATTCTGAAAATTCTCTAGTATGTTTTATCCACAATGCAGTGCAAATCCTGTGTGGCCAATGCCTTGTCAGCCTACTCTCAAATATTGCAAAAATGGTGGAAAGTAACATTGACAGTGCTATCAAATGATTCCTACTCAGCAAACGCTTGCTCACTGATGTTCGGTTTGAATTCCAGCAGAGCCATTTGGCCCCTGGCCTTTTACAGCCTTAGTCTAAATGTGAGCTAAATAACTGAATTCCAGAGCTGAGACGAGACTAACTGCCCTTGCCTGGATAAGTGCATTCCAATAATACTCAATAAAAACCAAAAGAACTGCGGATGCTGTAAATCAGGAACAAAAACAAAGTTGCTGGAAAAGCTCAGCAGGTCTGGCAGCATTTGTGAAGGGAAAAACAGACTTAACGTTTCAGGTCCGGTGACCCTTCCTCAGAACTGAGTTTTGTGGAAGGGTCACCGGACCCGAAACGTTAACTCTGTTTTTCCCTTCACAAATGTTGCCAGACCTGCTGAGCTTTTCCAGCAGCTTTGTTTTTGTTCCAATTATACTCAAGAAGCTTGACATCATCCAAGTAAATACAGCCTTCTTGATTGGCACCTCCTCCACCAGCTTAAGCATCACTTCCCTTCACCATTTGTGAACAGCGCTTGCAGTATATATGATACCTACAAATTGGACTATTGCAACTTGTCAAGCCTCCCTTGACAGCGCCCTTATGACTTAGAAGGACAGGACAGCAGAAACACAGGAGTGTCACCATCAGCCGAACTCTCTCCAAGCCACATATCACCCTGAACCCAGGATAACAAGCATGGGGCTGGATGAACCCTGAACCCAGAAATGTTTTGCTATTTCTTCACTGTGGTTGAGTCAAAAAGCCTGGCACCTCCTTCCTAACAATACAGTACAATTTATCTACAGCCATCCCCACCCCAACTGATGGACTTCCGCAAGTCTTAAAGGTGACTCATCACCACTTTCTCAAAGGTAATTAAGGAAGAGCAGGAAATGCTGCTTGACAGTGGATGCTCACATCCCATAAATGAATTTAAGGAAAAAGTAAATTTAAAGACATTACAATATTAACTAAGTTAGTGATAGTCTGGCACAGCTTTTAGGACTGCTACATTTTGTATCCATTCTCCTCATTATGTGAAATCACTCCTGTTCTCAGGAGGTAGCTTGCTGCCTTTATACTCCAGCAATTTCCTGCATGTGTTCCTTCACTCAATGCCATGCCTCCAAATTCTTCTCTTAAAGCTTGAAATGGTAACTCCCCAGTATATTCACCGTGCACCCCAATAATGGCCTGCATAGTTACACCTACAGAAATAAATTGATAATCTCAGAAAATAGATATGGAGAGCATGAGGGAAGATTAATCAGAGTTTGCTAACTAAAATGAAAGCACTGCAGCAATTTTCTTGTTATCTGCTGTATGGAACAAATGCTCTGTGCATCAAGTTCTGACTGTGTTGTCCATTCGTTGCGTGCATCAGCAGTGGATTCAAAATTATAACTTTATAACACTTCATAAATTTAGCTGACAATAGCTTTCATTGCTTAAACATTCGAGCAGATGCTGACAGGCATGCAAAAGAAATGACTTTGACCTGGGAAATATGCACTGGAGGTATTTGTGGAGCATGTAGACAGGCGAGGCAATATCCTTTATCTATAGGAGCAGCAGGGAAAGCAAGAGACTGTAGACAAGCATTGAAAAGATTTTGACAGTTAGTAGCAATGGGGATCATTGTCAAGTGTCTAGCTCCAAGGACCTTGCTACAGTGCAGTAAGAAATTCATTGATCCATGCAGTCATCAAATTCACTGAATGCAGTTCCAGATACAATATCATTGCCAACTGCAACACTAGCCTCAGATTCTTTTCTATTCACAAGATCCTAGTACTCACCTTTGAGCAATCTCTGTCAATCAAGCCTCATACCTAACATTCAGAGCACTGTTGCAACATTCATATCCACATCTCTCAGCTTTGTGGGCAGTGGGCTAGCAAATTATGACTGTTACATCATCTAAACAGACAGCACACTTGTTGACACACTTCCCTCCCTCTTGCAGAAAGAGTAGCACATAACCAGACGAGAATAATTATATCTCCATATCTTAATGAAAAAAGCCACAAGGGTAAGGTTGTGTTGGGACGTGGGGAAGGAAGTGAAGTTGGAATAACAACAGGAGATAGTTAGAGATCACAGATATTTCCCAGCTACACAAAAGATGTTGCCAAGCTTTGTTGAGAAACCATTGTCAGGTTCTTGTCAGCAAAGGAGCTGAAACTGGTAAAGATAGTGGTATCCCGGGACCACATTCACCTTTTGACCACTACCCCAGCCCACAAGCTCTGCCAAACTGCACGTGGTGTAAACATGCACCTCTGGTCTTGTGCCCTCTCTTCATATCACAACCTTGTCAGTTTACCCTCTTCTTTTCAAGCATCCAACTTGACCAGGCAGAATTGAAACAGCAGAAGATTAGTAATGTTCAAGATGATCATGCTTTCACACCCGCTTCAATAAATCAGGTACTGACACTGCACATTATTTTGACTTTAGTGTAGGGGTAAGATCTGCATTTCATGAGACAGTGCCCACAAGTAGTTTGCAGTCATGTAAAGGAAAGTGCAGGAAAATGCTCACTCACCATTCTGCTGCAGAAGATTCCAATGAGGACTTCGATGTGTCAGGCTATAGAAGAATATGATAGTCATGTACAGTGAAGCATTTCATGCATCGAGAAGCTCTCCAGAAAACCTATATACAATGTTAAGCAGCATGCAGAGATTCCGCACTAGCTTGGCACAATGTTTTGTACAGTACTTGGAGCCCATCCTTTCTGACTTGGCATACATAGGTGTATCTCTCTGATCATTAGCTTCTCTTCCACTTCCTCTTCTAACTCCAACTATGGAACACATCGATTCCCTTACCAGTCTTTAGTTCCTCTTTCTTTCAGGACCTGCATGATTACGCTCCTTAGTAATGCAAAGTTATATTGCTTGTGGTACATAAATACAGTCATCACGACTCCATTTATACAACTCAGACACTCATTTATCATTGCAAAGGTATAACTAATCATACCTCTGATCCATGTGGATATCGTTGTATTAATTGTCTCTTTGGAAAGCAACGACCCAAAGTAGTTATATATGCAGGATAGACTTAATCCACATGGAACTAGCCAAAGACTTGATTTTTAAAATGAGACATTGTTGGGATGTAAAATTATCTTCAAATGGATGCATTGTTGAAGATAATGAGCAGTCACTTGCATCATGTTTGACTTGGCTGCAAGCAAGCAAGATATTGAGTTTAGTACATTCCTTTCCTGTTGTGTACGTTGCTTGGGTGAAAAGAGGATGTGTAGCCATTTAATTTGAATCTATGATTGTTCAGCAATCCCACCAATCTCTAGGAATGGAATATCTGCTATTGGTTTGAGACTGAATTAAATCTTTGCTTAAAAGATAAGTAATTGGTTAATATTAAAGATATCCAAAATGATAGTTTGAAAGGTTCAGGGCAGTTCTGATCTTTACAGCCATTAGCACTGCATTAAGTGTGGAGAAGGTGGGCCAGTGATTAGGTTGCAACTCAGTGCTGGCTTTTTCTTTGCTTTTATATCACTAATATATGTCAAATGTTTTTTTTCAAAAAAGCCTTTCATATTTTGTGCCAAAATTTTCAATCAATTATGTTACCCTGCAGAGGAACAAAAGCAACAGGGAGAAGAAATAAAATCCTTTGCCACTTTACTTTTTCTTTTCACACATATGGTAGACTTGTAAAGGTTCGGCAGAAATTCATTCTTTATTTTCATTTAAGTTAATTGAGAACACACAATTAATGGCAATGAGTGACAAACGTTTTTCTATTTTCAAACTTATTTCTTACTGTAACTTTGAATAGTCATCAATTTTAGGAAGATGTGATCCCTACATTCTAAAATAAGTGACAAAATAGACACAGGACAGTGGAAACATAATCCTGAAACCTGAATTTGAGGCCACCAGAGAGGAAACAGTGCTCACTCCGAACTTCAAAGAACATTGGTTTGACAAAGATTGAACAAGTTCAATAGTGCTGAGGCATTCTGATATGACTCTGAACTGATGCATTTGGGAAGAGAGAGAGATCTGCGACAATATGATAGAAGAAATAAAGATGGCTACAGAATGGAAAGGCAAATAGATATGAAAGAAATTATTTCCTCACATGAAGGAGTCTGGAACAAGAATTATGTAAAAGAAATAACTTAAAGAAAAGCTGATGGGGTAATGTCAGGATACAGTTTGTCACAGAACTGGAAATCCATATCTGTTTCTTGCATAAATCTGTTAAATGAAGCTAAAAGTTTGAACCTAGGATTGGTAGATTTTTTTTTCTCTCTATGTTTGGAATATGAACAGCTATCTAATAAAAATGGATACTGGGAATTAAGATACGACTCAGCTAACATTGAAGTGAATTGCAGAACAGAGTCAAGGGGCTAAATTATCTCAAATGCCAATGTAAATCTGGAATATTACATTGTGTTAAACATTGAGAATAGGGAAAGACCGGATCAAGCAAAATTCCTTTCTGAAAGTATCTATAAAAAATATATTCAGACAACATTCAGCAAAAATTATTTTCTAAACAAACATGTATCAAATGTGAAATATTCAGATAGGCAGCTTTAGTACAGCAGCTGACAAAGAAGCCATGACAGGTGTTATAATTTGTATAAACATTATTTCAGTTCCTCTGTCATCTGGGATTCTTTACCATAAATTTTACCTGGTATTTAAATAATTGACAGAAATGGTATTACTTGCCATTTTTAAAATTTATCATGATAATTTATTAAACTAGACAAAGTATTCAAACTTATTAGAAACTAATTGTTGTGTAATGAAACTTATTCAATCCGTGAACATTATAAAGGAGTAAATGTCTTATCATCTGACTTGGTACCAAAAGTTGGTAAGGAAGAACATTTGAATCTCCCTCTGATAATTTTTTAGTCTATGCATAGATCTTTCTGATAGCACCTACAGGCAGCATTGACAGTGAAGTCAGGGAAAACATGTACTTCTTGTCAGGGCTGCAAAGGGGCTAAATCTGATTGGCTATAAAGAAAGAAGATTATAAAATATGGTGAAGCAACAAGTCAAATAATGCCCTTAAAACAATATGTAATAAAAGAATCACAAGATTCATCTTAAAAATGCTTCAATATAATATACAACCATGAAAAATAACTGGAAATTTTCATTTTCCACAATTCATATCTGAAAACAGCATTTACAGTTTGCACCATGACCTTAACCTTTGTTTTCCAATGTGGCCTTCTTACACTTAAAGGGCTTGATCTTGCCATTTTTTTGAGTCAAAGTTTGGGTGGGGATTCCAGGTAGCACACCACCCCCTCTGTCCAGATAGTTCACTCGATTGTGCACTAATCAGCTCATCCAGAATTGACAGGCAAGCACAAGTGGGTTTCTCAGCTTGTAGGCTTGGGTCATCAAAGGCCTGCAGCTTCTGTTCCTAAAGACTGTTGTTTGAGGTCTTTTCTTTGATAGGTTGGCAAACAATTTTTTATCTTGTCACAGTTGATGGTTGGGTTTCAGAAGCCATCCCTCACTCAAAAGCCCCTTTCCGGCCACCTTTATTTATGGAGATAGCAAATTGAGGACCTTAAGTACTCACTAATTGGTAACTTAAGAGCCTTATGCACAGTGACCTTTTCAATTGGAACTGCTGATATGGTGAGACGAGCACAATTATCTCATCAAGGCCAATTCTCTCATTTATTTTCCCTATCTCCACCTCTCTCGCCATTTCAAAGAGGGATAAATGACACCAGTGTGCATTAACTTCTTACTCAATGAAGTCTTTTCTGGCATATGCACCAAAAGAGATGAATGCAGTTTGTAAAGAGGAATGAGTTATCTAATGGAGAATATTGACTTTTGCACATACCACAAACATTTAAAGTATTATAACCAGTAGAAATGTAATTTAATGGAGACTCAGGAGCCAGGAATTGCCCAGGTTATTCTTATGATTTAACGTACTGTTGCAGCATTTGAGTTGGGTGAAAGCAATGCATTTTGGGAAGAAGGCAAATGTAGTGATTGAATAATAGTGATACAACAATTTGAATTAAAATTGAAAGGTTGAGAAGGAGTAGACAGTAATCATTTGGAGAAATCGTAGGAAGGAGGTATGACTAATATTAATATCTTGAATTTGATCATGTTATTTGATAATGGCAACGTCAAAACCCTCTTCAAATTTATTTTTTGTCGAAAGAAGTACGTGACATCTGTTTTTCACTTCTCCAAAACAGTTTCAATGACAGTGAGAATTCTATATGTGGTAAAGGATCATCAGCACAACATGATTGCACCCCTCAAGCATCATTGTAGAACGGAGCATTGTGACACACACACCAAAGCAAAGTCAAATTGCACTTTGTTCTGCCACCTAATGCTCTTTATATAGTACGATCTGCCTGTAGAGCACACAAAACACTTTTCACTGTATCCCGGTATGTATGACAACAATAAATCAAATCAAATTTCAATGTATGGTATAAATGGCAGCTATCACGATAATTGACCTAAGTATGCTCAACAGTTAAGTAAATCAGTATGACCTGAAAGACTGCAACAATGCCACAATCAAATATAGCTCGAGTGTTATTGTTTAGTGTCAAATACGTTTATATTCATTATAACACAGCCGAGCACCGAAACCATAAGATCCTTTTAGCTTTTTCGTGTAGCATAATATGCTACTGCTTTTGCTAAAGTTAGACACCTAATGAATTTTTAGCATGATTTATTTTACAGCAAGTACGGATTAACATAAGTGGTTGGTTTGATACCCAGAGTATCAAATGCAGAACCTTAAACCAAAAGTTGGAAATATTTCACAAACGTGAAGTGTCCAACTCAGGTTATTTCAGATATAAATGTACTTAGCAATCCAAAGAAATGTAATTTTATAGAACAGAATATTGTTCGAAAGGTGAATTATACATTGAATGTATGTGGAATATCTTTTTGTGTTCTGTCAAAAGATTTTATCCATCACAACTAGATAAATTTGGATTAGTGCCTACAGCAATTGCAAACAAGTCATGTGTTCTATATATGCCTTGCTGGCTGAGTGCTTTGCTGGCACCATTGCAAAAATAGAAAGAAGGCCAACATTCTTGATCTCTGATGGGGTGGTCCAGCAATCCAACTAATAGTGGTAGAAATGTGTTTAAAACTACATAAATATCTTAGTTTTTGATACTTCAGGTAAGAATGCAAACTTCGTGATCCCAGCAACTAGCTACACTCAGGTGAATGGTGGCTTGAAGATTCAGTTACTGCCTTATTTTCAAACTGTGGACTTTTTCCCCCTATTTGCTATGAAATAAGGATGATGTTGGCAAATCTAGCATTCATTGCCCGTCTTTGTGAATGGTTCTGAACTTGCAGTAATTTACTTGTGAATTTATTCTTTTTTTCTACAAATCATTGACATTTCAAAACAGGTTGTTCTCCCAGTTGTATATTCAAATGAATGATGGGCACAGGGCAGCTGTAAACGGGAAAAGACATTGTAGCACTTACTGGAGCACATTATTTGCAACATTCTGTGCTAGGAGCTGATTGTTACAAAATGACCCCATATATTTCAATGTGCAACCAGTTTAGACCAAGTGAATGACATTCATTTTTTTTTTTGCCTTCTTTCAGTCATTCTATCAAACTTCTGGCTTTTGCATTCAGTTGTTAACTCAGACAGCTAGAATGATAAATAACTATTTAATTTGTGTTATCTTTAATCTGCTACTGGTTAGAGATGCAGAAACTGCAACCGAGACTCTCGTGCTCCTCCCTTTCCAAATAGTGTAGTTATTTCACAGTTGGATTTCACACTATTTTATTCTTGTTCTGAATACAATGTAGTTAATAGGAAAATTGCAAACGAATTCACCCAATAATTGATTATTAATGTATTATTGTCTCAATTTTCCATTGCATGTTACTGTTCTGCCTCAAAAAATACAACAGCCCAGATGTTTATTATCTTTTTAACTTAAAACCAACTGAACAAAGAACACAGTCTAAATAAAGAGATGCAGTGTAACCAGCAAGTGATGGGTTAAACCAGTCAACCAAATGTTTAATGCCAAGTTTTATGGACAGAGACTGGGTTAACTTTGAATATAAAGGAATTGCAGGAAAACAGACGCACACATATACAAAATATGGAAACCCCTGCGTTATCAGCTACAATACAATAAGGAAAAATAAACTGTTGGACACCACTTTCGAAAAGGCTTCTTAGGAAGTAATTATTTATTTTAAAATAGTATATGTATCTAAATTAATTCTCTGAACCCAACCACTTTTTTTTTCAACATGATCCATCATACATAAAATAAATCCTTTGCTCCTTCTAAGTCTATAAAGTTGCTCCATTGACAAAAGAGTGGTAGAAAGGACCAGTCCTGTCACAAATTTTTGGCAACTGTATTGTTTGCATGACAGGAGTGGTCTGTTGATACCTATTCAGATATTGCTTCATCAAATCAGACTGGTGTCATCCATTCAATGGACAGTGGTGTAAGATAAATATCAAACATTCCTTGATCAATTCCTTGCAATTCCTTTCACTCCCAATGAAGTCAGCAGGCTTAATTTATATTTATGAAAATGTCAGTGATCTCTTTCTCGACCAATTTTGTTTGGTGAATGTTTGAAGCAAATATATCAAGAGAACTCATGCCTCTTCTTACTGAAAGTTCCACTGAGGTATTTGTAGTGATTCTAGCAAAGTCAGCCAGGTGGACCTTATAGAATATGAGTTCCCTGATTGAGGCTGTTAATCTGTCCCAATGAGGGAGATGTGGCTGACAGATACAAACAGAAGTGTCAGAGGTTCTGTTCACTCTGAGAGCTGGTTCTAATGAAGCTGGCTCAGTGCCAATGACTCTCCATGTGCAAATAAAGGATGACTTAGTGACGGGTACTGGTCTCTATGAAGTTACGTCAGTATTAAAAGGAAGAATAGGTGGAATTTGTTCATTATGCTAGAGTCATTGCCAGACACACCCTGCTCTTCCTGCCACCAAAATGTTGCATTCTGGTTTCCATGCAGTACAATTACAGACGAGCCAGGATCTGACCCATTTCAGGTCCACCATTTGAAACCAATGCTAGGGAAGCATCCAGGGGTCAACTGGAATTTTAGATCACAAAATCAATAGAGGGAATTCATAATCTGGTATTAAAGCCACATTAAGATATCAATGGTCAGTTGATTCTATGTGTATGTTACTTCATGTACTTTACCACAATGCGCTGCCAAGCACAGGAATGTTTTTGCAGCAAGTTATTTACAATAATTCAATCCACTTGTGTTCATCACTTGCGGGTTTTCATGATAAGAAAAACACTGAAGCAAAAATGTATCACGACACTATCCAACATAACTACCAATATAAATTTGCTTCAAAAACATGAACTTTAATTTATGCACAAGTGAAAGGGATAGTGTCCTTGTATTAAATAATCTTACCTTGGTAGAATAATTTAAATCCATGAGCACTGACAGCAAAGTCACTCGTAAGACGCAATGCAAACACAGACCCAGTACTTGTCACAGGTGCAGGCATCTGGAAACCAGTTAACCTGTATGACAAAGCAAATGGAACACAATTCATTAAAATTTAAAAAATAATAAATTTCATCAATAAAATCTGAAACAATCGTCTAACCAAACAAAAATACATTCCGGTAAGAACAGGGAGCTGGATTTTACATTGGAGGCAGTGCTCCCACATGCCAGACACCCCTAACCCTAACCCTAACCCTACACAGAAAATCTGGGAGGGAGCTGGCTTTTCCAGTTGAAGAGTTTTCCTGCAGCCATTTATTGGGGGATGAGAGTGGGTAAAGGCCTGGGTAGGCTTCCTACTGTGTGGGAGGAACAAATGGAGTCAAAGACTTTGGTGGCAGGGACCGTTAAATCACCTGGACTCCAGTTAAGGAGCCTAAGGCTCATCGTACCTGCTATCAGTCCCAGCAGTAAAAGCAGCTCGGTTGGACTTTTGGCATGGATCTGCTCTGCTGCTGATGAAATCTTTGCAGTGGTGGCCTGAAACTCTTAAGTGGTCATTAACTGCTATTCTATTTTGAGTGTGGAGGAGATATTACAATTGTATGAAGTAAGTCAAAGCTAAATGCTAGAATTATGGAATGTTTACTGGTTTAGATTTTGTGATTGAAAAAATGATACGTGCTGTTATTAGATAACAAATTAAAACAGTAACATCTGAGTTTATAGATTCAAACGAAATGTGTTTGTCTGAAAGGTGCCATCAAAGTAATTCTCATCCAGCACTGAAATTCTGATGAAGAGACAGACTAGATTTGAAATGGTAATTCTGTTCTTCTCTCCACAGATGCTGCCAGACCTACTGAGTTTCTCCAGCATTCTCTATGTTTGGTTTAGATTTCTAGAATCTGCAGTAATTTGCCTTTATTTGAGGTTACGTCTACATCCTGGTTCAAAAACATTAAAAACAGTGCTTCCAATTTACTTAGACAATTCCAAACAATGTTTTGTTGATTGGAGATCCTTGTTAAAATAGCCTTACTGTTTTCATATAACCTTTCCTATCACTACAGGGAGAAAGCTGGCTTCTTACTCTGGCATTCTCTAAGACCTAAAATACTGATCACACACAAGGATTGGGGAAATAATAATGTGTGCAATTTTTTTGAAGAGAAGACTAATATGCAGGTAATGTTTACTGGGAGACCATGTACAAATGCATCTTATTCCTAGCCTGTTGCTCATAGACTGACAAACAAGTTATAGGACTGATGCATCATATCTTGTTGAGTTGGGTAGTGATTGACGATAGTTTAAGATACACACCCTCAAAAGTATATGCACATCATATCATGATAATATAAAGCATGTCCCTTACACTTTAGTAGTAACTAATCAGGGCAGTTATTTGTGTCTTTCTTCTTTTCTTGAATAAAATCAATTTCTGTAACCTTCAGATGTTCCCATACATTGGTCTAATTAACCATTTTACTTTTGCTTTCCTTGTGCACAACGCTATAGAATATTCATGAAAAATGTTGCTCTAATTAGCATACTCTGAAATCAGACATGTTTGAAATGTCACTGCTACGTTACAGTGCTTTATTGGCATGCTCAGGCATTTTTGTAAATATTTACTGATGTCATTCCTTGCTTGGTCTCCAGTACCTAACCATCCCTGGTATCTCATTCCTGTATGTTTTTGAGCCCCTATGTTCATTCCTGTCATTTTTCACAGTTTAACCCATTTAATTAATTTTCTGCAGTTATTTTTCAACACAATTTACATTGTTATTGTGGTTATGCAAAATGCATTTATCTGTATAAGAATCTATTCTTCTTAAAATTTGTTATCAGTTACTGAAAAAAAATTCACTTAATCTTTACAGTTAGAGGACATTGTCCATACCCATTCATTTTGTTTCAGGTCTGCACCATAAGTGTGCTATAGAAACGTAGAAAATAAGAGCAGGGGTAGGCTAATCATTTCTTCAAGCCTGCTCCACCATTCAATAAAACCATGGCTGATCATCCAACTTAGTAACCTGTTCCTATTCTCACCCCATATCCTTTGATCCCTTTAAACCTGAGAACTATTTTTAACTCCTTCTTGTAAACATTCAGTGCTTTGGCCTGAACCGCATTCTTTGGCAGAGAATTCCTAAGGCTCACTGCACTCTGGGTGAAAACATTTCTCCTCATCTCAGCCCTAAATGGCCTACACTATATCATTAGCTTGTGACCCCTGGTTCTGAAATCCCCAATCATCGGGAGCACCTTCCCTGCATTTATTCTGTGTAGTCCTGTCGAATTTTGGAGGTTTCTCTGAGATCTCCCTTCAATCTTCTGAACTGCAGTGGATATAGTCCTAACCTATCCAGACTCTCTTCATCTAACAAGCCTGCTGTCCCAGGGATCAGTTTGGTAAACTATTGTTGTACACCCTACACAGCCAGAACATCCTTCTTCAGATAAGGAGACCAAAACTGCACACAATACACCAGGTGTGGTCTCACTGCGGCCCTATACAATTTCAGTTAGACATTCTTTCTCCTGCAATCGAATCCCCTTGCGATGGAGGCCAACATACCATTGGCCTTCTTCTACGTCTGCTGCACCTGCATGCTTACATTCAGTGACTAGTGTGCAAGGACACTCTGGACTCATTGCACCACCTCCTTTCCTAATCTATCAATATTCAGATAATAATTTACCTTCCTGTTTTGCTATATTTATCCACATTATACTTCATCTGTCATGCATTTTCCAACCCCCTTAACTTGTCCAAATCACACTGAAGCACCTGTGTCCTCTTTACACTTCACCCTCCCACCCTGCTTTGTGTCACCTGCAAACTTGGAGATGCTACACTTAGTTCCCTCATCGACATCATTAACATACATATTGCAAATAGCTGGAGTCCAGGCAGTGATGTCTACACCACTCCAGTGGTCACTGGGTGCCACTCAGAAAATGATCAGTTTATTCCTAATGTTTTCTTACTGTCAACTAGCAATTTCTCAATATACCCTCAATACCATGCAATTTAATATTACATGCTAAACCTCTAATGTGAGACATGATTGAATGCCTTCTGAATGTCTTTTTAGCATCATTAGAGGTTCTTCATTTCTGAATATTCTACGCAAACTCATGATTTTTTTTGTCTTCAAAAGTAGAATTGCAATAGACTCTAAAGGCAAAGTACAAACAATTGCAGCCAGGTTTTAAGGATTAATGGGGTGGGAAATTCCCAGCAATTAGCATTAGGTGAGAATCTTGATGAGATCTAAACATCTTCTGATTTTCCCCAGAGTAGTACTGAAGGCAAACATGGGAACACCTTGAACATGATGGGTGAGCAACTACCCAATTGTTGAGATTGTTAAGAATTATAAGCTGCGTTAGCTTTGAGACTGGATTTCTGAGCGACATAACCTGCTCTGTTACTGGTCTATAATTCATCAGGGTCACTAAGGCACTTGTATACTAGCAACAGCTTCACCAGTGAAACTACTGGTAATAGTCTAAAAACATTGAAAAACTAGCATGCATGTCATGTAAGTAATTGGGAAGGCAAATGGTTTATTGATCTTTATTGAAAGGGGATCAGAATATAAGAATAAAACATCTTACTACAATTTTATAGGGCTTATCTCAAAGCCTGGAATACTATGTGGAATTTTGATCTTTATATCTAAGGAAGAATATACTTACATTGGAGGTAGTATATTAAAAGTTCACAAAATTGGTTCCAGGAATAAGAGGGTGCCACCACCTTCTGACTGATACCTCACATTCACTCCATCTTTGCTCCTATATCCATCTGCCACCAAATTTGCCACTGATAGGATATAACTATCAAGGCAAAAAGATATTCTGCCTTACATACAAATGAATGATGTGCTATACGGACTCAATAGCTGCATGATGCGACATATGAAGACCTTACCTCACAATACTAGTGGATTCTATCAAAATGCAAGTTCCTTCAGTTGTTTGCAACAGGTAAAGCACTGACCTTACCCAACCAACTGGTGCTTGCAAAGTTAAAAACAATGCCCAATATTAGACATGATTTTGCAATTGGACAACATTGGTTAAATAATCCAAAGAAAGCTAAAATTTATGTTAAAAACCAATCCATTTTGTGAATTGGAATCACAATGTGGCTTCTTCGCTAATGCTTGAAGCTACATATATTAACACAAAGGGCTTTTTTTAAAAAAAAGCAGAAAGAACGTACACACACTCTGTCTGTTTCAACTTAACAACCGATCTCTCCTTCAATCTTCAGACAATACCTTGACCAATTAGAGTTAATTTACGTGCTTTAAATTTAAACAAATCTTGGCAGCTAGCTGTCAGTCATCATCTAATTGGTATATTCTTCATGGCAACACCTCTACCAAGCAGATTCTACTTGTTCGTCAATCCACAGTCTCTTCTCATACATTATAAAATGTGTTCTCCTTTACATTGGTATTCTCGCAAATGTCCTAATGAGTGCAAGACAAAAAGCTTTGGTAAAATTGGTTTTCAGAAATACACAAGTTCTGTACCACAAAATGACTATTCCCACAAATCATTATTCTGATTTGTATAAGTTAAAACCCTTCCTGAGTTCAAGAATCAGCTTTTGTATTCATAAGAAAATGATGGGTCTGTAGAGTACTGACATTGATCTGCAATGGTATTGTATTCACTTGAACGTTACTGAGGAATGAAGGTAATAAGTAGAAGTCAGTGAAATGTAGTTGAAAATGGGTCAATGAATAGAGTGTAAAATGATCAAGGTCAACTGGTGTCACTGTGTTTTCTTTGAAAGATAACTATTTTTTTGACCCAAGAATATCTAGAATAAGAATAAGTTTAAAAAAATTATACCTTCTTTCATATTTCTGTTTCTCATTCGATGTGCAGAGGGATATTTGTTATTTGTGCTGGGAATAAACAAATGCATCAGCACTGAAGATGGAGGGAAAATTTGAAAAATCAAGTTCAAATGGGTTGAAAGTAGAACATATTAACCACGGACTGTGTATGTTGATGCTCAAGGAATGTTTTAAAGTGAAAGAGCTGGCAAACGTGCGTTGACATAGCTTTCTGCTTGGTCATACATCAATTTCATCCACTTCTCTATCCTACCTTACATTTACGTAAAGCTGCAACAATCTTTGACAGGTCTAAGTGGTGGAGTTTTTCAATGAGGAATTTTCTGGCTCTCAGTGCCTTAAAGGGGAACTAAAATCTGCACTGAAAGATCAACATGTTGGCCTTGTAACTATTTTGCACCAATCTACATATTTTGTTCGGTCTATAGGGGCTACATGGAACAGTCTACAAAATTTGAAGTTGTTGACTTTTGCTTTCTTCATTTGCCTTCAACAAGGAGTTATGGGTTTGGAGTGGAGAGAGCAGACCGAATGTCTGTTAATATAAACTCAATTTTGAAATGGGCTTATCACTCATTGTTCCAATAATTTCTTTGTTTCAGGCATTGCGCTACAGAAATCATAATCCTGTGATGGAAATAGGGCTACAATTTTGATATTAGATCACAACTATTTGAAGCCAGCATCTTACAGACTCCAAACAGTTTCATCAGTAATGGAATCAAATCCGTCCACATTTTAATGTAAATGTTGAACATTTTTAAATGTGATCTGGAGAAGCAACAGGGTTCTGCTGAAGCTCACATAAATAATCAGCCTTGCTCGGGCTCCCTTTTCTTCACCCAATCAATTAATGTCAGTGTATAAGTTCCATTCAAATCTCCACCCATCATTTCTCATTTAAACCCATCGTCCTACCCATCTTTTCTCTTATTCCTCATATGCTTGTCTGGTTTCCCTTTAAATGCGTCTGTATTGTTTAACTTCAAACACTCCATGATGTTGCACATCATGTTTCACATTCTTCGAACACTTAGGGTTCAGAAGTTTCTTTTGAGTTTCTGTTGGATTTTTTTTCTAATGATTATCTTATGTTGGTTACAGCCAGGCCAATAATCTATTTCAGCAGATTGTACATGGTGATGGTAATGCTGTAACTCCAGTGAGCCATGATGAAACTGATTCTCATATCCCAGCACAAGTTCCAGTCCTCAGAGAGGAATAAGGAAAATGAATCCTTCGGGGAGTCACTCAAACTGGAGCTCATGGTCTCTTTTAAGAAAATTATCTCTGAAAGTCTCTCCTTTAATTTGAAATGAAGCAGAACATTCTTCTGGGAGGGAGAGCACATGTTGAATCTTTTCCCATAGACAGGCCCATGTTTCACAAGGAAAGAAATTCAACCCAAAACCTATGGAAGTACAAGTGACAGCTTTTACACCTTTGAACAGAAAAAGCAACAGCTGCTTTTTGAAGACTGACTTACACACACACCCACCCACACACACTCACTCACACATGCACACACACACTCACACAAACACGAATTACGACTATACGAAGAAGCAGCAGCTCCTGCTGTGAAGAACATGGTGAACTCTGTGTTAACAATAAAGTAAAATACTTGTAAAATATGTTTTTTTTCTTGCTTGAAAGAAAGGTGAAAAGATTGATGGAACTTGGGGAGATTTCAGGAACAAGGAGTCATCAAGTTGGGTCTCTGGAGGAACACAGCAGGCCAGGGAGCATCAGCGGAGCAGAAATGTTGGTGTTTCAGGTTGGGGCCTTTCTTCAGAAATTGTGTTGTCTCTGACTCCAGCATCTGCAGTTCTTGCTATCTATCAAGGTGGGTCTTGCTGGTTGAAATGAGATTTTGAATACTCCAGCCAACAGGACAGATTTTTGAAGGACTTTGGATGATTTGACCTGGTCTGACAAGGAGAAGTAAGCCTACTGGAAAGCTGGAAGAAACGTGGCACTTAATTTTATATAGCTATTCATCTGTCACATGACAGGTGTTGTCAAAGGAGTTTGAAGGTACATTTCAATTGCCTTAATTAGTGAAAGTAAAAGCATCTTTTCTTAGTTTGGTTATTAGTTATCTGGCTTAAATGATGTTTAGTCTATGCTGATTTTAGTTTGCTTGTTGCAGTAAAGATCTTAAAATGAGAAATTTTATCCTTTGGTTATTTTTGTTTGTCACTGGGAAGTCAATTTCTTTTTGAAAAAGTCCCTTCAGTCTCAAGAAGGGATAATAACAATAGTGAAAATAAGTTATTAAAAATAAACAGAACAAATCTGCTGATCATTTCAATGCAAGAATCCCTTGTACACTCAACTTAAAAATACCAGCTATTTTTGATACCACCAAACTACAAGACCAAAATATTTGATTGGATGTAGAATGCTCTGGGAAGGCCTTTCATTTTGAAAGGATTTATACAAATTAATGTTATTTCTTGACTAATGTACTCAAAGGGTTCAGATGATTCCTGGAAATTGCTTAGTAGGAGCAAATTACTGTAGATGCTGGAATTTGTACTGAAAACAAAAAAAAATGCTGAAGATCATAGTGGGTTAGGTACCACCCACAGAGAGAAAGCAAGCCAATGTTTCAAGTCTAGATGACTCTTCATCAGAGCTGCCGTGACACGTGGAGGGGGCAGCATTTATGCAATGGTTGGGGGAGTGGTCTTCTGGGGGAAAAAGGTATTGAAAGAGTAGATTAAGTGATTGGAATGTGAGAGAGGCAAGACAATGGCGTGTCTAACCACCAGACTGGAAAGAACATACAGTCCCATTGGGTGGGGAAGCAGACATGATGTCAGAGAATGTAAAAAGTAAAGTGAAACAAAAGGGATGGAACAGAAATGGGTTCACAATCTGAATGTGTTGAACTCAATATTAAGTCCAAAGGATTGTAAAGTGCTGAGTCTGGAGATGAGATGTTGTTCCTTCAGTTTGCGCTGTGATTAACTGGAACACTGCAGCATGCTGAGGACAGACAAGTGGGCATGTGAGCAGGATACTGCATTAAAATAACCAGCTACGGGATGGTTGGGGTCATACTTGTGCTTGGACCAGAAGAGTCCTTCAAAGTGGTCACCAAGTTGACATTTGGTTTCTCCAATGTTCAGTAGGCTACTTTGGGTGCAGCAAATACAATACACCAGTTTGGAGGAGGTACAGGTGAAATGCTGCTTTACCTGGAATGACTGTTGAGGCCCTTGAATGGTGAGCAGAGTGGAGGTGAAGGGTCAGGTGTTGCACTTTCTACGGTTTCATGGAAGATACCGTGGGAAGGGGGCAGTGGTGTTGGTGGTTGAGGAATGGACTAGGGTGTCCCCGAGGGAATGGTCTCTGTGAAATGAAGACGGTGGAGCGAGGGGACGATGCATTGGTTGGCGGTATTCCGCTAGAGTTGTCTGAAATGGAGGAGAATGTTCCTTTCAGAGCATAACCATTTAAACCTCTAACCTCTTCATAACTAAAACTCTACAGCCCATTTAACATCCCTGGTAAGTCTCCTCTACATCCTCTCCAGTGCTTTTGCATTCCTCCTACAATGTGGATTCCAGAACAACACATGTTCTCTAACTGTGGCCTAACCAAATTCTTATAAAATTCCAGGACAACCTCCCTGCTCTTAAAATCTATGTCTCAGCTAAAAAAAGCAAGTGTCCCATCTGCCTTCTTAACTAATTTGTCTATCTGTTTCGTTACCTCAAGGAACTTGCACATCAAGGTCCCTATGACCCTCAGTCCTTATAATGGTCCTACCATTCATCATGTATTCCCCTGCCTTTCTTGTCCTTCTCAAATACGTCACCTTGCACTTATTGGGATTGAATGCTATTTGCCACTGATCAGCCCATCTATATCCTCCTGTAACTTAAGGCTATCCTCCTCGTGGTTTACATCAACAATCTTTGTAAAATCTGTAAATTTACTGAACCTCCTTCATTCAATTCTAAATTATTTATATATACCACAAACAACAAGGACCCTGACACCAATCCATAAGGAGCTTCACTTGACACAGGCTTCCAGGAACAAAAGTATCGCTCACCTATCATCTTCTACTTCCTGCCACTCAGCCAATTCAGTTCCCAATTTGCCAAATTTTCTTCGATCACAAGCTGCCTCACTTGCTGTCTCTCAACGCACTTGCCGTCTAAAAGTATGTTTCCTCACTTCTTTTTTTTTACAGTCATATTTCATCGATGTGATTCGATTCCAAACCCTTCCACCAACAAGGACAGACGTTACTTCAAGACCATCTTCAATGCACCATGGGCCGGCTGAAAACTCATTAGGCTTTCAGTTCAAATTGTAGAACATAAATTAAGCACATTGGACACCCAAAAGATTCAGTTTCCTGGCACCCTGCAGGCAATCTTTACTCTGCCTTCCCTCATGCAGGGAATTTTGGTCCGAAGATTATAGCCTCTGAGCCAGAAGGATATGAGTCCATGTCCCACTCCAAATACTTCAGTAAAAAACCCAAATTAATACTGCAGAGAATTTTGGGCAGCACGGCGGCTCAGTGGTCAGCACTGCTGCTTCACATCACCAGTGACCCAGGTTCAATTCTGAACTTGGGTGACTGGCGGTGCTGAGTTTGCACATTCTCCCTGTATCTGTGTGGGTTTCCTCTGCCTGCTCCTATTTCCTCTCACAGTTCAAAGATATGCAGGTTAAGTGGATTGGCTATACTAAGTTCCCCATAGTGTCCAGGGATGTGTATGCTAAGTGGATTAGCCATGGGAAATGTAGGGTAACAGGGATGGGGTGGGTCTGAGTGGGATGTTCTATGGAGGGTCAGTATGGACTCGATGGGCTAGATGGACTTCTTCCACACTGAAGGGGTTCTATGCTTCTATAATGCTGCACTGTTCCTGTCTTTTGGATAGAATTTTAATCAAGGCCTTCTCTGCCCTCTTAAGTGGTTGTAAAAGATACCATAGCACCATTTGTTGGGAAGGTATTCCAAATGTCAGCTAATATTTATCCCACAATCAACTGCATGAAGAAAAGGTTATCTAGTGATAAGAAATTGTTCTTTGTGTGGCTGCTACATTCTGTTACATAATAACAATGACTATACTTATATCAATGGTTGCAGAGCATTTTGGACTATACTGAAATCATGATAAATGCTTCACAAATGCCAGCCTGTGATACGTCAGTGTCTGAGAGACTGTGTCTTTAATCATCTAACTTTTCCTGAGTAACTACCTTTTCATTAGAACCCTCTAAATTCTCTGATTTAAAAGGAATATTTTCAAAAGGTTTCAGGCATAGTCCAGCAGAATTCTTCATTTCTGAAATAACTTATTTGGTGTCTGCTCTGATGGGGATTCATGGGGATCCCCATGTGCAACTCCTATTTATACTGGAATAATGACTCTCTGGCCAGCCGGAAATGCAGGCCAATATGTGATATGTAACAAACGGGTTAAAGCATAGCAGTCTGAAGGAAATACATTAACCAGAATATCCAGGAGAAGTTGACATTCTTTAAATCTTTTCAATGTTGAAATAAAAGTGAGAACATTAAAAACACAAGAAATAGAACCAGCAGACCCCTTGACTTACTCCAACATGCGACAAAATCTTGGATTGTCCTATTCCCAATGTTGCTCGTTTTCCTTCCAGCCAAAAGACCTTAGATCTCCATTTTGACTTTATTCAATAACTGCTTATTAACAGCCATCTGGGGTAAGAAATTCCAAAGGATCAAACCTTCTAAAGCTAATGCAAGCTTGGTTTGTGATTTCCATAATGTATCACTCTTCCCAGCCTGAAATGCAGTGTTTCGCTAGATTTCTCAGATCCAAGATTGGGGTCTTCAAGTCACAATCTTATGATTCAGAGGTGCATTTGTTTCCAAAATTTTGTTAAGATATCCCTTAAAGGTTTGAACGTAATCGGCTCTTCACTTTTAATTTCATTTTCATTGCTGCATAGTGCTGCATTAGTTACTCATTCATGATAATTCAGTTGTCTTTTCACAAACATTTTAAGTGCATTTTGCAAAGCAGAAACTCCGAAAGCACGGATAGTTGAACTAATACACTCCCCTCTGTGCACACATCTCTTTTAATGTGGCCCTCATGAATAGGTTTTGTCACCTTCCCCTGCTCTCAATCTCCTCACAAAACCAGCACACAGAAACTAAAATCTCACAGATTGATCCAAAATGGTCATTTCACAATATTCACAAGAATGAATTTAATTTAGTCATAAATTGTCCTTGATCAATTAGGTTTTCTGGAATGCTTCACATACAAGAAAAGAGACGTTTATTGCTCATAATGTTTGATAGCTTCAGGATAAAGGAAGTCCGACAAAGGACTAAATTGTATTATCACAGCTTGCATCAGTACTGATGCTGACACAAAGGCCAATTTGTTACACTGTGAAACTAAAAATCAATTTCATTCAGTGACATAAAGAGGAAGTTAGCACTGCAGGATGAATAATAAAGCACTCATTTAATTCTATTTGTGGAATGCACTCACACTAGGACAGCAGGAATTATGGCAGGGCATTGCAATAAACTCACCTTTATTGGAATCTTAAAATGGGTTACTCCTACATTTTAATTTTCTCAAGAAATGACAGATTTTGGACTAAACACGCTTTGGTACTGTTTTCCAGAATTATTTTCCATGTAGGTGACTGACAGCTTCACTGACATTTTAACTGGTATTATAAATTGTCTTCACCTAAATGCAATAGGATATGCTTACTTACTTCTCTTTGCTGTGACTCTCATTCTGCTTACTTTTATGTCCTATTCTGTTCTGTAAATAGTGTCACAATTCAAGTACCATACAAAAATATTAACGGCACAAGATTCGCACTAATGAGTATAGACCTAGTTTGTAAAATACAAACATCAGCGTTGTGATCATGTCACTGGAATTAAAGCAGAAAATGTCATTGTTAAAACGGTGTCCAAATGATCAAATTTACTTATCCTCAAGTGCTAGAAATCTGAATGTAAATAGCCTCTATGATCGAAAAGATAATCTTTAATTATAGAAATTTTATTAACTCTTTGATTGTGAACACTATATGCAGGAGAGATGTACAACAATTTGACACAAAGATTTAAAATTTCTTGAGAGTGACAGCTAACCTCAATAAATTGGGCTGAAGACCATTTCTTTCTTGGTAAATTTTTCAAAACAATTTAGCATTGGCAGAAATGAGACTCCACAGTTTCAGTTGTTCCCTATCTGGGCCATAAGCAATGTTCATGGTAAACTGCATGACCGCAGTGATACACACAAGTTGTCCTATTTAAATTCCCAGCATGTTCAGCTGTGCAACAGAATTTAAAGTGGTCATACACTTAAATAAATCTCACATAGACTCCAAAAACAAATAAAAGCAACAAATATCAAGTGGCATTGGAGAAATTCATATTTCAACATGGAAGAGGTCCTAACACTGTTGAGTGCAAACCCTACCTTTCTGTAATATCATATGCATAAATCTAGCAAATTCCTGAAACTTGGTGGAGGTTAAAGGAGGCCTGCTATTTTTGTGTGGCTTGTAACAGAGAAGCACATCTTTACCAGTAATTTGAACAATTAAGAGCTGTTACTGGCATGTTCCTCACAAACCCATTTCAAAAGTGACGCTACACTTATACTGCAATGCAAATTCAATTCATTCTAATTTACCAGACAGTCTATGATTGATTGATCATTAGTGATCAATTATAAAGTGAAATCAAACAGAATCTGTAAGATTTCTAAAGATTCATGTTATCCAAAAATTCAGTGCAGGTGAATTGATTAGGTGGAAAGAAAGAGAGAAGGAAGGAAGGAAGAATGCAAGTGATGTTCATATAACAATCCATCCCCGCCTCTTCGACTTGTCTGCCTCCTCTCCACCTATCCTCTCCTCTATCCATCCTCTATCCGCCTCCCCCTCTCTCCCTATTTATTTCAGAACCCTCTTCCCCTCCCCCATTTCTGATGAAGGGTCTAGGCCCGAAACGTCAAGTTTTCCTGCTCCTATGATGCTGCTTGACCTGCTGTGTTCATCCAGCCCCACGCTTGTTATCTCGAATTCACAGAACCTCAGTGTGTTTCAAAACACTTTACACAAATTGTACTTTTTTGGCACACTGCAATAGCAGGAAAGTTTTAGCCAGGTCCCTCCCACAGTCCCGAAACAATATCTAAATTATTTCTTTTAGGCATTGATAAATGAATAAATCTTGTTTCAAACACCAGGAAAATTCTGCTTCCCTTTTTCAAATTGTGCTACGGGATCTTTTTTATCCACCTGAGATGGTAAATGGAATCTTGGCTTAAAGTCACATCTGAGAGATTGCACTTCTATTTCTGTATTATAGCCTCCATAACAAGGAAAGAAAGATATACTTGCATTTATTTAGGACTGTTTGAACTGATATGTCCAAAAGTTATGGAAAGACAAAGCAGTATGTTTGAAGGGTGGCAGGCAATTTATGATTAGCAAGATCCCACAAACATCAATGGGCTAATAAACAGTTTGCCAGTTTCAAATATTCATGAAGGGATATTCATTGCGCAGTACAACAGGAGAAAGCTGCTTTGCTCTTTCACATAACATTATGGGATCTTTTGTATTCACCTACATGTACATATTTGTAAAGGATCACACAGGGATTATAGGTGATGCATGAAATTGCAGAAGCAAGGTAAAGTCTGTACAGAAATGCCTTCATTGTATCAAGCCAGGTAACAGGTAGACAAATAATTGATGATAACTTCCCCAGTAGTACAAACTCAGAATCACAGAAGTGGTATGTAGCAGAAGGAGGCTAATCAGCCCAGCTTTCCTGCACCAACTCATGAAATGAGCATCATTATCTAGTGCCAATCTCCTTTTTCTCATGCCTCCATAAATTATTTTTTATTCAAATGACCATCTTGAATGCCTCAATTGAACCTACCTCCACCAAACTTCCAGGCCGTATATTTCATACCCTAACTATGTGCAGAATGAAAAAGTATTCCCTCACTTCACCCTTGCTTCTTTTGCAGATCAATTTAAATCCACATCCTTTCATTCTTATTGTTTTTATTGGCAACTAAGGTTTCTCCCTATCTACTCTATCCAGGCCGCTCATGGCTTTGAAAACCTAGGTCACATCTCCTCCTCACCCTCTTCTTTCTAAGAGGAACAATCCCAACTTCTTCAATCCATCCTCACAATGAAGTTTCTTATCTCTGGAATCAATCTTGTAAACTATTTCTGCAATCACTCTAATGTGTTCATATCTTTCCTATCATGTGGTGCACAGAAGTGTACACAAATCAAGGCATAGTGGCAGAGAGGTCAAAAGCACAGAAAAAGCCCCTTTGGCCTATCAAGTCTGCACCAAAAGCAGCCACTGATCCCTCCAATGAAGGAAATGTACATTCCTGTCTACCTGTCTATGCCCTCATAATTTTATACATGTCAATTATGATTCCCTTAAGTCTCCTCTGCTCCAGGGAAAATTTCCCCAGTCTATTCCAATCTCCCTTCTTAATAACACTGCAGCTGAGGTCTAAAAAGGTTTTGTATAATCTAAACTTTGAAATTGTCCCCTGTATACCAAGATCATGATCGTTAACGTACTATCAGGATAAATAAGGATCCTAGTAACAACCTGGGCAACTCCATGAAAGCCTTTGTCTAGTACAGAATATATACAGTGGCCATTATTGTATGTTCCTGTCACAGTCAACTTTATGACTAACCTTTTTATTCTGTGACTGACAACTTTTCTCACATGTCTGTGTGGCAAAATGTCAAAGCCTTCTGAAGGTCTCTGTACATGACATCAATTATATTACCGTCATCGAACCTTTCTGACACCTCTTCAAAAAAAACTCCAGTGAGTTAGTTAAACCTGATTTCCCCCTTAGGGATCAATACCAAGTCAATCTGTTCCATCAACCAACTCATAGAATACAACGAAAATATTTGACCTATTCTGCAGGTGCCAGATCTTTCCAGGTTGTGAAATCCAGATGTGAATACACTCAAAGTTTAAAAAAAAGCTCCTCAATTTTCTGCGTTCTTTTCTTTTACATCTATGACTTCAAGTTCAAATTTTTCGACAAAGAGATATGAAGTCAAAGGTTTTTGACTTATCAGGATTGGGAACCAAGAAATCAAATTACAAAGAAAACATCAATTTATGAGGCATGAGAAGAAGGTACTAATTGGTTGGATCAATGTTCATGAAATGACATCATTATCTCGTGCTAATCTCTTGCTTTATCTCATACACTTGCAAACCATTTTTTAATCAAAATAACCAACTTGAATGGCTTATAAACAGAAGTTGCTGGAAAAGCTCAGCAGGTCTGGCAGCATCTGTGAAGAAAAAAATCAGAGTTAACATTTCAGGTCCAGTGACCCTTCTTTTGGTTTTTGTATTGAATGGTTCAACTGAACCTTATTCCATCACACTTCCAGGCAGTGTATTGCATACCCTAACTAATTGAAGAGTAAAAAAGTCTTTCCTCACTTCACCCTTGCTTGTTTTGCAGATCACTTTAGATCTACATCCTTTCATTCTTGTTATTTTCATGGGCAGGAAAGCTTTCTCCCTACCTACCCTATCTAGTATGTAGATACATCAGAAACTGCTAACTGTCCATCTTTGATGGATTATTAATCTCTGACCAGGTAGTAGATTTTAATTTGTCAAAATATTATCATAGGGTATGCAGCAATCGCCATGTGCAATCTCCATAACCATTTTCTCAATGATTATGGTACAATTTTTGAACAATTCCCTTTGTTGACAAAAAAAAACAGGGTTCTGACTGTGAATGTATGCAGCTGCTAGCATGTGCGAGTGATCTCAAGTCAATAACACACTTACCAAGGTAAATAATTTCTCTCCACTTGCTTTATCATTTAAATTTTAAACTACTCTATTAAATCTTACTTTAACATTCTTGTTTCCGAGAACAATGCTCACATAACTGAAGTTCCTTTCCCCAGTATGATTCTGATAAACTTTTGTTAAATCCCTCCAGAAACTTGACATCTTTCTGAGAATGTGATCCTCAGAATTATGCACAATGCTCCAACTAATTATTATAAGATGTCTTTTTGTTTTGTCATAATAAACTTGAGTCTGCAGATATTTTAACATTGTCTGTTAATATTAACCTTTAGTCCTGAGTGAACTGAGCTTTCACTAGTTTGATTGCAAAACTTTGAATGTAGAAATTGAAAACTGCCAAATTAAAATTGAAAAAGATGTAATAACTTCTGTTTTCAGACTAATATCAATGCACAAAATAACATGAAAAGGATTCAATTGCCATTTGCAACTAAAAATAACATGAATTTAGAATTTGAGTTTTAGACGACTCAACTTTTGGTTTTCATTTATTTCAATATGATCTAAATGCTAATTTCTTGCAAGTGAAAATGTGGGTGGACATTAGTTGAGTCTTCAATAGAGCAAATTAAAATTACTGTCATAACCCACCTACCTCCGATCCACCAATTCTAAATTGCACATGCATAAATATTCATAATTAGAGAAGTAGTGTTGGATGAAAACATTTTTTAATGCACTTGTGGACAGGTGAGACAATAGTGGGAGGGAGGGTGGGAGTTTAGGTCATTTTGAACGTGATTTGGTTGCAACCAGCCCACAAAAACAGCAGCAGCCTCATCTTCACAAGATTGCGTTTGCATTTGTACAGACCTGAACTTTGAGCTTTGGTTTATGGCCAATACCTATTGAAGGCTCAGAATATTTTTTTTAAAAATCACCTTGGTGCGTCAATAGATAATCAATTTTCCATGGTGTAAAGACCATATGTTTTTATTTTTTTTTTTCTTTTTTGGATTGTCGGACCAAAATGTGAAAAGAAAAGACAATGCTTTCCACTAAGATTTGTGGAAGGAGATGTTGCAGATGTCAAACAAGTTACTGGGACTCAGTGTGAGCTGTATTGACACTGTCGCCTTGGTCAAGCAGTGGGGGAAGATGCTGGACATTCATCAGCACCAGGGGGTTGTGTTCAGGGCAGTTTTATCTAGAGACAGCAATTGATTAGTGTTTTTTTTTATCAATCAGTGGCAGTTTAATGGATCAGAAGTGCTCACCATAACATCTATTCTTTTAGAGGCTACTCTTTTCTTGTCCCAGGCTGTGTGCAGACAGTATTGTGGCAGAAAGTCCCTTAAGACTAAAAAAGAACCTATTTCCTCTTTGTGCAGAGAAGTAGCAAAGAAATGGAAGATAGCTAGCTACTCTCACTCATCAATTATCTCCAAGCTGCTGCCTCTAACCAGTACTGAGAGACTGAACAATTAATGTGCCAACTGTCCTGTGTCTTCAGCAAAGCATTGAGAGGGTTTGGGCCAAAGCAGATCAGCATTCAGAAAGACATGGTGGAAACTAAAGGAATTCTCACTGAATCCTGTGGAGCAGTGCTATTAAACTGTTTTGTCTACTCATAAAACCTAGGTGCAATTTGAATTCAACAAATTTCTGGAATTAAGAGTCTAATAATGACTATGAAAGTGTTGTCAGGAAAAAAAAGATGTCCATTAGGGAAGGAAACTTTCCTGGTTTAGCATACTTGTGACCCCACAGTAATGTGGTTGACTCTTAACTGTTCTTTGGGTAATTCCCTGGACTATAGAGTGAGAGATGTAAAGTAACTCTGAATCAGAGTCACAGAGATCTACAGCATAGAGAAAGGCTTTTTGGCTGAACTTGTTCTATTTTCCAGCACTTTGCTCTGAGCTTTGCAGGCTTTGGCATTTGATGAATATTTTTTAAACACATTTGGAAACTTCTTAAATGTTATGAGGATTTCTGCCTCTGTCACCTTCGTAGCCAGAAATTTTAAAAAAACTTCGCAGGCAAGGCAATTAAATAACTGAGGAGAGTTTTACAAAATTATTTACATTAACTATCATTTACAAAATGCACACATATTTATGAGGCTTTCAAAGAGCAGGTATTTTGCAGTCCTGATCAATTATGTTGGCTAATGGATGGATCAACGATGACAATTTTCATAATAATTTTCAATGATACGGCATTGTTTAAAGATATGTTTGGTGCAGTTTTGGTTTCATTGAGTGATGGGATGAAATCCATGGAAGTGGTGGCATAATGGGGATGTCACAAGATTAGTAATCTAAAATCCTACGCTCATATTCTGGAGACATGGATTTGAATCCCGTTATGACAGAAATTTGAATTCAATAATAATCTGGAATGAAAAGCTGGCCTAATGATGACCATGTAACTGTTGTCACTCATTGAAAATCTGTCTCATTAGTGTCCTTTAGAGAAGGAAACCTGTTATAATTACTTGGTCTGCTGACATTTGACTCCAGGCCTACAACAATGTGGTTGACTTTTAGCTGTCATCTGGGAAAATAACAAACACATCCCATGACCAAATAAGAAAAATGTCATACTAAATATTGATAATATTTTCCTATAACATACATCTTCAGTAAATAAAAACGTCAACATATAAAAACATGAATTTGGAGTAGGAGTAAACCATTCAGCCTTTTAATTCTGGTCCACTCTTCAGTAAGATCACGGCCGATCTGTTTGTGATGTGGAACTTGCTACTTGGACACTTTGTTCTGGAAGCCGTCGCAGAATATCGCTGAGTGAATTAGTCAGTGGTCAAGAACAGAAGGGTATGGGTGTAACTGATCCCAGTTAGGGGACCCAGAGGGCAGAACACAGCAGCCTTTCTAATTGCCCAACAGGTCTGAGGTTTTCTCAACTTGGTCAAATGAGAGTGAGGGCTGTAGAGTTGTTCATTAATTTGTTTATAATTGAGATAACATACAACTGCTGAAAGTTTTTTAACACTGCCAGTAAACTTTCCAAGACTGGCCAAATAATATGATAATTATAAGACTGTTAAAGCGTATACTTCTGAAAAATACCACCTTCGAAATTACCTGCTTTTTATGCTGCACAGAATTGGAAATTGATTGGTCAAGAACTAGAAACAATCTGAGTGGTTTGGGACCTGGAAGCATTTAGAGACATGGCTAATATCTGTGAGCATCTCACCATTGTGGGAGAACTTGAAACCTCGGAATAGGCAACAACATCATATAAGCCTGAATGTAGCACTTGCTGAGAATTAACAAAGTAGCCACTAAAAGGAAGAACTTATAAAGAAAACTGTTCAGGGATGTCATTTAGTTTTTTTTAATGAAAAATAATTTTGAAAGAAAAATTCGGAAAATTTAGTGTTTGAGACTTCTTGAAGTATTTGGAAATTATCGAATTGTACACCTAATGTACTTACTATTTCCAGTATCTTGGGAAAAGATGGTAGTCAAAATAATTCTAAATACAATGGTAAGTAAAGGCTGATTAACTTCTGTGGTTATAATCATGCTCCTGTACACATCAATTACTCTCCTTGGCTTCATCTTTATTAATGGCCCACTGTTGATTGATAAATTACTATTACCTATTTGTGCTCTGATAATAAGGGTCTTTATTACCTCAATACAGACTGTATTAATTACTTTGACTGGTTCAAGCAAGACTCAACTGAATGAAAGTCAGAAGTGTGACATGTTTTCTTTTAAAATAATAACGTCACTTTTTCGTGAGTTAAGACTGTTTTGTGATGACAAATTCAGAAATCAATCGGTTTGAGCTGAAAGTTTCTTTTTACATAATTCTCCACCCGCATACGTCTTACATGGGGAAGTGATGACCTCGTGGTATTATCGCTAGACAATTAATCCAGAAACTCAGCTAATGTTCGAGGGACCCGGGTTCAAATCTTACCATGGTAGATGGTGGAATTTGATTTCAGTAAAGAGTATGGAATTAAGAGTCTAACGATGACCACAAAGCCATTGCCATTGTTGGGGAAAAATCCATCTGGTTCACCAATGTCTTTAAGGAAAGGAAATCTGCTGTCCTTACCTGTTATGTCCTACACGCGGCTACAGACCCACAACAATGTGATTGACTCTAAACTGCCCTCTGAGTAAATAAACATTCTTCTATGTCTGGTGATTAGGGAAACTAGATTTGGAATAAAATCCTTTTTTACAGCTGGTTTCAAATCAAGATAACTAATACCTTTCGATGCTTTGATAAGTGATTTAAACTGATTCTTCTGGTAAGGACAGACATTCGTTTTCTTCACTGTTCATTTGATTTTTCTTTTCATTTTTCAACATTATTTCCCAGTCTGAAGATAGAACAAAATACAAGCTTTCCTTTGCTAGAAAGTGGTTAATTAAATGGTGTATGTGTTCCCCTTTATTTGAATGGGAATCAGCAGGATATTCTTCACGGCTGAGAAACACCTTCTGAACACTACCTTGCAAAGTCATGAATAGGTACTCTAAATGACGGAGAAATCAAGATAATTAGTGTCCATTTACAATGAAATGTCCTTTGAGCTCCAAAATGCCGACTGCAGTATCCACCCATTTCATTGTTCATGCATATTAGTCAACTCAGGAAGTTGCCCTTTAAAAGTCTTCTAATGACTCCCTGCAGCACAATCTATGGGCAACAACGCTCTCCGGTGAGCTGCCATGTATATGATTCTGGACTCCAGATCTGCTGTAACCACACACAGTCAATGTTTCACCGCTAGCATATTTAACTCATACCTTTCAAATTCATTGCCGAGTCAGTGTCTGAACTGGTGATTGCAAGGGCAAAATCAAATGATGGTTCCGCGCTTTCATCATTGCTTTCTTGCTGATTAGTATGATCAGGTTCCTGCTTACATCATTTCTCACGCAAAAGACTGAACAGAAAGTGGAAAGTGAGAAGTGGGGTGTGGGAAATGGGTTTAGGTATAAGGAGACTTTCTTTTTCAGTTCCTACTGCTGACCATAGCCTTAGCCCATGCTGTCCCAGTAATGGACAGCCCAGTTTCCTTCATGGGGCCAAATGGAGAAGATACATTTGCTCTCCTCTGGTTAATTCTTGCTGCCTCTAGTTTTACACCATCTGCTCTGTAAGAGAGAGAGGCAGAGATATGTCGGAGTTGTCCAATCTGCTTGAGTGATGTGACTGCATGATTGAATAGCTGACTGAGTGTGCTAAATTTGATGTGTGGATGTGAGACTGACAGCAGTGCTCAGTGATGACAGGAAGGTTAGGCATGACTCTTGATTGGTAGAGGCTGTTCGTAGATAGGAGCTGTAGGTGAGAGGGTTTTGAAGTAGTAGCCGAAAGCTGTTGGCAGAATATGTTTGATATGGCATTTAAAGGTGTATTCACTGATCTTGAGCACCCTTGCGATGTCAGGGAATTTTTTTTGTGGCACTGCCTTCAGGTCCTTGTGACGTCAATCCTGGTATTGAACTCTTGGTTATCCGTTTCCACTGCATTCTGTTATTTTATCAGAAAGATATCATTAAACTGGATAGCTACAGAATATCATTGCTCCTTTCCGATTTCTTCACACTAAAGTTTCCAAAAACAGCGGAGCCATCTCTGTGTGCTATTCCTTGCTCAATCCTAACTCAGATTCTCTCAGTTAATTTCCAACATCTAGTCCAGTTATACTGCAGCTCTTCTCGTTCTAAGCACTGCTAGCTGTTTTTACCTACAACTAGTTATTCACAAAACCAACCTGCTGCTGCTGAGATCGGCCAAAGTGAAATGTGATTTTGCGCTGGCTCGTGCACAGGCCATTGAACTGAGCGGAAAGCATAATATTTGCAGGCTGCCTGCATTGCAATCAATTGGTGTAGGTTAATTATGCATTGTGAGCTCGATTCCTATTTCGAGGGCAATCCAATTTAGTCCCCATACCTTTGTACATTCCAGGAAAATAATAATCATAAAGATTATGCAATTCCTTAACTTTTGAAAAGAAGATGTTTCTTAGGTGGAAGCACTGCAAGCATTTTGCATATTCTGCCATCAATCCTCCTATCCAAATTTTTAGTGGTAGAGGATAGACTACATCATCACAACTCCCTTCTTGCTGATCCTGTACTATCTGCTCTGGTTCCAATTTATATCATTTCTAATTTAAACGTCCAAAGATAGTGTGGAAGTGAAATGTAAGAAATAGGTTTACCTACTTGTATGGAGACCAGCTTAGAGTCTTAACCCTTTTAGAGCGTGAACAAGTGGAGATCTTTGCTTTATACAACAAAATATGGTGTAGTTTATTCGCATGATTAGTAATAAGTAAAACTAACTTTGTCTAAGCGTAATTACAAATTTCAGAAGGCAGCGGTGTTTCATCTGACTTCTTTGGAACCTCATAAAACACTTCTAATGCGTGAGATTATCAGATGGGTAGAGTTCAATGCAACTCAACATTAACTCTTTCAGAATCATAACATCGTACAGTGCAATGAAGAGCAGGAGGATGTAATTTATTTGATAAATGAGAAAGACCTTTAATACATATTGAATGATAGTAATGGTGTAAGTCAATATTTGCTAATTTTACTATCTCTTTAATCCATAGTAATTTTTGTAGCTCATATTGAATGGTTTAATTTATTAATCTGTCATGATGAAATACAAATTATAAAGAAAGTTCCCTCTTCACAATAAATCACCTCTCCTGTTTTTCATTATTCTCTATTTATCAGCTTGTTTATTACACATTCCATGTTTAATATTTAAAGACTAATCAGTTGCAAATATGCTTTCTGTTAGCATTTTCATTTAAAGGTCAGTCGGTAATCAAACAACCACAAAGTAGTGAACCAGTTTACTTAAGAGCAAGAAATAGTGTACTCTGAAGTGGCCAGCTCACCATTCCCTCTGGAACTTCAACTTACACACAGTGTCTCCTTTACTTCCTATTGTTTTAGGAAAATGTGGCGCATCATCTGCACCCTCTGTGTGGGTACCACATCACACCAAGCAGCATCTAGGGAGTACTTTATACGAGTTTTATTTGTTGATGAGGTGTGGGCATCACTGGCTAAGCCAGAATTACTTTACAGAAGTTGGTAGTGAGCTGTGAACCATTGCGGTCCTTGAGCATCAGGAGAATCACAGTGCTTTTGGAAAGGGAGTTCCCAATTTTGAATCAATGACTTAAGGAACAGTGATTTGGCTTCTATAATCCAATTAACGTGTTGCTTTTGTCCTTTGAAATGGTTGTGGTCATGGATTTGGAAGCTACTGCCAAAAGAGCCTTGAGGAATTGATGTAGTGCATCTTGTAAGTGATACATACTGCTGCTAACTATAGATTTAGTTGAATCTCACTGTCAGCATTGACCAGAAACTAACCACATAAACACTGCAGCTGCAAGAACAGGTCAGAGGCTAGGAATCTTATATTGTAAAAGGATTGTTTATAAGGTGAAGAATGTTCTACACTGAACTGATTGTCTCACATTTTAGAAACAAATTTGTTTTAGCTACATGATAATTCTATTGTCAAAGGCCTCCTGCACTGTTTTAAAAAGGTGTATTTCTCAAGTACCTCTTTATACAATGTTAAACGTTCATTTTTCTTTGAACAGAAGTATACATAAAAGTAGCATTCTGGTATCATAATGAGGCATATTTCAGGTGATTTTTACATGGTGCTTCATGTTGTGTAACTAATTACTCAGTGCATATACTGCTGAAAGATCTTTACTAATGAATATCTTTCAACATAAAGTGTAGACTTGGTTTAATTTTTCCAACTAAATTGATACTGCTGTCACAGAGATAGGATACTTGAGTCCAAAAGCTGCTCTACTGGGATTTTGAATCCTACCAGCAGAGACTACCTCAGCTCACGCATGAGGAAGACCAAACCAACCACAGTCAGCAACATTCTAAAAACATTTAAAGGCCTGAAGTGATCCCGAGAGAATTCTACAAATCGCTTCTGAAACAGTAACCATGACACTGAACCTTTCCAATCAAAGTAAAAGGCTGAAAAACTGGCCATGTCAAAGCTAACACATTAGCACAATTTTATTTACTGTACATCATACTGACTGGAATTCCTGCTCAATAGTAATCTCAATAATGGTAAAATATTTAGCCTCCAGATTTGACAAAGAGGATCCCAGGCATTTACAGAAAGAGCATGAGGCTTCATTTAAGCAATGCCATTTAGTCTTCATCTCATGTCGCGTATACCAAACTAAAATACAACTAACCTGATAGCAGAGGTGCATAGAAATTACTTGGGACCATGATGTGAGATTTACTGTTTCATTTGTCCCAAAAACATAACTTCAGAGACAGAGCAAAAGGGAAGATCAAAATTCAAAACGTGTAGAGTTCATTTCAGGAAAAGGATTCTCATACCTATTTTTATCACAGTCATAAAACTCCTAGAAATAGCTATTCAGGGCTGTGATGAAAACATATGTCGATGCAAATTAGTAGCAAAAATAGGCCATTCAGCTGTTTCACCATTCAATGACACCATTGCTGAATATATTTATGCTTTCAATTTCGCAATCTCAACTGCCCCCAATAACTTTTCAATCTCTTACTTAACAAGAGTATATTTGCTGCTGTTTTAAAAAGAAACATTCATTGTCCCCATATCCACTGCCTTTGGAGGCAGTCGTAAGCAAGAGAAAAACTTGCCCTACGGACTTTTACTCCTTTAGTCCATCCATTCTCCTATCATGACATTTTACAGCACTTGGGTTTTTGAGTTGTATTGGGTGAGGTACTGACTTTGAGGCCAGGGATCTTTGCAATATAAACAGCTGATGTTTTTAACGTTAAGACTGACTGTGCAAAGGCACTCTGCCATAGGAAGAATAATACTAACAAAAAGTTGGAAATTATCTCTGTGATTGAGACCAGGGCAGATGAATGTATAGATAAAGAGTTATTCAGTAGAGGCCTTTTGGCCTCTTGAAGCTATTCTGTCAGGCAATAACGTCATGGCGAATCTGTTTGTAAACTCTAGTCCATATTCCCACCTACTCCGGATAACTTTTCAACTTCTTACTTAATAAGAATTTATCCACCTCTGCTTGAAAAATATTCAAAAAAACTTCCACCACATATTCAGTAGGAGAGTTCCAATATCTCACGATGACTGAGAGAAAAAGTCTCCTTTCTATTTTTAATAGGTGATCCCTGATTTGTAAACAGTGACCCTTAGTTTTAGATAGTCACACATGAAGGAAGATCCTCCCCACATCTACCCTGTCAAGACCCCTCAGGATATTATATCTTTCACTCAAGTTGCCTCTTATTCTTCTAAACTCTACTGAATACAAGCCTAGCATGTCCAACATTTCCTTGACTCAGAAGCCTCAATGAATTGCCTCCAGCACATTTACAGTTTCCTTAAATGAGGTGAACAGTCCTGCGCACAATACTCCAGATGTGGTCTCACCTGTGCCCTGCATAACTGAAGCGTAACCTCCTCACTTTTCTATTCAATTTACCTCATGATTAGGATAAAGTTCTACTAGCTTTGCTAATTACCTGCTGTGCCTGCATATTAAATCCTTTTATGATTCATGCACAAGAACATCCAGATGCCACTGCAATTGCAAGAGGGATATGGGCCAAACGCTGACAAATAGGACTAGATTAATTTAGGATATCTGGTCGGCATGGACAAGTTGGTCTGAAGGGTCTGTTTCCATGCTGTACATCTCTATGACTCTATGACTCTTTATCTCAGAACTCTGCAATCTCTCATCATTTAGATAACAATGGGACACATGTCTATCTCATATCCCGTAAAAATGTCGGGCACCCATGTAAAGCCTTGTAGCCAGTTAATGAGTTCATTGACTAAATGCAGGGCTTCTACCCTTTGGGGGCAATCAGAGGCTTGAACAGGCATTCAGAAGCATGAACAGGTAGACAGGGTCAGGTCATCTATTGAACTTTACGTGGCCTCAACTTTAACCATGATGGGGTTGCTGGTGGGGAATGTAGAAAAAGGAAACTCCATGTCCAGTCGTCTTCCTAATCTGAAGATAGTCAATCTTTAACAACTAAACAAATATTTGTTCAGGGGCCATAAAGTAAGACAGAGTTATTCAGGAAGGTGCAAGATAAAACGTCAAAGAGAATTCTGTAATCAGAGAGATAGAAACTATTTTTTACTTTTGTGACGACAACCCCAAACCCAGAAGGGTGTATACTCATCTTGCGTCAGGATAAAGGATTTCTGAAAGGAACATGAACAGGAGGGACAAGGTCCACTTGTGATGGTCCATGCCAGGACTAAGGACATAGTGGTAAACGGGGAGACAGTTCTACTCAAGGAGCACCAAAAAGTAATACTGCACAGGTAGTAATCTTGAACTATTGCCCAAAGCAAATACCAATTCGCACAGTAAAGGAGAGATTATCAAAGTGAATGCATGCCTTAAAGTCTGGTGCAGGAAATGAATGTTTCAGACACCAATGGTGGGATAGTGCCACACAGACAGGCTGCACCTGAACCAGAATGGGGCCAAGCTTCTTGTGGAATAGATACATAGGGCTGTTGTTTCAACTTTAACCTCGGAAGCTAAGGAATTTGCAAATCAAAAGTATCTATCTGAAAATATAAAAGCAATATGAAAAATGTGTAGTTGAATGGCCAGGAATTGAAAAAGGATAATATATGTTGTCAGGGAACATGTAAAGAGAGAGAACTAATAAAGTGTGATGAATGCTATTAATTGCCTTTACAGAAGAATATACAGCAATCCAAACAAAGCAAAGAACTGAGGGCAACATCTCAAAGAGGTTGTACATTTTGTGGAGCTATTAAAAATGCATTAAAAAAAACCTATCAGGTTTAATAATAATCTCACTGAAGGATATTTGCTATGCGGCAGCTATCAACCATTCTCACCAATACATGAGAAAATGAAAATGTCAGCCTTCCCTTCTGTGCTCTTATGTCCAATTCATTATTACTTGGCCTACTTGACAGAGGTGGAAAATCCACATTACATTCTGTCCTATTAATCTGAACTGCTTTCAAAGTCAAAAATAATTTATTCTGGGAGAATTTTATGCAGGTCTATATATAGACATTAATCACTTTTCTGTCATCCTTTTTGTGTTAGCCGTGTCATTGTAAGTTATTACATTTACATTCATCATGGAAATGTCCTGTAGTAAGCTTGTTACTGACCATCTGCTGATGTTACAGAGTAAGTGAATGAACTTTCTCCTAACCAGCTTAAATATATTCTCTCAAAAAGGGAATTTTCTTCTCAGGTACTTTCAATTTCTTCCATTAATATTTAAATGTTGGTGCTTTTAGTTTTATGGTGACTGTCTCTATCCTGGGTAAGGTAACACTCTGCCTCTCCTCCAATCCATCAATTATTAACTCTAACTTAACATATTTTAATGTTGAGAATTACAAACAATGAACTAAATGGAATTTGTTGTACATGGATTAAATGTATAGAATCCCAGTGAACACTGTAACGTAGGAAATAGGAATAGGAGTAGGCCTTTCAGCATTTTGAGCTGATGATCCAACTCAATACCCTGTTCCTACTTTCTCCCAACACCTTTGATCTCTTTTGTCCCAAAAGCTATATATAACAGTTTCTTGGAAACATTTAATGCTTTGTCCTCAATCACTTTCTGTGGCAGAAAATTCCACAGCCACACCCTGGGTGAAGAAATGTTTCTTCATCTCAGTTCTAAATGACTTATCCCATATCCTTCAACTTTCATCCCTGGTTTTTTATTCCCTGGTCATTGGGAAAATTCTTCCTGCATTTACCCCATTTTTGCACTTTGAGCCCTCAGCCAGTGTGACCAGGCTCATGTTACATTTGTCGTGCCCTTTAGAGCAGGTGCAATGCCTGGCTACTTGTCATGTTTGAAGGCAGCTTTCAATCAAATCAAGCGAGACAGCATTCAGTCATGGGATCCCAGAAAATTAGTCAAGTGTGGGCTCCACTATGAGTAAGAGGCTTCAGCATGATCAGGCGGCTGTTTGGGACCGTCAAGATCAGGTTTATGTCCTTGAAGGAGTGGCAAGCCAAATGTTGGGCAGTACACCATGCATCTTGGCTCTTTCTGCCCTCTTGTTTGCTGCTGGAGAGAATAGGAGGGATTGAGTTGAACAAAAGTGGATGGCGCAGCTGTTAGTGCTGGCACGAGCAGGATAAAAATGGTTAGTTGTCTCGATCGAGTAAGGAGGCAGTGCAGAGGGTGTACAGTATTGGTGGTGTTTCAGTGGGTGACTGTGAGTAAGGGAAGATGTACAAGCAGCAGTGAGATTGGTAGAACATGTGCCTCAGCGAGAGCACTGTGCAGTAGTAGAGATAAGGTAAGTATGAGATAATAGGGAGAAAATGCTGGCGGAGTGGAGAAGGTCATTAACCTTCTTCCCACACTGCTGGGCATTCTGCAGACAGCTGAGATTACACTGATTCAGGTGGCGCAGTCTGGCAAAATCTGGTGTCAAGGCCTCCACTGCCAGTCCTGGGAATGGGGTACCTCTCATGTGCATCACCCTGTCCTCCAGGACTTTCAGGCTTGAGATACCATGTCCAGTCAACTGTTAGCCACCGTGCAAGGCATCTCCAGGCGGCAAGTCTTATTTGAGGATAAAATGATCTTTTAAAGATGACACCAGTGCTACGGATGACATTCTACTCTGGGATATCCTGGTATGGGCATATTCTTCTGTGTATGTCGAGTGCTAAACTTAGGCAAGCATGAGAAAACAGTGTTGCCATTGGGATGGGGTGAGGCAGATTTGGGGTGATATGATGAGAAATCTTGCTGTGTTTTATTGAGAGAAACCATCCATGAAAATTGACAAAATTGACACATGGCAAAATATGACAAGTTTCGGACTGTTTATGCTGTTTCTCTGCCCACACATACTGCCTGATTTGCTGAGTATTCACGGCACCTTTTGTTCCCTATTTATGTCAGGCAGATTTTCTTTCTGCTGCGCTGTGAAGCCTAGAGAAAATGACATCATTTAGGGGTCTCAATTATTGCTCTTGTTGAGACCATCTAACTTAAGACAGCTTGGGAAATCAAACCCAAGGTCTTCTGTGTATCCTAACGCTACCCCAGCCATTCATGTTCTCACTGAATTTCATCTATATTGGTGACAATTACTGCACCAGTAAATCTTTCCCCTGTCACTAGTCTTACAAACATTAAATTGAATGGGAGTGTATTTTGCTAACCTCTGATAATCTTTCAGGTAAAAAAAAACAATTGGGTCAGATGTTTAATAAGTAGCCAAGCTGATGTTGTGCATTTTGCACTCTTCAAAATCAAAATTACCTGCTTAAAGTTTTAAATTACATAACAATTAATTTTATATTAATATTTCACTCTCACCATCTTATCATGGTCAAGATCTTCATTTGTAGAAAGTTTGTACCACTTCGTACATCATTTAATTTCTCTTCAATTATGATGGAAATTTGAGTACTGGAGTCTACAAGCACAAAAAGGATGAGCAAAAGAATGTTATGGATCCAAATGTAGCTGTAGGTATAGTTTCTGCTGATCTAAAGTCAGGCCTGATGTCCAGATGCTTTCAGATTGGGATCCATCTTTACGACAGAAAGTCAGACATCTGAGAGCCTATACATTGTTATGACACAAAGACAGACAGCCAAATCAAATCAGTCTTTCTACCTCAATGTTTGCAAGACAGTAAAATGAAGCACTTCAAAAGATTCTCAAAATTGACCCCAACTGTGCCTAAAAAGACTTTTGAACAAGCAATCCCAGACTCTGCAACCAATCAATTCCAGGAACCAGTTTGTATCTTAAACAAAATAAAGAACAAAGAAAACTTGCAGCCCAGGAACAGGCCCTTCGGCCCTCCAAGCCTGTGCCGATCCAAATCCACTGTCTAAACCTATCGCCCAATTCCTAAGGATCTGTATCCCTCTGCTCCCCACCTACTCATGCATCTGTCCAGACGCAACTTAAATGAATCTACCGTGCCTGCCTCTACTACCTCTGCTGGCAACGCGTTCCAGGCACCTACCACCCTCTGTGTAAAGTACTTTCCCCATGTATCCCCCTTAAACTTTTCTCCTCTCACCTTGAAAGCGTGACCCCTCGTTATTGAATCCCTCACCCTGGGAAAAAGCTTATCTCTATCAACCCTGTCTATACCCTTCATGATTTTGAAGACCTCAATCAGGGCCCCCCTCAATCTCCTTTTTACTAATGAAAACAATCCTAACCTACTCAACCTCTCTTCATAGCTAGCACCTTCCATACCAGGCAACATCCTCGTAAACCTTCTCTGTACCCTCTCCAAAGCTTCCACATCCTTTTGGTAATGTGGCGACCAGAACTGTACACAGTATTCTAAATGCGGCCGAACCAAAGTCTTGTACAATTTTAACATGACCTGCCAGCTCTTATACTCAATACCCCGTCCGATGAAGGCAAGCATACCATATGCCTTCTTGACCACTCTATCCACCTGTGCAGCCACCTTCAGGGTACAATGGACCTGAACTCCCAGATCTCTCTGCTCATCAATACTTAGAAATTTATTAACAGTATAATAATTTCAGCAGAGCAAAACTTAAGCAGCAAAGTAACCTAACTGGTTGGTGCTTTACACCCAAAAATGTTTGTCTTCAGCCACATTCACACAAAAGGCAGACAAAGAAACGCAGTTAAGGGCTAAATAAGAAGCAATAATAGAACTAACCAGGTTACTTAAATAGTTTTCATAATGTATTGTTCCAAAGGTACAAATGATGGTTTGTTGGTTGATTTTCTGAAGATGTTGATCCACCTTTACTCCCAGATAAAGGCAGTAATACTTATCAGTCAGTTTTCATTCTCTGAGCTTCTAAGAGCTTCTCATGGGAGGTTAGGCAGGGAGCTTTCAAATCTTCATGCTGTAACCAGATTCATTTTTTTACTGAAAACTGATCCTAGAACCAAATTCCAGAATTCAAGCTCTGACCACTCCCTGACAGACTGACCATCTCACAACAAGGTTTCAGTTATCAATTAACACCTGCCATCCGCTTCAGCATAAAGTATTTTCCAGACTTGCTGGAACCAATTCCCATGTACTGACCTCATAAATAGACAACTTCTACTCTTTGAATAATTTGCTCTTTCTTGGTGACAAAGCATCTGCAGAACCTTGATCAGGAAGCAACCTATGATTAACTTTCAGGCTTGGCCTTATGAACATACAAATGTTTGTTTTGTCTGTTTTTCTTTGAACACAAGCTGCTATCCATAGTCCAAAAGTCATCTCTAGCTAACAGTTCTCAGTTCACAGCTCAAAACCAAACTTGATGAAAAAGTTAAACAAAAATAATGAAAAATCAGCATGTGTTCCAACAACACCAACAATAAATTGTATTTAAATATCGCTTTTAATGTAATGAAATGTCCAGAGATGTTTCCCAGAGTATTATAGTGAAATATTTGTCACTGGACAATATAAAGAGATATTAGAACAGATGGCCAAATGCTTGTTCAAAGAACTAGCTCTTTAAAGAGTATATTAAAGGAGCAAAGAGGACTACAGAGGTCCTGCAGCTGAAGGCAGAGCCATAGATAATGAAGTGATTAAAATTGGGAATGCTCAAGAAGTTAGAATTACAAGAAGGCAGGTATAGTGCAGTGTTTTAGGGACCGAAGGAAGTTAGAGAAATAAGGAGGGACAGTGTGAATGGAAGCTAGAAAAACTAAACAGTTGGTAACAGTATGTGAGATACGTGTCAATCCATGTGGATAATGTACAGCCATCTCTGAAAACTAGGGGCATGTTATTGAGAGCCAAAGGCAAAATGCCAAGACAGGAAACAGTGAGAAGGATTAAGTGAATCACTAAGAAGTGATTAAGGAAACAGAGATGAAGATAGGTAAAACCAAATCTGGCAACTGGCCCAGAAAAATAAAACATATATCATAACATATGAAGAGTCAGCAGTTTAAAGCAAGTATTGATTTACCTGCATTTTCATCATATAGTCTGCATCAATTTAAACTTTACAGGGTCCTTGGCATACGGCCCAAGATCCAGCATGATTCAACTCTTCTTCACCTGTTGCTGAATGTATGAATCCCACACTTAGATCAAATCTTGTCCATATAAACAAAAGTTGAATTGGGACTACAACTACCTTAACCGGGTGGTAGGAATTGCTCCCTCTAACCTTTTTCACTTATTGACCCTTCTCATCCCCTGAAAGCTAAGGAAAAATGAAAACAGGAGCGAGATCATTTTAAAAGAAAATGGGAAATTAATTCTGAGGTGAGATTTTTAACCCACTCTAACCCTATTCACTGGAGTTCAAATCAGGCTCTGAGTTTCTGATATGTGCATTCAACTAAAACTGTTAGTATATTCAATGCAATGGAGAGATACTTGTGCCATCACCTGACTTCATTATAGCCGAGTTACGATACTGAAAGTTCGAACAATGCAACTTGGCTTCCAGATTGCTTGAAAGAATCTCAAGCTCTTACTAATATTGCAAGGTTGACATTCTGATGAAAGAAGAATTTCCTTGATTCAATCAGGTAAATTTTACATGTGGCAAATTGGATGTGTTAGCTCCATGTATTTAAACAAAATAGTTATTGGGTCACCACTGCAAATGTTTCCAAACACTCCCATCATAAGTAATGATATTATTAATATTATTCCCACAATAATGGGAATGTTAATATCAATCAGTTGTTTGTTTATTAATCTATGGGATTCAAATTTGAAGCTTCAAGAATAAGTCAAGAAACCATACCCTGGTATGTAGGAGTCTGTTATAATCGGAGATTGAAATAATTATAATTTATAAAAGTGCATTATTTTTACCAGTACACAGTCTCTGTATTCATGAGACTGTGAGAGAATAAGACGTTGTGTTCAAATCTGAATAATCTGTCAGAGAATAAATCATCTTTATTTTTAAACTATCAGAAGTTTTCTAAGGAAAATTTATTCAATTAGGATACCCATTCTGTGGCTAATACAAGACATACCTCCTTCATACAGAAGATACTGATCATGAGAATTCTGTCCATTATACGTCATAATAAATTGACTCCTTCAATGTAATTTGGCTCGGTTACCTTGAAATACTAGGATTTTGGTGGCGCGTTGATATTTCTTTTGCCACTGTACTGTGCCTATTGGTCTTTCTATGAAGCTGGGGACATTGGAGGTGATAATTCTGAACATATCCAAGGATATTGTTTAAGCATTAAATTACATCACTGATTAATCTGAAAGGTGGAATAGAGTACTGTTATGGACAGGGATAACAAATAAAAGAATGAGTTGAAATGTTTTTTTTCCAATTAGAACAAATTTATACGGTTGTATAAGCTCCCTGATGCCATTGAAGCTTCCAAAAAAAATCACAGCCAATCACTGGCAAAGCTTGCAAAATGATTCATTGAATACAAGATGTAATCGGCAATACTATTACAGTTGGACTAATATGCTTTCAACTTAGAATTTTCCAATCCTTGAGAACATATTTGATCGAATATCATTGTTTTATAAATCAAACATAAATGTTGCTATATGTTTAACTAATTTAGGAATACTGATTAGTGTAGTTTATCTTTGACATAAAGACATAATTATGGGAGCAGTCATTGGAACACAGAGGTCCTTTTACATCCACTAAGATACTATGTACCCAATGATTGACAGCAGGACATAAACAACTTTAGTGGAATCCTACTGAACAAAAACATAGTTCAATGACACAGAAGCTATCTCACTTTACTGTGTTACTACACAGATTGTATTATTGCTGTATCTTCCTTATTTATATGGCACATTTTGCAGCATGTGGATACATATCAAATCTCCTGGGATACACAAGACCTGTCTGTCTGAACCAATGTGCACTGCACAGCTGCAAAAACTAATCAAATAGAAACCACGCAGGGAAAATCTGCAGCCGAATCAGCAGGAGACAAATATCAACAAAAGAACATGGATGGACTGGAGTGAAAGACCAATGCCATGAAAACCATAAGAAAACATGAAACAATCAAAGTTTAAGTAGTAGTAAGAAAACTGAGGTATGGAAAATGTGAGATAATTCAGAAAAGAAAAATCTTTTCACTTGATCAAAACATAAATAACTTTTACTAAAGCGACTTTTAACATTGTAAGGTGTCTCACAAGGGCACACAAAATAAGATGCCAGACTGTGTAGTATGATATGAGGCAGTTGGGCACAAGCTTGTTCAAAGAGATACATTTTAAACAAGATTTTAAAGGAAGAGAGACGGCGCAACAGAAAAAGCATTGCCTGGGAAGGTAGATGAGAAATGTCACAACCTTTGAAAAGTACTTGGATAAACACTCGAAGTGCCATAACATTCAAAGCTATGTGCCTAGTGCAGGAAAGGGAGACTAGCAGTATATTTTTGGTGGTCGAGACTTGATGGGCTGAAGAACCTCTTCTGTACTGTATGATTCTTTGAACAGAGGAGTTTTAGAGATGTAATTCCAGAGACTGTGGTTCAGGCAGTTGCCGTGTTCATCAATGATGAAACAATTAAAATCAGGAATACTCAGGAGGACTGATTTAATTGAATGTAGATATCTTGGAGATTTGTGGGGCTGGAGATGTTTTCAGAGATGCAGTGGAGCTATGAAAGAATTTTGAAACAAGGTGAGACTTGAAAATCAAGGACTTGTTTGAACAAGAACTTATGCAAGTAATTTAGTAGAGACGATAGGTCAATGGGACTTGGGATGAGTAAAGACGTGAGTAGCAGTATTACATACAGAACATAGGACATAGAACATTACAGCGCAGTACAGGCCCTTCAGCCCTCGATATTGCGCTGACCTGTGAAACCAATCTGAAGCCCATCTAACCTACGCTATTCCATTATCATCCATAAGTTTATCCATTGACCATTTAAATGCCCTTAAAGTTGGTGAGTCTACTACTGTTGCAGGCAGGGCATTCCACACCTTTACTACTCTCTGAGTAAAGAACCTACCTCTGACATCTGTCCTATATCTATCACCCCTCAATTTAAAGCTATGTCCCCTCATGCTAGCCATCACCATCCAAGGAAAAAGGCTCTCACTGTCCACCCTATCTAATCCTCTGATCATCTTGTATGTCTCTATTAAGTCACCTCTTAACCTTTTTCTCCCTAATGAAAACAGCCTCAAGTCCCTCAGCCTTTCCTCATAAGACCTTCCCTCCATACCAGGCAACATCCTGGTAAATCTCCTCTGCACCTTTTCCAATGCTTCCACATCCTTCCTATAATGCGGTGACCAGAACTGTACGCAATACTCCAAGTGTGGCCGCACCAGAGTTTTGTACAGCTGCAACATGACCTCATGGCTCCGAAACTCAATCCCTCCACTAATGAAACCTAACACAGCGTACACCTTCCTAACAACCCAATCAACCTGGGTGACAACTTTCAGGGATCTATGCACATGGACACCGAGATCTCTCTGCTCATCCACACTACCAAGAATCTTACCATTAGCCCTGTACTCTGTATTCCTGTTACTCCTTCCAAAGTGAATCACCTCACACTTTTCCGCATTCAACTCCATTTGCCACCTCTCAGCCCAGCTCTGCAGCTTATCTATGTCCCTCTGTAACCTGCAACATCCTTCCACACTATCCACAACTCCACCGACTTTAGTGTCATCCGCAAATTTACTAACCCATCCTTCTACACCCTCATCCAGGTCATTTATAAAAATGACAAACAGCAGTGGCCCCAAAACAGATTCTTGCGGTACACCACTAGTAACTGAACTCCAGGATGAACATTTCCCATCAACCACCACCCTCTGTCTTCTTACAGCTAGCCAATTTCTGATCCAAACCGCTAAATCATCCTCAATCCCATGCCTCCGTATTTTCTGCAATAGCCTACTGTGGGGAACCTTATCAAACGCTTTACTGAAATCCATATACACCACATCAACCGCTTTGCCCTCATCCACCTGTTTGGTCACCTTCTCAAAGAACTCAATAAGGTTTGTGAGGCACGAGCTACCCTTCACAAAACCGTGTTGACTATCCCTAATCAAATTATTCCTTTCTAGATGATTATAAATCCTATCTCTTATAATCCTTTCCAACATTTTACCCACAACCGAAGTAAGGCTCACTGGTCTATAATTACCAGGGTTGTCTCTACTCCCCTTCTTGAACAAGGGGACAACATTTGCTCAATTCCAGTCTTCTGGCACTATTCCTGTCGACAATGATGACATAAAGATCAAAGTCAAAGGCTCTGCAATCTCCTTCCTAGCTTCCCAGAGGATCCGAGGATAAATCCCATCCGGCCCAGGGGACATATCTATTTTCACACTTTCCAGAATTGCGAACACCTTCTCCTTATGAACCTCAATCCTGTCCAGTCGAACAGCCTGTATCTCAGTATTCTCCTCAACAACATTGTCTTTTTCCTGTGTGAATACTGACGAAAAATATTCATTCAGTGCCTCTCCTATCTCTTCGGACTCCATGCACAACTTCCCACTACTGTCCTTGACTGGCCCTAATCTTACTATAGTCATTCTTTTATTCCTGACATACCTATAGAAAGCTTTAGGATAGAGCAGGGACAGGAATGGTTGTTGCAGGTTCCGGAGTATAGACGTTTTAGTAAGATCAGGGAAGGTGGTAAAAGAGGGGGAGGTGTGGCATTGTTCGTCAAGGACAGTATTACGGTGGCAGAAAGGACGTTTGATGAGGACTTGTCTCCTGAGATAGTATGGGCTGAGGTTAGAAACAGGAAAAGAGAGGTCCTGTTGGGAGTTTTCTATAGGCCTCCGACAAGTTCTACCTGCCAAAGACTTCTCATGTCCCCTCCTAGCTCTTCTTAGCTCTCCCTTTAGGTCCTTCCTGGCTAACTTGTAACTCTCAAGCGCCCTAACTGGGCCTTCACGCCTCATCTTTACATAAGCCTCCTTTTTCCTCTTGACAAGAGATTCAACTTCTTTAATAAACCACAGTTCCCTCGCACGACCACTTCCTCCCTGCCTGACAGGTACATACTTACCAAGGACACGCAGTAGCTGTTCCTTGAACAAGCTCCACATTTCAATTGTGCCCAGCCCCTGCAGTTTCCTTCCCCATCCTATGCATCCTAAATCTTGCCTAATCACCTCATAATTGCCTTTCCCCCAGCTATAACTCTTACCCTGCGGTATATACCTTTCCCTTTCCATCGCTAAAGTAAATGTAACCGAATTGTTGTCACTATCACCAAAGTGCTCACCTACCTCCAATTCTAACACCTGGCCTGGTTCATTACCCAGTACCAAATCCAATGTTGCCTCGCCTCTTGTTGGCCTATCTACACACTGTGTCAGGAAACCCTCCTGCACACATTGGACAAAAACTGACCCATCTAAAGTACTTGAACTATAGCGTTTCCAGTCAATATTTGGAAAGTTAAAGCCCCCATAACAACTACCCTTTTACTTTCGATCCTATCCAGAATCATCTTTGCAATCCTTTCCTCTATATCTCTGGAGCTTGTCGGAGGCCTATAGAAAACTCCCAACAGGACCTCTCTTTTCCTGTTTCTAACCTCAGCCCATACTATCTCAGTAGACAAGTCCTCATCAAACGTCCTTTCTGCCACCGTAATACTGTCCTTGACTAACAATGCCACATCTCCCTCTCTTTTATCACCTTCCCTGATCTTACTGAAACGTCTATACTCCGGAACCTGCAACAACCATTCCTGTCCCTGCTCTATCCATGCCTCCGAAATGGCCACAACATCGAAGTCCCAGGTACCAACCCATGCTGCAAGTTCACCCACCTTATTCCGGATGCTCCTGGTGTTGAAGTAGACATACTTCAAACCACATTCCTGCCTGCCGGTGCACTCCTGCGACCTTGAAACCTTGTTCACGACTTCACTACTCTCAACCTCCTGTACACTGGAGCTACAATTCAGGTTCCCATCCCCCTGCTGACTTAGTTTAAACCCTCCTGAAGAGCGTTAGCAAATTTCCCCCCCAGGATATTGGTACCCCTCTGGTTCAGGTGTAGACCACCCCGTTTGTAGAGGTCCCACCTACCCCAGAATGAGCCCCAATTATTCAGGTATATGAATCCCTCCCTCCTGCACTCTCCCTGTAGCCACATCTTCAACTGCTCTCTCTCCCTATTCCTCACTTTGCTAGCACGTGGCATGGGTAACAAACCAGAGATAACAACTCTGCTTGTTCTAGATCTAAGTTTCCACCCTAGCTCCTTGAATTTCTGCCTTACATACCCATCCCTTTTCCTATCTACGTCGTTGGTGCCTATGTGGACCACAACTTGTGGATCACATGATTAAATGGGAGTAGAGGTGAGTTGGTGGGCAAATCTGAAAGGCCAGCTAGTGTTCTTTGAATAGTCAAGTGTAGTATAAAACGAAAGTATAAACTTGGTTTCCACAGCCAATAGGCTGAAACAGGAGTGAACCTGTGCGAGGTAACAGTGATGGAGACAAGACGATCCTAGCATCTTGATAAATATGTATTCATAGCATATCTCCGGGTCAAATATATAGCCAAAGTTGTAAACAGTCTGTTTCAGCCTCAGACTAATTGCCAGGATGAAGTCAGTATCTAGGAAATGGATTTTGGAGTTGTGACTAAAGTAAATCGATGCAGTCATTTCAAATTTGACTCAGACAAAACTTTTACCCATCCAGCACTAGACAGGGGATAAACAGTTTGATAATTTAGACACAGCATTGGATATGGGAGTTGAGAGAAGTGGTGGCAAAGTTGAGATGAGTGTCATCAGTTAAATCGAACGTTATACTTTGGACGAAGTTGCCAAGGGCAGCAAATACATGGAAAGTGGGAAGGGGGCAGTATTACATCCTTAAGGCACACCACAGATAATACTGTGGGAGGGGGAAGAGAAGACCTTGCAAGTGATACTGTCGTGATGATTAGATAGATAAGCATGGAAACAGGAAAGTGGAGTCCCAGTCATTCAGATAAGAATAGAAGGGGATCAGAGGAGGTGGATGTGGTTAACTGTTTGTTAAACATTTTGTCATTTGGAATGATTCTACCTCAGTAAATTGAACAAGTAATAATAACCACTTGAGGCCATGACGATTATGATTTCATGATGCTTGAAAAGATGAGTGAAATTTTCCCCATTTTGCTGTGGTAGGATTAATGGTGAGTGAGATGACTTAAATAGATAAGTGTGGAAAAATCAGATTCTCAATGTCTGGAGGAACTCACAAGCCTTAGATTGCAAAAGCTGAATCTCACCCTTGAGAGGCAATAAGCTAATTTCCACACATTTGGAATTTATAAATACTGTTATGATCCTAATGAATGATAATACACACAAGTCACATCCCAAAGTAAACCTCAGCTTGATAGACCATAATTTTTATTTTCAAAACTTGATTACTATGGTGGTCATTCTTTGATCATTTTCACAAGAGACTGTTACGATACTGGTAACAAAATAATATCAACTTTATTGTACACAAAGAAAAAGAAAACAAACTATTTTACATGGTGCAAGAACTTGTTGAAATGGTCTTACTACAAATATAAGAAACAAAGATTCAACCCTTTTACTCTCAATAACAACCTTGCAGATACTCAAACCTAATTTGAAATGTCTCTACGGAAATTTCTTTAAAGCTTACATGGCTGCATACAGTTTATTTTTGTTGGACTTCTGCATTCACTTGATACTAGCTTCTTCAGTTAAGGACTCTTCATGACTGCTTGAAACACTCTGCTGATGCAGGTCAAAGAATCAGGCAGTACAGAAGATTCTCCTTGGCCCATCAAGTTTGTACCACCAAAACACACTGCTACCTTCATTCGGAGATAGTAGGAACTGCCAATGCTGGAGTCTGAGATAACAAGGTGTGGAGCTGGATGAACACAGCAGGCTAGGCGGCATCAGAGGATCAGGAAAGCTGATGTTTTGGGTCTGGACCCTTCTTCAGAAAAAAAGAAGGGTCTGAAGATGTCAACTTTCCTGCTCCTCTGATGCTGCCTGGCCTGCTGTGTTCATCCAGCTCTACACCTTGCTACCTCCATTAGTCTCACTTTCACAGACCAGACCCAAAGCCTTGAATGTTCTAACACAACAAATGTTCACTCAAGTACTTTTTAAAGGTTGTGAGGGTCTCCACCTCAACTACCTCCCAGGCAGTGCATTTCAGACCCCCATCACTCTCAAGGGGAGAAAGATTTTCTTCAAATCCTCTCTAAACCACTAAACTTTAAATATTATGCCCCTTAATATTGCCCTTTCTTTCATAGATATCTCTTAAATTCTTCTTCCATTGTTTTTTTCTTACTGACAATAAAACACTCAGGAATTTTTTCAAGCTTTTTTTCCCTGAATGATCTGCTTCTGTTTCTGAAAAAAAATCAACATATTGTCCTCTAGGTCAAGGGCAAAGAGTTAGCTGATTACATGTAAATCAGTTGAGATACTGTTGAGAGTTCAGTCCAGGGTGTTGGCCATAGTCCATTAGAATTATCCTGCCAAATTCATCTGGATACGGTCGGTCAGTAGATTTTGGTTACTAATGATTGAAAAGCTTATCAGGAGGCAGTCCATAGCATCCTGGAGAAAACAGGCACATCAAGTTAGGGGAGGGACTTCATTTTATTGAGGAAATGGTCACGATGAGAGAGGGCAATTGCAAATGGTAGATGGAGCCTCATAGTTAATGGGAGGGGGTGGAGTTCTCAGATGCATGGTTCATACAGGCAAGGGAAGTGCACTTTGTGGTTGCTAACTGGCAGAAGTCTGTTTCCAGAGGAAAATAAATAACTGAGTTGGGTCACACAGCTCAGAGTTCCTTTTTGGGCCATTAAAAATGTCTGTCTTAGGAAGACTCTATGCCACACTGTGTGAGGGCAGAACATTTAATTTGATTGTTAAGGATGTGAGGTTGAGGTGTCCCTTCAATTACACTGCATGGTCACTTTGATTTTCCCCACTGTTAACCTTCTAATGGAGCTGATATACCCACAGCATTACTTGGTTCCGAGTGCCCCTGTTCCTACTCAAAATAAACTGGAGGAGGAGAAAGTGCTTAAAAGAGTTTCAGAAAACCCAGCAGGAAAAGTAACCACTGATAGCTGCCACAGAGTCTCCAGATGGAGAAACAGCAGGACAAGGTCCACCTAGGAGGTGCAGAGAAGTTGTGAGAAAAAGAGTCTATTCTGTAGTTGTATTCAAATGTCTGAAAGACATTAAGGATGTCTGGCTGGATCAAACTGACCAAAACAATAGCATCCTGGTGCCCATCAAGATTACAGCCAACTTAATTTTAAGCAGCTCATTTAAGGGAACAAATATAAACCTCTTGGACATCTCCCAATCCTGCAAACATTATTGCAGCTCAACGTCTTGGAGACAGTGAGGACTGCAGATGCTGGAATCTAGAGTCAATAAATGTGGAGCTGGATAGCACAGCAGATCAGACAGCATCTGAGGAGCAGGGAGGTAAATGTTTCAACCGAGACCCGTTATCAGGCGGGTTTCGGCCTGAAACATTGACTTCTCTGCTCCCCGGATGCTGTCTGACCTGAGAGCAGCTCAGTGTCGCTGAGGCCATTTTCGCAACAGCCCTTCATTCATCACTCCCCTTGATAATGAAAAAGCGTCATCAGTCAGGGAACAGGTCTATAGCACGGAAAAAGGTGTTTCATCCCATCATGGCTGTGCCTGTCAAAAACAACAACTGAATATTCTAATCTCATTTTTGAGCACTTGCCCCAGAGTCTTGTAAGCCTTGGCATTGCAAGTGTACATCTAAATATTTCTTACATGTTATGAGGTTTTCTGCCTCCATCACTCTTACAGGCAGTGAAGTCATGATTCTATCATCCTCTGGGTGAAAATGCTTTTCCTCACATCTCCTCTAAACCTTCTGCCCTGAATATAAATCTGTGCCCCCGGTCATGGATCTCTCTATCAAGGGGAAAAGTTGCTTCCTGTCTACCCTTTCTATGCTCTTCATAATTTTGTACATCTTAATCAATCTGAATCTCCCTTGCTCGAAGGAAAACAACCCTAGTCTGTCCAATCTCTCTTCATAACAGAAACTGTCTAGCCCAGCAGTGTCCTGGTAAATTTCCCTGCACCCTCTCCAGCACTAACGTATCTCTCCTATAATATTTAGAACTGCACACAAGATTCCCTGTTGGAAGGCTTGTGCAGTTAACTGCTAGTACTTTTAGGCATGGAGGGATCAGATCTACTGAGGGGCTTCTCTGGTCCATGTTTTCTGCTATTCATTTGTGATGTGAATGTTTTTATCCCTTCGGTTCAATCTTGCCTGCAATTTTATGCAACTAATTCATGTTCTTCCTGAAATGGGTAGAATTTGCACATTTGGGACATTTAAGACCACAAGAGAACTGAAGAAGGGATTTGATGCATCTTTCCATTGTTTCAGGCTAAAACCTGAATCACTATTTGCACAATTCCTGTATATAATAATACAAACAGAAAATACTGGAGAGACTTAGATGCTGTCAGCATCTATGGAAAGAGGAACACAACTGACATTTTGAATCTAAATGCTGTTCTGTTCCAGACAAAAGTCTCTGAACTCAAAATATTAACTTGGTTTTTCTCTCTCTACAGATGCTGCCAGCTATAACGAGTCTCTGCAGTATTTTCCGTTCTTTTTATTTCAGATTCCCAGCTATGCACCATTTTGTTTCTTTTTTATCCTATTAAACAGTGTTGCTTGCAGTGTTTCCATAGTTATACAAAATGGCCAACCAATCATCAGACATATTCAAGCAAAAATTTGCAGAAGTGGCCATTTATTCCACAAAAAATTAAATCTCATAATTATTTACTGACATACATTGTTATATTTTTGTTGCAATTTGTTGTTATAACTTACTATATCAACATTCCCACAGAAATTGCAGGAGTAAATTTTCACATTACACATGCCTTATAGTGATGCTTTAATATGAATCAAGGATACTCCAAACTGCGTTTGCCAGTGCCTTCCATCATGTCTGTCCTATTGTCACCCATTCCCAACTCTCCCAGATACATATCATGGTACCCTCTATGTTCACTTGATGTCCCAGCATCGTTTGTGTTCAATGGATGAACCTCTGCCATTTGTGCCATCTCCAGTGTAATGGCACCATGAAGCACATTTTCCCTTCATGCTATCTTTAACCAGCCTTCTGAAAGGGCCATTTAATCCATGATATCCTATCATCACCAGCTGCTCTGTCCTTTTAAGCCTCTTTTCTATCCAAGTGCACGAGGTGAAACATTTGCCCTTTTATCACCTTCCATCAAGGCCCTAAGCACTCCTTCTAGGTAAAACACTAATTCATCTGTACATTTTTCAAATTGGTATCATGTACACACTTCTCGCAATGAAATTCCCTCTACACTGGGAAAACCAAATATAGATTGTGTGATTTTTTTTATATAGAAAACGTCCATTCAGTCATCAAGGTGACCCTGAGATTTGGGCTGTCTGTGAATTTGTTTCTGCACTTCTTTATCCTTGTACAACACTTAAGAAATCCCAGACAATTCTGAAAAAGTATCTTCATCAACACCTGGTGTCTGATATCCAACCTTTGGATCGTCATCTCATAAATTAGTGAAATGACAATCTGGTACACACAGACCAGATTCCTCCCTTGGCAACAGTTTTAGTGCTGGAAGCTGGATTGACCCATCAGATTGCAGTACAAAGGTATGACGTCTGTTTGATCTGGCCCTGGAAAGTATACATCATTGCTTGCGTCTATGGCTTCTGATTAAGTAGGGGTATGGATATCTATTGTTGAGTATCAACTACTTGACCTCAGAAGGAGCATCACTATTGACCAGAAACTGAACTGAATCATTCACATCAGCACTATGGCTGCAACGGCAGGACAGATGCTCATCTTCTGACTCTTTGATGAATGTAATGAAATTCTCAACACTCATCTGGACATTGCATCTAAAATAGATCTTCGTAAAATTTTATGCCATTGAGGACAGGGAAGTTTGCTTGATCAGTGAACCTTGTGGATTCTGTAGATCTGTCAAATGTAATAAACTGAAAGAAAAATTAGAATGATACACACTTAATAAAAAAAACTTCACATTTCTCTCCCATCAACAGAGTTGTATAGTTGTACCTTATACTGAGATCAGGGTTAATAGATCACGGTAATAAAGCACTGATGAGCTATTTGGCATCTTTCCCAATCGGTTCCACAGCACAAGACAGGCTTTCCAATGCAGGATAGGGGGGAGGTGGTGTTCTTTTGCCTGGTCAGCATCTGAACACTCTAAATGATTGTTTTAATTCTGTGAAATCTCATCTATTTAACTTGCCTTTCAAGGTATTAAATCCAATTTAAGGTTAAATGCATTCCTTATCTGAATCAGTGCAACTCATTTACATAATTTGCCAATTATCTTTATTGCCACCCTTTTAATTCCAAATAGATTTCATAAAATTACACTCTCACACAATTATTGCTAATGACACGTTTACTTCCATTGGTAACAAATAAATTGAAGACATGGAACGTCTCAAGTTAACTTGCTCGAATATAAATATTTTGATACGCGCACTATCAACACTACATTGCTACTATTCTATATCCAAGCCTTTATAATGGATTCAAATACAATGCTTGATGATTGGTAATAACTGAGCTGGAACTTCTTATTAAAAATTGAATTAAATGTTGGTCTGGGACCATATATGGTATTAAAAAGGAATTCTGTTAATTGTCAGGTTTTTTTTAATGAAAACACAGCTTAACCTTACTGTATCATTTTTGTTTTATTATTTTTGATGCTGTAGGTTGAAGTTAGCAATAGAACATTGAAGAAGCAAGTTTGCTGCAATATTTTAAAACACATTGATTATAATACCGATATTTTGTAGCACAATTCGTACCACCCCTGTCTCTGAGCTAAAAGATCTAAGTTTGAGTCACACTCCAGGACTTGCTGGTCAATGAAGATGTGTTCACATCGTGTATCAAACTACAAATCCTCCAACACACCTATGATGGAGTGGTAAGGTTGGGACACACACCCAGGTGTTCATGCTTGACGCGCAGTGGTGAAGGGGCTAGTCTCTGGCTTCAGGGTAATGAGATCATACAGGAAAACTAACCTGTGCAAAAGCATCTGCTTTGTCTGTCTCAAGTAACTCAAGATGAGGGAAGTCTTCTCGGTCTCTGATTACAAAAGAAATGTGCTTTCTCTGTTCTTTCAGACTAGTAACTGATTTAGTGTGACTGACCAACTATCAATATGTGTTATAGATTATTTCATAGGATTATATAAACTATACAGCACAGATATAGACTAACCAGTCCATGCGTTTGTTTATATCCCACTTGTTCCTCCTCTTACATTTCCTAATCTCAATCTATCATCAAACTCATCTATTCTTTCCTCTCTCATATGCTTCTTTATCTTCCACTTAAATACATCCATACTATTCGCTTTAACTTCTCCACCATTTTGCCAATCTTTGAATAAGCATTTCGTTTGAATTCCCTGTTGAATTCCTTGATGAATACCTTATATGTGTGCGGCCTCTGGTTATGTTCATTTCCATTGGAGGGAACATTCTTTCTGTACACACTCTACTAAACCTTTCAAAATTTTAATGATCTCCAAAAGATCACCTTAAAGCCTTACTTTTTTCACTAGGTCAAATCTTATCGAGCATTCCGGCCTCTTGTCAGCTGACTGGAAAGCCAGACTCGCATTGTCTCTTCCAGAGAAGGCCCACTGAACCATACCTCAACCATACCTCAATGAGGTAACTGGAAACACTTCACCAGGAATCAAGGCCCCAGGGAGTGGTAGTGGAAGTGGAAGTGAACAACCATTTAGAGACCAACAAACTCAAGTCCAGCAGTACCACAAAGGATGCCATGCTACTGCTGGAAGACTACTGCTGGAGTCCAGGATTGTGCATGACCTACGACAAAGCTAAATGATCAGGGGGATTCCAATGAGGGATTCCTCAGGTTAGAGGTCACAGGAAACTGGGGGCATGGGGAATGGAATGGGTGGATCAAAAGCAAGGACAGAAGGGTAGCTCTCAGATGGAACCTTCTTTTTAACAATGTTAAATCTCTTGATTATACCCACTCCCCCAACAACCCTGAAGTAACAAGTTGCCTGGCAGTAGTGGACTCAGGCTTTAATTGGTCTTTGGTTAGTCACTAAAGGGACCTCAATATGTGGTACAGCCATAGAGTCATAGAGGTCTATAACGCAAAAAATCAGCTGTAGGACCTTTGAGCCTGCACCAGTCAAAAACAGGCATCTTACTATTGTAATCCCATTTTCCAGCACTTGGCCCACTGCCTTGTATGCCTTGGCTTAGCATGCACAAAATTAAGTATTTCTTAAATGTTATAAGGGTTTCTGCCTCTACCACCCTTACAGGAACTGAGTGCCAGATTCCTGCCACCCTCTGGGTGAAAACTTTTCGCACAAATCACCTCTAACCTTCCTGCCCTGATTATAAATCTATGCCTCCTCGTAAGTTTCCCCTTCCACCAAGGGGAAAAGTTCCTTCCTGTCTACACTATTTGTGCCTGTCATAATTGTATACGTCTCAATCATGTGCCCCCTCATTCTCCTCTGTTCCAAGGAAAACAGCCCTAACCCTAAGCCTAAGCCTAACCCTAACCCTACTGCATCTATCCAAACTCTTTTCATAACTAAAACTTTCCTGGCCAGGCAACAACCTTGTTACATTTCTTACCATCGACCTTCTTACCCAGAAATGAATGCCACCGAGGTTGAGAAGGTGGTGGGGTTTTGGTACACCCAAAATTGTGCTTTTCAATCCATAGTTTAAAGCATATTTTCAGCAATAGTGGCTTTAACCCTAACCCTTGCGGAATACCACTTCCCACCTTCTGCAATCTGAATAATAACCCTTTACTTCCACCTACTGTTTTCTGTCTTGAAACCAATTAGCAATCCATTGCGTTACTTGTCCATGACTCCACATTCACCCGTCACATTAATTTTTCCCTTATGGGGCACCTTATCAAAAGCCTTTTGAAAATCCTGATAAATTACAACTGCTGCATCATCACTGTTTATGCTTTGTGTGACCGCCTCAAAAAATTTAATAACGTTGGTCAAGCAAGACTTTCCACTGGGAAATCCATTATGACTATGGATCATTATATTTTTGAATTACAGCTGAGGATTTTTCATTTGTGGATTTCATTGCACACTCAACTTTCTGCATCTCTCATCAGGAATTATTATTTTGAAAAAAAACTCTTGTAAATACCTCTGTGACACCTAAAATGTTTGTGCTAGTTAGTTTCATAATTTCAGAAAGTAAAACAAGTGTAGTGTAATGATTTACAAGCAGACTAAGTAAAGATCACAGTTATTATAAAGTTGGAATGAAAATTAATTTAGGCTTCACATCGTGACCAGATAAGTCATGGGTAGAATGAGTGATGGGGTAATTTGCCTGTAAATTTCTCCTTGAACCAAGAAATGACTTCTTGTCATCAGGGACTGTGATAAGCCTATACACATTTTGTGTGATTGAACTACTCTCCACTCATTTTATTTTGCTGGAAAAATAACTCCCCCTTTATATCAAGGGCCATGAATTCTTTTTACCATAGTTCATACAGACAGTTCAAACAGGATCTGTAGGTGAATGCAGAGACCTTGTTTTTGACATTTTTTTCTTGGGATGTGGATGTTGCTCCCTTGGACAACATTTGTTGCGCATCCCTAATCAGCATTGAGAAGGTGTTCGTGAGTCACATTTTGAACTGATGCTGTCCATGTGGTGCATGTACAACCACAGTGCTCTTAGGGAGGGACTTCCAGGATTTTGATCCTGCATTAGTGAAGGAATGTCGATGAAGTTTCGAGTCAGACGGTGTGTGCTTTAGAGGCGAACTTACAGGTGGTCGTGTTCCTATGCAATTGTTGTCCTTGTCTTTCTATGTGATAGAGATTTGGCAGGTGCGATTAAAACAGGCTTGATGAATTGCTGCACTACACCTTGCATCAGGTACATATTGCTTTTACTGTGAATCGGTCACGGAGGGAATGGATGTTTAAGTTAATGGATGGGGTGGCAATCCAGGGAACTGCTTTGCCTTGACTCAATGGGTTCAATATTTTGGCTGCGTCTGCAGCTGGAAGGGAATGCAGCTTAGTGTAATGAGGCAGTAGAGGTCCTCACTGTTAGATTTTGCCATGTAATTTATCTGTCATTAATCAGTTCTGTTTCAAATGGCATTGGGAGGAGAAACTTGGAGAGACGTCATTCTTTACTGAAACATATGCTGAATAAGAGACCATTAGGAGTAGTTTAGGAAGCAGCCTGAGCATGAAAAAAGAGATGATAAGTACATCTGAAGCCATGGTAGCTTCTAAGGAAAATAACTCATTTACAAGATGGAACAAAAATAAAGCTTTCTAAATTTGGATGTGTTTAAATTCGGAAGCAAATGGAACAAAATCAAAACAAAACGGGGAAATTAATTCCACTGAAGAATAAAAAATCCCCAAGAGCAAATGTTTTCTATTCCAAGGGTTTTAAAGGAATCCAACTGAAAACAAAATTGGCTTCATAGGACACAGAGGATGGTGGTAGAGGATTGCATTTTGGATTGGAGGCTGTGACCAGTGGTGTGTGGGAGGGATCATTGCTGTGTCCATTGCTTTTCATCATTTATATAAATTGTTTGGATATGAATATCGGAACTATGGCGAGTAAGTTTGAAAATTGGTGGTGTAGTGGACAGTAAAGAAAAGGTTATCTCAGGGTACAATGGGATCTTGATCAGATGGGCCGATGGAGCAAGGAGTGGCAGATGGAGTTTAATTTGGATATATGTGAGGTGTTGCATTTTGGTGAGGCAAATCATGAGCGTGCTCATACGGTTAATGGTAGGGACCTGGGGAGTGTTGCCGAACAAACAGACCTAGTGGTGCGCATGCACAATTCCTTGAAAGTGGAGTCATGGGTAGGCAGGGTGGTGAAGAAGGCGTTTGGCATACTTGCCTTCATTAGTTAGTGCATGACAATAGGAGTTGGGATGTCATGTTGCAGCTGTAAAGGACATTGGGGAAACCACTTTTAGAATACTGTATTCAATTCTGGTCTCCCTGTTATAGGAGAGATGTTGTTACATTTGAAAGAGTGCAGAAAAGATAGACAAGGATGTTGCCGGGATTGGACAGTTTGAGTGATAGAGAGAGGCTGAATAAGCTGGGGCTTTTTTCCATGGAACATCAAAGGCTGAGAGGTGACCTTAATAGAGTTTTATAAAATCATGAGTGGCATGGATTTTCCCAGGGTGGGGGAGTCCAAATCTAGGAAGCACCAGTTTAGGGTGAAAGGGAAAAGATTTTAAAAGGACATGAGGGGTAACTTTTTCACACAGAAAGCGGTGCCAGTTCCCAGAGGAGGTGGTGGAGGCAGCTACAATTTCAATATTTAACAGGCATCTGGGTACATGATTAGGAAGGGTTTAGATATTGGCCACATGCTGACAAATGGGACTAGATCAATTTAGGATATTTGGTCAGCGCAGACAAGTTGGACCAAAGGGTCTATTTCTGTGCTGTATAACTCTATGACTCTGTGATACTAAACAGGTAAGAACTGCACTTTGGCACGATCCAATGAAGGGAGACTGAGATGTGGATGCTGAGATCGACGTGTGGAGCAGTGAGAAAGAACAACATTTGAAACCAGTACCTGTGAGGGTTAGTGATGACTGTGAAAACATTGAAGAAAGTCAATATGGTATGGTCATTTGTTCCAGAGTGAAAGAGGGCAAGTGGTGAGGTGAGTGATGAAGATAGGATTATCAGAAAGATACAAAACAGGGAGGGCTAAGGCCAGGTGATGGGTATAGTGGAGAGACAGTTAAATGCAATGATATTCAAGAAAGAAGGGCAGCCACAGAAGAAGCTAAAGATGGGTAATTAGTCAGCATTATGATGACTCTAAATAAAATAGAAGAAGCTGAAAGTAGAAGAAGAAATAACACTATAGACGCCCTAATTATAATTTCACGTTGTAAAGTTCTCTTCATTGAGGAACCATTTATTCAGAATGGAAAATTACATGTATCACTTCACTACTAATCAAAGGTGAGAAAGGGAAACAAGAGAAGGATCGCCTGTTGACCGAATATTTTGTTGTTGGGAAATCGTTAAGGTCAAGAATTAAGGATAAGTTGACTGACCACTTTGAAAGCTTTCAAGTTTCAGAGAGAACGATCAAAGATTTGTTCATGGTACCACATGCTTGGCAAATCTGACTGATTCTTTTTGAAATGTTGATGAAAGTAGTGGACAGGGAAATGTTGTTGACTGTTACTTGTATGGGCTTACAGAAGGCATCTGATAAAGGCCCTTCTAAGACACAGTTGTATGAAGATGAAGCTCACAGAATTGAAGGTAAGTCATTTACATAGTTAGGAAAGTATTTCTAAAGCAGTAGTCATGAAATATGGATATTAAACAGATACTCTAATGAGCAGGATAATGACTACTGGTGAATTACAAAGATTTGTTGAGACCTCAATCACCCTCTGGATTGATTCCTGTCCAAGATAATGAGACAAAAGTTTCTTATCCAAAGATAAGGAATACAATAAGCAGTATAGATGGAATTATAAAAAAACAATTGAGAGGATAGGGGAATTGGCATACTTGTGGCAAATGGATTTCAATGCAGGCAAATGTGACGTCATCCACTTTGCACCCGAAGGTAATAGACCAGGGAGGGTATTTTTCAAACAGTGGAAGTCAGAAACAATGGAGATGTACAGAGATTTGGGATTCCCAAATACAGGTATGTGGCATTATGTAAAATATTATTCTTGATCTCAATGAACGACTTTATAGGCCCAAAAGGCTAAATAACCTATTTCTGTAGCCATATATTTTTCAAGACATACGGGACCAAAAAGTAGGCAATGGTGTTGAATGTAGCAAAACAGAAATTGATGATTCTTGGGAAGTCTACCAGTAAGGGTGTGATTCTTATGTAGTTGGCACAATGGCCACACATGAGCAAAGGAAAAGGCATCACAATTGGTAAGCAATGTGAACCCTGCCTCAAAGATGGCACTGCAGGAAAAGAGATTCTTCAGAATTTTTATTAAGTCTTGTGTGAAAAGTGATGCACAATGATGCAAATGGCTTTCCCTACTTCTGGTACAAGCTTCCCCCTCCCCACTGCTGGGATCCCAGTCTTTGCTTCAGTCTCAGTCTCAACCTCAGCCTCACGTCTTAGTTCTCTTCATTAATGGGGCATGTGATGGTGATGAGGTTTTAAGAGATTTAGGAAGGTACCTGAATCAATGCAGTGGCAGTGTAAAAGTCAATCAATCTCTTAGGATAGAAAGTGTGAGGGATATAAAAATAGAACACAGGATGTACCAATCAACTTACAGAAAGCATCACTCTACCCAACATCAAGGGTAGTTCTGTATAGTTCTGGGCACTGCACAATTGGTGGGAAATGTCACGCTGACATTTAGGGGAAATAAAAAAGAACAAATAAAGCATTGGACAAAATGAGATCTATTTAGAAAGATAACAGAAAATAGGATCTTAGGACTGGGAACAAAAAAGAAGCTTAGAACTGTACTTATTGAGATAATTAATTCTCAAAAGGAATATATTTCTATGTTAATGCACCGTAGGACAAGAAGGCATGGGTTCAAACTTACAATGCAAAAGGCAACCACACAATAACTAAAGGGCATACTTCCTCAGGAGCCTCATGTTGTGTTTACATTGGAAATCCTGGGGAAACCATGGAAATAGCTGGTTTCTCTGTAATTTTCACTGATACCTTGCTTTACAACCCTTGGAGAAATATTTCCATAATGAACAGAATGGTAATATGTGGGACAAGATGTCACAGCTGTGGAGGAGGGAGAGGTTTACTGTTTTGAGAGAATGACCTGAGACATGAACCAAAGCAGGCACTGATGGATGATGACAACTAAAATTGCAACCCAGACTGCATCTTCCCTTCCAATCAAGATGTTGAGTGAAGTGAGACTTAGGGATGCAAAAAAATGATTAATTCAGAGGACTGAGGGGTGGTAGCAGATGACAGAAGAGTGGAATTATATTGGAACCAGAGTACAGTAAGGAGAATTAGAGTCATACATTCATTAGCTGTACAGCATAGAAACGGAACTTTCCATCCAACTCGTCCATGCTGACCAGATATCCTAAATTAGCCTAGTCTCATTTGCCAGTATTTGGCCCATATCCCTCTAAACCCTTCATATTCACGTACCCACCCAGATGCCTTTTAAATGCTGTAATTGTATCAATCTACTTCACTTCCTCTGGCAGCTCATTCCATACATGTATCATCCTCTGCATGGAAAAGTTGCCCCTCAGGTTCCTTTTAAATCTTTCCCCTCTCATCTTAAACCTATGTACTCAAGTTTTAGACTCCCCTATCCTGGGAAAAAGACTTTGGCAATTCACCCTATCCATGCCCCCCATGATTCTATAAACCTACATGAGGTCACCCCTCAACTTCCCATGCTCCAGGGAATATAGCCCCAGCCTATTCAGCCTCTCCCTATAGCTCAAACCTTCAACCCTGGCAACATCCTTGTAAATCTTTTCTCCCCCATTTCAAGTCTAATAACATATTTCAGAGAGCAGGGAGCCCAGAACTGAACGCAGTATTCCAAAAGTAGCCTAACCAATTTCCCGTACAGTCAAAACATGGTATCCAAATTCCTATACGCAATACACTGACCAATAAAGGCAAGAGTACCAAATTTCGGTGTCATCTGCAAACTTACCAACTATTCACCTTATATTCAAATCCAAATAATTTATATAAATACAAAAAGCAGTGGAGCCTTGCGGCACATCGCTGGTCACAGGCCCCTGCTCTGAAAAACAACCCTCTGCCATCACCCTCTGTCTTCGACTTTCAAGACAATTTTGTATCCAAATGAAGAAAGATAACAAGGTGTGGGGCTGGATGAACATAGCAGGCCAAGCAGCATCGTAGGAGCAGGAAAGCTTGACGTTTCGGGCCTAGACCCTTCATTAGAAATCTTTTGTATCCAAATGGCTAGCTCTCCCTGAATACCATGTGATTTTGGACAGATTAGATCTTATGGAGCATGGAAGGGTATGAGACCCAGAAGGGTTCTCCCAGTTCTCCCAGAAGGAGAACTTTGGAGTCATCACAAATTGGGGTGACAATTGTTTTGATTATGAGGGAGTTAAGGCTACAGAGTTAATTGAGGTAAGAACCCATTTAAAGTATTCCAGCTGTGGTCTGACAAGTGTCTTGCATAGTTTTAGCAAAACCTTCCAACTTCTACACTGTATTCCATTGAAGTATAGCCGACTTTCCATTTGCCTTCCCTATTACCTGCTGAAATTAGATGCAAGCCTTTGGTCGAATCATGGATGAGGACTCACAAATCCCTCTGTTCTGTGGCTTTCTGAAGTCTTTCTCCATTTTAACAATATTCAGCTTCTCTAATTTTCCTGCTAAGATTATTAGAAAACATGTGGAAGTGCCACCAATAGGGCAGTATGTTGATTAGCAAGATGGTGCCTCCTTGGAGTATAGCTCTCGGAATTCTGGAGGTGAATCAGAAGAGAACAACCTATCAGCAAAATTTGACAAATAAAGTTTGAATTGTGCATTGAACCCCATTAAGCAAGACAACAGAAATAAAATAATGGCTAAAAATGGCATCAATGATTTGGCTCTGAGATAGGTTGCTGCGTGATGTTCATAATAAAGAATATGAACAACATTAAAAATATTCTCACAAAAAATCCTTTCTTTTGTAACTAAAATGGCAAAAAATTATTCTTATAGGTGACAAATGATTTTGCTGTCAAGAATTAACATTCTTAACCAGCTCAGAATATTTGAAAACTCATGTTATGCGAATTCCAAAGTAAATTTTCTTGCTTTGCACTCTATGAATTAAAACTGTTCTTGCAGCAAAGTAGGCAATTTAAGGTGAAAGGATAGTACTGTTTTTAAAAAAAACCCTGCAGTTTCCAAGTAGACTAAGCTGGAAGTGGCTGGGCATTATCTGACAATACTATGGCTAATAGAGATAGATTTTGACCTGGTATTTTTCTTATGAAGAAAGGTCGAGACGGATGTATAGCATGGTCTGCTCAAAGCCAATAGAGTAAATAGCTCATGAGGCATTGTTTTTTTTAAAGTAGGTCCAATAGAAGGAGCCTGAATCAAGCTCCCACAGAACCAGAACTTTACCTTCCAGCAATTACTGGGATCTTGAAGTTGGATGTGGAAGCTGTTATTCCTCTCTCTGTTATAGCTAAAATCTGCGGTTCCATTCCTGCAGCTAGAGTTGCATGTGAGGCAATCTATTTTACTGAATCTGCTTTTGTCAAGGGTGTGTTTATGGCATGTTACTATAGTTAATATATACATTATTTTGTTAAGGGTTTTGATCGAGTTAGATTTAAGCCAATTCTTTTCTTTTCTTCTTATTTTGTCTGCATTTTAACTGTAGTGTAAAAATAAAGTGTGTTTTGATAAAAGTCAAATAACTTGACCAATCAAATTGAATCTGGAATGCAACGCCTTACACTTACCTTTAAAATGAGAAAAAGTCAGAGTCTAGGCTATTTTCTTAATATATTTTGAGACGATTTGGTCTGGTCCATAATAATTGACTGATTTCTCCTCGCATAGAAAGTGGGTCTATCTCTGCTGTGAGTGTCTTCAAATCAAATTAGAATTGCTCTGGGGTACATACATTCAATGCTTAAACAATTTCAATTTCATTTTGAAATCCTTGCAAGGTTAGCAACAAAAGTACAATGTTGATGGGCAAGTGGGTATCTCTATCAGTTCTGGAATTCTCTGAACAGCACGAATATTCAAATCTATGTTCTTGAGTGCACTCACAGCAGAGCCCACCATTCCTGCATATTTGCTAAGTGGGCAGGCAATGTATAATTATTTCAAGTTGCATTTTGATCATGTTACAAGTTCTTACTGGGAATAGACATGTTTCTGCAGTGAATGCTTTCAATACCGCGTGTAATCAGCAACATACTGCAACACCAATGATTGGAAGACCTTATAAAGCTGAAATGAAATAATCTGCATTCACACTAAAACTGATATGTACCATTGAAACTCTGGGATGAGATTTATTCTCATTGAAGAGAAGCTTTAGAATGTGGTTTTCACATTTTCGAATTCTTGCACCCTGCTTTCAAAACAGGAGAGAAAGGAAGTAATAAAAGCCAGAAAATTGAGAATTGGCAAACTGATCGCCTTCCTCTTCTTTTGTCTTTAATAATATTTATCAGAAAATAAAAGGACTAAAGCAGTGCAACTCCTCAGTGGGATTTTGGCATACAAATCTTCAAAGCAAGAGTACAGATCTATACTCTAAAATCTACAGCCAGAAGAAGAAATCTTGACTTCATTTTCCCAGCAATACAAGTTGTAGCTGTCATTTTACTACACATTCAATGTCTTCATAGAATAGTGCCTAAAAAAAACAAGTAAAATTGCGTCTTCAATAGAGTTTTAATGGAATAAACAGCCAGTATTAGAACATCTAATATAGGAGCAGGTTGTAGGCCAGATGTACCCTTGAGCCAGCTTCACCATTCAAGGAGATCAAGGCTTTGACTTCAAATGCATTTTCTTGCCTGATTCTCATATTATTTGATTTCCTTAGAGACTACAAATTGATTTATCTCAGCATTGAAAGTGCACAACAACTTAACATCTCCTGGGAAGAGAAATCCAAATATTCACTACCCTCTCCAAGGGAGGAAATTCCTGCTCACATCAACCTGTAATTAACCTGACACTCTCAAGCTTGGGGGAATAAACTCTCATTGGTGTATTTTTGACTCCAATTTGGGTTCATAGATTCAGAAAAGTTCCCAGATCCTCAAGCCCAACTCATGAAAAAGTGCCCTGAGTGGCCAGATTTTTGTTCACGTTGGCAGGTGCTAACAGGAGACAGTTCTGCCACACACAACGATGCTTTAATGCAGCCAGAGATGTTGTCGGGTGTCAAAGCTGGCTATTTAAAAAGGCCTGCCTCGTGCTCTGGGACTTTATCTCAGTTTGAATCAAAACAATAGGACAAGAAACAACCTTCTTGGCCCCATTATTCGCATTCCCTCGCACCCCTCACATAATCTCCATGCTCCATCATGACTGACTTATGTACCATGTGCTAACATGGCTCCTCTGACCCTTGGCACCACCACATGTCCCCAACTAACATGCCATGGCCCCTCATACTAACTTACCTCTCTCTATGTACTCCCTTGCCTCATATCCCCTTCATGCAGGCTCATGCTCTTTTACCCAATCCCATGGTCTATTACTGCCCTGTGGAAACTTATTCAAACTCATGATCCCACATTCCTTATCCTTTGCCCTTTCACCTTCCTGTCCACTCATCCAGTACAGACTTCAGGAGTGTTACAACAATCTCTGGATGAGGTTCCCCAATTTAGTATGGTTTCAGATGAGATCCTCCAAATCATTAAGCTCCTAAGTGAAGAAGAATGACTAGCTTCTGCTCTTTATTCACCCATGTCCTCAGTTGGTCACAATGAAGATACTTTAGAAGGGGTCATTTCTCTGTGGATGCTTTTGTGCCATAACAAATGAATTTATGTTTTAAAAGTAATCAGTTTAACCGGACCTTCTTGAGTTAACAAAAGCGTAAGTTTATCAGTTACCAAATATGAAAAGAAAAATTAATGTAACATACACACATAGAGATCAGAAATGAGAATCGAGCCCAAAAATAGATAAAAGTTAAAAGGATATATGGATCAGAGTTCCATGGAAAGTGGACGATGGGATGTTGCAACCATTGTGTTGGGTGATACCAATAGCATTGATGCTGGGGGGTAAGTGAACAACTGTTGAGATGTTTTCTCAGCTGTGACCATCTCAACATGCACTTTTGACCACTCACACACACGGACTTGGATTGTGTACATTTACAACACTGGTATCTGTCAGACAGTTTGGAAAATTGCCCACGTATGTCCCATATTCAACAAGCAGGACAAATCCGACCCGGCCAATTACAACCCCATCAGTCTGCTCTCAATCATCAGTAAAGTGATGGACGGTGTCATCAACCGTGCTATCAAGCAGCACCTGCTCAGAAATAACCTGCTCAGTGATGCCCAGTTTGGGTTCCGCCAGGGCTACTCACTTCCTAACTCGTTACAGACTTGGTTCAAACAGGACAGGAGAACTGAATTTTAGACGTAAGATGAGAGTAACAGCCCTTGACATCAAGGTTGCATCTGTGGCATCAATGAGCTCTCACCAATCTCGAACCAACTGGTACTGGGGGAAAATTCCCCACTGGTTGGAGTATACACACAAACATTGGTACATAGGAAGACAGTTTTAGTCGTTGGAGGTCAGTCATCTCAGCGCCAGGACGTCTCTGCAGGAGTTCCTCAGAGTAGTGTTCTAGGCCCTACCATCTTCAACTGTTTCATCAATGATTTTCCCTCCATCATAATGTCAGAAGTGGGGATGATTTCACAATGTTCAGCAATAGATGTGACTTCTCAGTCACTGAAGCGTTTCATGTTCCAATGTGACAAGATTTGGACAATATCCCTAATTTGGATTGACAAGTGACAAGTAACATTCACGCACACAAATGCCAGGCAATGACCATCTCCAACAAGTGGCAATCTAACCACTGCTCCTTGATAATTCAGTAGTTTTACCATCACTAAATGCCCCATGATAAATATCCTGGGGGTTACCACCGACCAGAAACTCATCTGGACTCGCTGTATAAATACAATGGCTACAACTGCAGATTGGAGGCTAGGAATGCTGCATTGAGTGACTCACCTCCTGACTGCCCAAGGCCTGTCTACCATCTACAAAGAACAATTCCTGCTTTAGGGAAGATATTATTAAACTAGAAAGGGTGCAGAAAAGATATACAAGGATGTACTGAGACTGGAGGGTTTGTGTTGTAAGGAGAGGCTGGATAGGCTGGGAATTTTTCCCTGGAGCCTAGGAGGCTGAGGGGTGACCTTATGTAGGTCTATAAAATCATGACAGGCATAGATAAGGTGAATATCCAAGGTCTTTTACCCAGGGTAGTGGAGTCCAAAACTAGAGGGTATAGGTTTAAAATGAGAGGGGAAAGATTTAAAAGGGGCCTGAGGGGCAATTTGTTCACACAGAGTGTGGTGTGTATGTAGAATGAATTGTCAAAGGAAGTGTTAGAGGTGAGTAACATCTAAAAGACATTTGGACAGGTATATGAATTGGAAAGATTTAGAGGCATATGGGTAAAATGCAGCCAAGTAGGACTAGTTCAGTTTAGGAAACCTGGTAGGCATGGACGAGTTGGACTGAAGGGCCTATTTCTAGTGCTGTATTACACTATGACGCTAAATCCTTCTACTGTGCTAACTTGTTCTTCTGCATCCTTGAAAGAGAATAACACAAATGTATCTATTGTCTTGGCTACTCTCTTTTTTCCCATTTTGTTAACAGTCTGAGTTAAGTCATAGGAGATTACACACACACTGTTTTGAACTCACAGTGTTCTGAGGAAGGGTCACTTGACCGGATACATTAACTCTGATTTATCGCCACAGATGCTGCTGGACCTGCTGAGCTTTTCCTGCAATTTCTCTTTGTGCACAGAATATTACAGTTCAATTTGCAGTGCGTTACTCCCTTTCGAAGTGCTTGTTCTTGAATTTTCCTTGACACCAAACTGATGCGACTTCCTTCGAAGCTAAGGATAACCAAACATGCCTTCCATACAGTCACTAAATTACATTTTTCATAATGTATAGTCTCTAACATTTTGGAAATAAAACTTAGGATGTAAATAAAGCTCAATATGTTCATTGGTGATTTGAGGTCATGACCTATTACAATTACAGGAGCTATGGTGAGATGAAATGAAGTTATCATTGTCTATTCATTACTTAACTGTTCTTTTAAAAACATTTTCATTCATTAAAAAAAAAGCCATTCAGTATATCTAAATTTCTTCAAGTACTAAATTCCACATAAAAATAAACACTTTCTTTGAATACTTACACTGTTATGAAAACAGACAATTGTATTTGTCACCCCATATTAAAGGTGTTATAACTACTTGGGGCTGCTAATCAAACTTTGAATTTAGAAGGCTCCCACTGTAATAATGATAGATTGTGAAATCAATCATGCAGCACAAATCTTATATTGATAACCTTCAGCAGAGAGTTAACATACACCTAATGAAATTTAAAGCACTAAATATTTTCATCTGCTGTTTTTCATTTAAATTAAAGAGCTTGGAGATTTAAATGCCTTTACGTAATCCAGAATTTTCAAACATTCATGCCTACATCTAAATATCCCCACTGGTAACTTACCTTTCAGCAAATAGATACCTCGACCTCGCTACTGGGATTCACCATCTTTCAAAATAACTCAAGCAGCTTTAGACCTGTTGCTCAAACATCTTAAGACTGTATGTTATATTTTATACTTCCCCTGCTGAAAATTGCATCGGCACTTTAGCATGTATAACTGCCTCAGACGTGCAATACACAATCGTTACCCTCTGTACTATTCCTGTTGGGAATGGTGAGTGCTGGTTTTGGCATGTGTGGTACCCGAGATGAGAGCTCCAGCACCATTTTGATTAAGGCACAGAGTCTTACCTTCCCTGTGTAAACACTGAGGACTGTATTTTCAATGTCAAGCTCTCTCAGATTCCTATAGGTTTCAACGAGATCACCTCTCATTCTTCTAAACACCACACAGTTTGGACCCATTCTATTCAGCCTGTCATCGTGGGGCAACCTTATCAATCCAAGATTCAATTTAGTGAATATTTGAGCCACCGTTTTCAAGTCATCTATTCTATATTCCTCTTTAGCGAAGGAGATGAACACTGTACTCAACAATTCAGATCATAATAGATTTGAGAACTTTCAACATGAAGGATGTCAGATTAACTAGCCAATAGTTTCCCATTTTCTCTCACCCCGCTTTTATAAAGAGAGATGTTACATTTGCTGATTTCCAATCTACTGGGACTATTCTGGAATGTTGGAAATTTTGGAAACTCATAGCCAATACATCTACTATTTTTGATGCTACCTCTTAGAATCCTAGGACACAAGCTTTGGGTTTAGGGGATTTTGTCACTTTTACCGAAACAAAGAAGATAGGAGCAGGAGGCCATTCGGCCCCTTTGAGCCTGCTTGGCAATTCATCACGATTGTGGATGATCATACAACTCAATAGCCTAATCCTGCTTTCTCCCCATAACCTTTGATCCCATTCACCCCAGGTGCTATATCTCATCACCTCTTGAATATATTCACTGTTTTGGCATCAACTACTTCCTGCGGCAATGAATTCCACAGGCTCACCACTCATTGGGTGAAGAAATGTCTTCTCATCTCCGTCCTAAATGGTCTACCTGGAATCCTCAGATTGTGACTCCTGGTTCTGGACACACCCACCATCGGGAACATCTTCCCTGCATCTACCCTGTCTCGTCCTGTTATAATTTTACAAGTGTCTATGAGATTGCACCTCACTTGTCTGAACTCCAGTGAAAACAATCCCAAAAAATTAAATCTCTCCTTACACGTCAGACCCAGCACCCCCGGAATCAGCCTGGTAAACCTTCACTGCACTCCCTCGAGAGCAAGAGCATCCGTTCTCAGAAAAGGAGACCAAAACTGCACACAATATTCTAGATGTGGCCTCACCAAGGCCCTGTATAACTGCAATAACACATCCCTGCTCCCATACGCGAAACCTCTCACAATGAAGGCCAACATACCACTTACTTCTCTTACCGCCTGCTGCACCTGCATGCTTACCTTCAGTGACTGGTGCGGAAGGACACCCAGGTCCCACTGCATACTCCCCTCTCCCAATTTACAGCCATTCAAGTAGTAATCTGCCTTCTTGTATTTTTTTCTAAGGTGAATAACCTCACATTTATCCAAATTATACTTCATCTGACATTGATTTGCCCATTCACCCAAACTGTCCAGGTCATGCTGAAGTATCTCTGCATCTTCATCACAATTCACCCTCCCAACCAGATTGGTATCATCTGCAAATTTCCAGATGTTACATTTTGTTCCCTCATCCTAATCATTAATACATATTGTGAATAGCTGGGATCCCAGCACTGATCCCTGTGGCACCCCACCAGCTACTGCCTACCAATGTGAAAAGGACCCATTAGTTCCTGCTCTTTGCCTGGTCTCTTCCAACCAGTTTTCCATCCATCTCAGTACTCTTCTTCTAATCCCATGTGCTTTAATCTTGCACAATAATCTCTTATCTGGGACTTTATCAAATGTCTTATGAAAGTCCAAATATTCCACATCGACTGGGTTCCCTGGCTAACTTTAACAGTTATATCTTCATAAAATTCCAACAGATTTGTCAAGCAATTTTTCTGCTTCATAAATCCATGCTTACTCTGTCTGATCCTGCTACTGGTTTCTAAATACTCCACCATAAAGTCCTGGATAATGGATAATGGATTTGAGAATTTTCCCGACTACCAATGGCAGGCTCACCGGTCTATAATTCCCTGTTTTTCTCTCTACTTCCTTTTTTGAATATTGGAGTGACATTAGCTACCGTCTAATCTGCAGCGACTGTTCCAGAGTCTGTAGAATCCTGGAAGATGATCACCAATGCATCCACTATTTGTAGATCCTCTTCCTTAAGTACTCTGGGATATAGATTATCAGGCCCTGGGGATTTATGTGCCTTCAGTCCCATCAATTTTCCCAGCACCATTTTCTACTGACATTGATCTCCCTCAATTCTTTCCTCTCACTAAATCTTACATTCTCCAACTTTTCTGGTATCTGATTTGTGCCCTGTTTTGTGAAGACAGAACTAAAGTACGTATTCAGTTGCTCAGCCGCTTCTTTGATCCCAATTATACATTCCCTCATTTCTGTCTGTAGGGAACCTACATTTGACTTCACCAATCTCTTTTTCTTCACATACCTATAGAATCTCTTAATGTCAGTCTTTATGTTCCCTGCAAGCTTACATTCATACTGTATTTTCCCCTTCTTAATCAAACCCTTGGTCCTTCTTTGCTGAATTCTAAACTACTCCTAATCCTCAAGCATATTATTTTTCTTGGCCAATCTGCATGCTTCTTCCTCAGATCGGATACTATCTCTGATTTCCGTTGTAAGCCGTGGATGGGCCCTATCACATATTTTGCTTCTGTGCCAGAAAGGAATAAATAGTTGTTGCAGTTCCCCATGTGTTCCTTGAATGTTTGCCTTTGCCTATCCACTGTTATCTCTTTAAGTAACTTTCCCTAATCTATCAAGGCCAACTCACATCTCATGTCTTCATAGTTACCTTTATTAAGGTTCAACACCTTAGTCTCCAAATCAACTACCTCACTCTCCATCTTGATAAAAAATTCTATCATTTGATGGTCACTCATCCCCAAGCTGTCTTGCACAGCGAGATTGGGAACGATTCCCTTCTCATTACATTGCACCCCGTCTAAGATGGCCTGCTCTCTAGTTGGTTCCTCCACATATTGGTCAAAAAGACCATCCCATAAACCCTCCAGAAATTCCATTAATCTCTCTATTACTTCTCCTCTGTTGTCAGTAAATATTAAATTATACATAAGTAAAAACTAATTTGCATACAGTTTGAACATCTACAATATTTCGCTTTCCTGATGTTTGCCTGTTCATACATCAGAGAGCAAGCCAGCATGTAGCTAAGTGCTCAAAAGTTGTTTTCTTTGCTTTGACATAGCTTCCATCAATCCATTTTTTTTTCTCATTTCAACCTTTATTTTGTGAAACTTGATGATTCTGCTTGTGACTAACATTGTTTTTAATAGTTGGGTCAGAGAAAACTACATTTGTGCACAATTAATTCTTGTACTTAACAAGCATGGGGCTGGATGAACACAGCAGGTCAAGCAGCATCATAGGAGCAGGAAAACTTGACGTTTCGGGCCTAAACCCTTCATCAGAAAACCCTTCTGATGAAGGG
>JAHRHZ010000076.1:3669968-3725903 GCA_024137785.1 Ginglymostoma cirratum
CGGTTGGAGAAGTAAGCGTGGAGGCGGAGGCGGCGGAAAAACTGCTCAATATCCAAGCGTGAGCGGTATTCATTGATGTGTGGGTGGAAGGGGACAAAGGTGAGCCCTTTACTGAGGACTGACCGTTCATCCTCAGTCAGGGGGAGGTCTGGGGGAATGGTGAAGACTCGGCAGGGCTCAGTGTTGCTGTCTCCTCTGGAGGTGCTGGCTGTGGAGGCAATGGGCAGAGCGTTGTCGGCGTCGGCAGTGGGCGGAGTTGCGTCGGCGGTGGGCGGAGGTACGTTGGTGGTGGGTGGAGTTACATCGGCGGTGCGCGTTGTGTCGGCGTTGGCGGAGGGCAGAGCAGCGTCGGCGGTGGGCGGAGCTTGGTAGGCGGCGTCATGTCCTCGACCGTGTCTCCCGCATTTCCCGTAACTCATCCCTCACACCCCGTCCCCGCAATAATAACCAAAAAAGAATCCCCCTCGTCCTCACGTACCACCACACCAATCTCCGGATCCAACGCATCATCTTCCGACACTTCCGCCATCTGCAATCAGACCCCACCATCAAAGACATTTTTCCCTCCCCACCCTTATCTGCCTTCCGGAGGGACCATTCCCACCGTGACTCCCTTGTCCGCTCCACACTCCCCTCCAGCCCCACCACACCCGGCACTTTTCCCTGCAACCGCAGGAAGTGCTACACCTGCCCCCACACCTTCTCCCTCACCCCAATCCCAGGCCCCAAGAAGACTTTCCACATCAGGCAGATGTTCACCTGCACATCTGCCAATGTGGTATACTGCATCCGCTGTACCCGCTGTGGCTTCCTCGACATCGGGGAAACCAAGCGGAGGCTTGGGGACCGCTTTGCAGAACACCTGCACTCAGTTCGCAACAAACAACTGCACCTCCCAGTCGCGAACCATTTCAACTCCCCCTCCCATTCCTCAGACGACATGTCCATCCTGGGCCTCCTGCAATGCCACAGTGATGCCACCCGAAGGTTGCAGGAACAGCAAATCATATTCAGCCTGGGAACCCTGCAGCCCAATGGTATCAATGTGGATTTCACAAGCTTGAAAATCTCCCCTCCCCCAACTGCATCCCAAAACCAGCCCAGCTCATCTCCGCCTCCCTAACCTGTCCTTCCTCTCACCTATCCCCTTCTTCCACCTCAAGCCGCACCCCCATCTCCTATCTACTAACCTCATCCCGCCCCCTTGACCTGTCCGTCCTCCCTGGACTGACCTATCTCCTCCCTATCCCCCCCCACCTACACTCCCCTTTACTGGCTCAATCCCCGCCTCTTTGACTTGTCTGTCTCCTCTCCACCTATCCTCTCCTATCTCCATCTTCTATCCGCCCCACCCTCTCTCCCTATTTATTTCAGAACCCACTTCCCCTCCCCCATTTCTGATGAAGGGTCTGGGCCCGAAACGTCAAACTTTCCTGCTCCTATGATGCTGCTTGGCCTGCTGTATTCATCCAGCCCCACACCTTGTTATCTCGGATTCTCCAGCATTCTGCAGTACCTTTTATCTCTGATTCAATTCTTTTGGAGCAACTGTTTTAGCTGCTTCACCAAAAAAAAAGTTCCAGATCCTTCTAATGCATAATGTTTTACCCTCTTTGCTCATAAAAATCACTGAATGAAAACAAAACCCCATTACTCACCAAGACCTATTTCTCATAACCAGTGTTTTCAACAAAATTATCATGACTACAGAAATACTTATGTACAAAAGTTAATCAATAGGTTTATAATTAATCCTTTTCAGAGATGCCAACCAAACCTACATGCCAATAGTTCAAAAGCTTAAGTCTTAAATAAATGATATTAGCATTATATATCACATATGTGCATAAAACAACTTATATCACACTTCCTGTAAATGTCTGCCCCATCACCATCAAACTTTCTCCAACACCACAACTTCACATCAGTCAGTATGGATTATGAAGAGAGATTGGACAGACTGGGGTCATTTTCCTCAGCGCAAAAGAGATTGAGAAGGTACATGAGTGAGAAGTGTAAAATTATGAAGGGCATAGATAGGTAGATCGGAAGAATCCTCTTGATGCAGGGATCAATGACCATGAGGAATAGATTTAAAGGGGCAGAAGGCTTAGCAGGGATGTGAGGAAAAACTTTTTCATACAGATGGTGGTGGGAATCTTGAACTCACTGCCTGTAATGGTGGTCGAGACAGAAACCCTTATAACATTTAAGCAGGATATAAATGAGCACTTGCAATGCCAAGGCATACAAGTTGATGGGCTAACTGTTGGAAAATGAGAATAGAATGTTTAGGTGATAAGAAGGTGTGGAGCTGGATGAACACAGCAGGCCAAGCGGCATCATAGGAGCAGGAAAGCTTGACGTTTCGGGCCTAGACCCTTCATCAGAAATGGAGGAGGGGAAGAGGGTTCTGAAATAAATAGGGAGAGAGGGGGAGGCGGATAGAAGATGGATAGAGGAGAGGAGAGGTGGAGAGGAGGCAGACAAGTCGAGCAGTTTCAAGGCCAAAGAGATTATGAGAGAGTTGCAGTGGGAGAGAGATCCCCTGAGGTTTGTCTGGAGGGAGGAGGGTAACTTCTTCAGGGTAGGCATCCTTAGAAGAGGCTTCGCAGTGGGGTTAAAATTGTGTCAGAGATAATAGGTACTGCAGATGCTGAAGAATCTGAGATAACAAGGTGTGGAGCTGGATGTTTATTTCAGAACCCTCTTCCCCTCCCCCATTTCTGATGAAGGGTCTAGGCCCGAAACGTCAAGCTTTCCTGCTCCTATGATGCTGCTTGGCCTGCTGTGTTCTTCCAGCTCCACACCTTGTTATCTCGGATTCTCCAGCATCTGCAGTACCTATTATCTCTGATAGAATGTTTAGGTGCTTGTTTTTGATGTGCGTGAACACATTGGGCTGAAGGACCTTTTATCAGCACTGTAGATTTTTTTCACTTTATGATTCGAGAAAGGAAACCTGAATTGAATAGAGTCCATATAAAAAACACAATCAGAAAGGTCAATTGCTGTACTGCAGCAATAAATGGGAGCTAAGATCATTACATATTTTATGTTAATTCATTTTTCATTTCTAAATGTAAACAACTAAGATGCTGACACGATTAAGTCGAGCAGATAGACCCAACTAATAAACCACAGAACAGCAACAAATTCTGTACTCAATCATTCATTGTATAAAATAACACTATTTGGGGAAAGCTCTTCCGTGGATCTGTTTGTGTCCAAATGTTGATAGACCTGTGGGCAAATAAATTCACCAATAAAGGTAGTTGATGGAAGCATTTCAAGGCCAAAGACACTTCTTCAGAACTGACAGCTTTTGGACTCAAAACATTAACTCTGTTTCTTTCTCCACAAATGTTGCCAAACTTGCTGAATTTCTGCAGCATTTTCTGTTTGTGTGCAAGTTGTATTCTTCCAGTCACCACTGTTATTTGTGTATTTTGACTTCTACAAAATTACAGGCAAAGAAATCTCTCAGAGATTCAATAACATTAAAAGGTATGTATACACATTCTGTCAAATTCAACATAAAGCGTTGTAAAGTCATTGTCTGACTTTTGATTAAACCAGTTGAACTCAATATGTGTTCCATGAGAGTAATACATGAACTGCAGCCATATCTTCAAAGGCAGAAACAAAAAGGTCCTGTTTCCAGCTGAGATGTGAAATGCAACTTGTGACTAATAACCCAATTACACCATTGTTTGAACCTACAAAACATAATTAGGATATCACTTCACATTACTCTTTCTTAACAGCAAAAACTAAACAAGTAGGGAATGAAGTCAGTGACCTGACTGTGTGATCAGTAGCAAACAAATTCTGCCACTTGATTATTACACTTATACAAGTCGACAAACCTTCCATTGACCTTTTCTTCTGGAATTTGCATTGATTCAAAATCCATTTAGCACTGTGCCCAATACAAGACATCCAAGATTAGCACAAAAAGATCAAACAACTATCTGTCTCCTTATGTAATCAGATTGAAGAATACTTACTGAGACAAGTAGGGGTGGTGAATTTTAACATACAGGAATGATTTGTGGTTATAAAGCAAAAAATCTGAAACAAGAATCCAAACAGCCTTAACCCTATCCACGTCCAGTTCCACAGAGGGGTCAGACAAGAAATCTACTTTCAACATTTGATGGGTAATTGAAATATTTTAATAATTATGCCAGTCTTCATTCTGACAATGATACTATTTCGAAAATGATACTATTTTGAACGAGTCACTTCAATTTTTCTGGCATAACAGGATACTTAACAAGTAAAAGGAAGAGAGTAAGATTGAGACCATAATAAGTGCTTTTCTCTTAGCAGGTGCAATCAGAGAGTCATAGAGTTAACAGCACGGAAACAGACCCTTAGGTTCAACTCATCCATGCTAAACAGAAATCCTAAATTAATCTGGTCCCATTTACCATTTGGCCCATGTCCCTCTAAACCCTTCCTTTTAATGTCATCATCCAGATGCCTTTTAAATGTTGTAATTGTACCAGCCTTCACCACTTCCTCTGGCAGCTCATTCCACATACTCACCACCCTCTGCATGAAAAGGTTGCCTCTTAGGTCCTTTTTACATCTTTCCCCTCTCACTTTAAACCTATGCTCTCTGCTTTTGGACTTGCCTACCTTGGGAAAAGGACCTTGGTTATTCATTCTATCCACGTCCCTCATGATTTTATAAACCTCCAGACAGTCACTCCATAGCCTTCGACACTCCAGGGAAAATAGTCCCAGCCTATTCAGCTTCTCCCTACAACTCAAACCTTCCAATCCCAGCAACATCCATGTGAATCCTTTCCGCACATTTCAAGTTTCACTACATCTTTCCTATAGCAGAAGTATGAATGTTTTCTCCAGATTTACTAACTAGCAAGCTCCAAATTTCCAACAATCTGTCTGCACTGGTCATTGCATAAGACACCACCAATGCCTTCCACCCTTTATGTTTTGTCTGCACAATCATAAACTCTGCTAAACACCCCTCTTCCCTACCCCACCCCTCCACCACACACACACACACACACACACACATCAGACACTTCATGAGAATGATCTGCTCCTTACCTATCACCCTCACTCCTATAATAATGCCTTTTGTGCCTCATCTTGATGGATCATGTCTGAATCAGGATGCATACAGTAAATCATTATGTGATGAATTGTGTACTGAAAACTCAATAAAGAGAGGGAAGGAAAGGCACAATTAAGACTGAAGGATAAAACAGCCAGAAGTTTGAAGGGCTATGAAAAAGGTCTTTAGCAATAAGCAGGAATGAGGCTTCATATTAACATAAATTAATTTCCAGTGCCAGTGAGTTTGTTTGGTATTAATCAAGACACATTGTGCTGACAATTAAGGATGATGCAGTTGTGAGAGAGAAAGCTGCACTGCCAGAAGTGTTGTTTTGTAGAAGAAATTTTCAACTGACATGACTTCCACCTGCTGAGTGGTTGTAAGATTCCCCTTGGTACTACTCCTAAGAAATGTAGGGGACTTACGCCCGTCATCCTGGCCAATATTTATACCACAACTAACATCTCATAACCAAGTAACTAATTCAATTATTTTTGTGGGAGCATGTCGTGTACAAATTGGCTGCTGCCATTCTAACAGTACAATTGTTATTATACTTTAGTTACAATCATAGAATCATAAAATCCTTATAGTGTAGAAAGAGGCCATTCACTCCATCGATTCTGCACTGACCATCCAAACGGCATCATACCAAACTCAGACCCATACCCTATTTAATTGTAAAGTGCTTTGATATCCATTATATAGTAATTCAAATCCTTCCTTTTTCTCATCTTTTATAAAAACAAGGGCATCAATCTGATCGGCGATGCAGATTCATTCCTTTTTATGTATTTGAGTGTTGAGTCCCCAGTTAAGATACTGTTCCAGTGAAGTTTCTGTGGAAACAGGACAACCAGAAGAACAAAGTCCTCATTTCTGCAATTGGTTGCACATGAACAGTTGGCAGAAGTTGCTGTACAACTTGCTTTTTACTAACAGCGCTGTTAACTTCATGATAAAATCCAGGCCATTAAACTTTGCTTAATTGCTGTTATGCCAGTGAAGACATGCAATATTCCTAATCTTCAAGATATGAATTTTACTTACATGGGCTCACTGACATTGGCTTATACTTTTACAAATGGGCAATACACTGCTGTCAAAAGTCAGATGATCTGCTTGCGCATTCTTAGGAACACAATAACACAAGAAACAGGAGCAGGGGTAGGCCATCTGGCCCATTGACCCTGCTCTGACATTCAATAACATTATGGCTGATCTTTTCGTGGACTCGGCTCCACTTACCCGTCTGCTCCCCATAACCCTTAATTCCTTTGCTGTTCAAAAATCTACCTATCATTACCTTAAAATCATTCAACAAGGTAGACTCATTGCTTGACTGGACAGGGAATTCCACAGATTCACAACCCTTTGGGAGAAGCTGTTCTTCATCAACTCAGTCCTGAATCTGCTCCCCCTTATTGTGAGGTTATGCCCCCTAGTTCTTGTTTCACCTGCCAGTGGAAACAACCTCCCTGCTTCTAACTTATCTATTCCCTTCATAATTTTATATGTTTCAATGAGAACTCTTCATTCTTCTAAATTGGAATGAGTATGGTCCCAGTCTACTGAATCTCTTGACATAACCCAACCCTCTCAACTCCGGAATCAACCTAGTGAATCTCGTCTGCTCCCTCTCCAGTGCGAGTGCATCCTTTCTCAAGTAAGGTGACCAAATCTGTACGCAGTACTCCAGATGTGTACTCATTAGTTCCCTATGCAGATGCAGCACAACCTCCCCATTTTTAAACTCCATCCCTCTGGCAACGAAGGACAATATTCCATTTGCCTTTCAGTGCTTTATTTACATCGCATTGGACATGGGTGTACATTTACATTTTACTGGACATTATTTTAGATAGTTCATTGCAAGTATAAAAGCAGACTTTTTTTCTTTTTTTATGCTCATTTCAAGGGCTTAAGAGGGTAGAAGTGCTCATCACAAATTCATACATAATCTGTTCTTCATTTATTCATACATAGCTGATTCACACTTTGATACAAATGGTCCTTCCCACTAATAGGAATCAGTCCACAAGCCATAATGATATTCTTCCTATTACACAAATACGTAATGCGGCATAAGATATTCTGTATCATATATCTCAAAGCAAAACCAACATATCAAACAGTATAATTTTCTACTGTTTGCAACACGCATGGCATTGACCATGTCCAACCAGCCCAACTGTAAACACAATAACCAATATTAGATGTGATTCTGAGATTGAGCAGCATTTGCTAAATAATATTTAGTGTGTTAAGAACTATGCCAACAATCAATTCAACATTGACCATCACGCTCACAGCGTGGCACACATGCATGTGCTAGATACACTGGGCATTAGTCTTCACAGACAAAAAGAACATATATACACGCTGTACTTTTCCAACACAATAAAAAAGATAACAGTTATTCTCTGGTTCATTCATCAGTGCAATACCTTGACCAATCAAAGTCAAACTGCCTGGTTTAAATTTAGGCAAAGCTTGCTTGTTAACATTGAGTCACTATATAACTAATGCATTCTCCATGATAATGTGTCTACTAACCAGAGTTCATTGACCAAACAACCAGCATGTTCTGCTCATACACAATACAAGTGTTGCTTTCCTTGATATTGGCATTGTTGTGAATGGTCCTGATGAGTGAAAATTGGAAAAAAAAATTCAACCAGAAGTTTCTTTTTTGAGCAATAGTCAAGTTGTAAGTAATGAGCAGCTTGTGCATTCATTGACAATATGTGTTCCTGTTCCACCAACTCTTGCCTTGAAAGAGAAATTTTCCATTTTCTTTTGAACACTACACTTGAAGCCTCATTATTTCGAGTGAAAAGGTCTTTATAACGTCTGTGATTTTTGCAACTCATAGAATCATAGGTTCGTCACATAATATGAAAAAAGGACAAAATGCACCATTACTCTGCAAGAGCAGTTTCTCCCGTAGCCTTGCAAGTTTCCTTGCATCTGATAATGATTAATTTTCTTTGGAAAGTCATGATTAAAACTGACTCCACCACATTTCAAACAGTTCATTCCAGTTTCTGACCATTCAGTATTCCCTGGTTGTTGATTCTACATCCAATAGGAGCAGTTTCTGCCTATCTACTCTGTCCAAACACCTGAACATTTTGAATATTTTGTATTAATTTCCTCTCAACTATCTCTTTCTCAAAGATAACACTCCCAGATTTTCCAGTCTATCCACATAAGTAAAAAATCCAGCAACCTTCCCCCCACCCCTCACATCCCTGGAAATTTAATCTTAATCTTTTTTTCAAATTCACTCATGGGGATGTGGGCATCTCTGGCTATGTCAGCATTTATTGGCCAACAATAAATGCCTGCAGGGCAGTGAAGAGTCAAACACATTGCTGTGGGTCTGGAGTCACATGTCATCCAGACAAAGAAAGGGCAGCAGTTTCCTTCCTTAAAAATACATGAGTGAACCAGATGGGTTTTTACCTTCAATCAAAAATGTTTTCACGGTCATCATTAGACTCTCAATTCCGGATTCTTTGTTGAATTGCAATTCTACCATCTGCCATGGCAGCATTTGAACTGGTTCCCCAGAACATTAGCTGAGTTTCTGGATTAATAGTCTAGCATTAATACCATTAAGCCATTGCCTCCCTCCTTTTCTGCATCCTCTATAATGTCTTCAGATTCTTCCTAAAGTGTGGTACACAAATATGATCGTAATCCTTCAATTGAGGGTGAATAGAGTTTTATACAGGCTTATTTTAAATTCCTTGCATTTGTGCTCCCTGCCCCTACTTATAAATTCCAGGAAAATGCTTTGTTATCCTGTTGTAAATATCTAGCTCATGATTTGTATGTTTTTGAATACAATTTTGCATTTCTATGCATTGTATTTTTTATTCCATGAGTTCCAACTTTCTTCATTAGTCTGTTGTATGGCATTTTAACAAGTATCTTTGAAAGCCCATTTTTACTGCAGCAACCACCTCACTCCAATTTTCAAGATAGTTAAACAGAATTTTCTCCTTAAATAATCTGATCTTGGTGTAGTGGTTGTAAATTTTGTCCTGAAATATTGTTCTAAAAGGTTGCCTGATGCTAGGTTATATTTCCTGACCTGCAGTTGTTGGATTTATCTTGACAGCCCTTTCTGAAAACTTGCAATTCTCCAGTTCTCCAGTACCGTGCCTGGATCTAAGGATGATCAAAAGATTATGACCAATGTCTCTACAATTTCCACCCTTTCACCTCTCAGTATTCTTGGATGCATCTCAACTGTTCCTGGTAAATTATCAAAATGAAGTACTGATAGCCCTCATTGTGTTTCTGAGAATCACAACTATTAATTGGAATGAAGTGAATTGAATCGGGAGGCTCTTTTAGAATTAACACTAAAGTCAGAGTTAGATGCATTCAAAGGTTTTCTTGCCTAAATAAGATACATATTGAAATTTGGTGCCACATAACATGCAGCTCTCTGTATTCCTAGCTGAAATAATGTACAAACTAAAATAAATCACTGACTATAGCAAATACCATACAAATTCACCTTTATTGGAAATATTTATTTGAAGACCGAGCACATGTCAGTCCTCGATTTGCCACCAAGGGTGTAGCTTTGAATCAATATTTGTCAACCATCCAATGCTTTTTTAATCATTCACTGATATAAATTTTATAGATGCCAGTGTTACTTTATTTCCAAAATTATGTGCGTAACATTTCCCTGGCTATTGCTCCACAAGTGTTTCTTTAATTAGGAATAGCTAGTGGAGTATTCCCATTGATTTCTCTGCACAAGGCCTGATTATTTATAATCTCCAGATATTAAATAAATTTATCTACATTGAATCATGTAAAAGCTCGCAATCAGACTGGACTTTTCCATTGATCTGGTTGTCTGTGACTGTTGGCTTTTTCATTCTTGATCTCTGCTTAAGGTTGGGGCTGCTGACTGGATCCCAACAACAGATGGCTCTTATTCAGGATAACATAGCAATATGTAATACAATGCAAAATTAGAAAAAAACAACATAACTCAAATAAACAGGACGTTTATCGAGGGCCGAAGGGCCTGCTCTGCGCTGTATTGTTCTATCATGTCAAATATTGCAAGTGAAATTAATGTTGAATGAGGCAACATTAATAGAGTGCCATACCAGCTTATCCAATACAGCCTCTTTATTAGGTTTAAAGCCATCAGGTGTCAATTTCCTTCTCTTTTAGTATTGATTGGGAAACACTTTCTTTTTACCTTGATAAGCATAGATGTAAAGTATTTATTTTGTATCTCAGCCATTGTTCCGTTCTCTGTATACATCCTACTTTTGGTTCCTAATCGGCCTTATTCCTCCCGGTATAATTGTTTAATTATTTACATATGTATAACAGATTTCAGAATTCCATCTTATATTAGCTCCTCCTTTTTTTTTCTTTGCTTCTCTTATTTGTTATTTTCAGTTCCTGTCCTGATTCTTCTTTATTCAGCCAGACTCTCAAGTCTACGTCGACTATGAAAAGAAGCAGATCAAGAAAGATACTTCTACAATTCATATTCTTTTCAAATTTTCAAGAAATGCAAAAGAAAAAAATGAACCAGAAAATGTTATTGAGGTATTGGCAATGCTTGTTGAAATACATACTAAAAATTGATTTTTAATATTTTCTATTTTTCAACTTGCTATTTTTATTTCAACTAGATTGCCAGCAGAATCATCGATTCCCTACAGTGCTGAGAGGCCATTCAGTCCATCAAGTCTGCACTGATCCTCCAAATAACATTCCACCCAGCTGCAGCCCCCCACCCTATTCCCAAAACCCCACATTTACCACAGCAAATCCCCCTAGCCTGCACATTGTGGGCACTTAGGCAATTTAGCATAGTCAATCCACTTAACCTGCACATTGTTGGACTGTCGAAGGAAACAGGAGCACCTGGTGGAAACCCACACAGACACTGGGAGAACATGCAAACTCCACACAGACAGTCACCCAAGCCTGGAATTGAACCTGGGTTGCTAGCGCAGTGAGGCAGCAGTGCTAACTACTGAGCCACTGTGAAATATGATTGCAGGTGGGCAGAACCTGCTACATTCTACCTGCTTTCCTATATGTACCAGAAACCTGAAAGCTAACAGACATTTAAAATCTGGATGCGAAGACAAACATCAAAATTCTATGTATGGACCATAGGACAAATGATCAGGTATGAGAAATTGCAAGAGCAAGAAGAACTCTAAAAGGTGACATCCTGAAAAGAAAATGTCAGTATTTTGGCCATTTGATCTGAAAAGCAAAGACATCTCTCCTAGAAAGCAACGTTGACGGCTGCAAAAAAAAGGTTGTCCCAGCACAGTTGGAGATGGATGTGAAAGTGCTTGCAGATGAGTTAGAGTAGATAAGTAAAGATTGTGCGAGATAGACAAGTGTGACCCACACAATTATAGCAGATTTCCCGGACCTTTCAAAAAAATACCATTGGAAACATTTGCTATATCTGTCAAATGCCGTATCAATTTGGAACAATGTTACGAGCGGCACTTTTATTGGGATGTGCCTTAGTGTCACAATAACCCAGGATCGTGGACAATAAATGGGCATCTTGGCTTCCTTGGCTACTGATTGCTACAAACTAACATTGCAAGTGTGAAATCGCATGGGCAATTTCCTTCCTCAAAGCATCATTTCCAAAGCCAGGCAGAATTACTTCATTATCTGTCCACTAAATAAACAAAGTTCTGACAGAAATACTCAACTTGCAGCTCATCTTATAACAGCAATTGAAGCTAATACAATTCACTCAAAATGTTAGTTCAACTATCCTGCACTGTTGCACTCAGTAATTGCTTCCTAATGTTACAAGATTTGATTAAGAGTGACTCAGGGCTACCTATTGGATCACTGATGAGGCAGTTTTATTTAAAATATATATACAAAATGGAATGAAATCAACTGAGAGAATGGAGTCTGAACAAATCATTTGATTTCATAGCCTTTGACAGAAATAACATCCAGATGGATGAAATAAAAAATTTCTTCCTAAAAGCTGCAAGTCTTGAAAAACAAGTGGATTTTGGTCAGTACCAGCACAGTTTCTCACACACAGATTCAGAGCACCAAGCTCTTCAAAGCACAACATAAAATGGCATTAAACTTAGAGAGTTTCAGTCAAAGTACAGAAGGCTGCATATTGTGAAAAATTAGGCTGTACAGTATGCTTTGTGACCCAGAATTGATTGATGACAGGGAGTGAGCAAAGTAGAACAACATTTCATTCCTCAGTTCTGACAACAGTAACCAGATGCATGCATAGTCTACTCAGAAAAAAAACAGAAACAAACGTCTCAAAATATTTTCAAAGACAGCTTTGTTTTCATAAGAACTTTCACACAACTGAGGCAGTAAAATTGCTAATTGTTCCATTGGTGCCAGCAATGGAGTGACTCTTGTGGCTCATGTTCTCAGAAACCTCTGAAGATATATTCTGTGTTTTTGAGATTCAATTATAGACCAACAAAAAAACCTAATCAATTTCCCAACAAAGTTTAGTACAACTGGAGGGAAAGCCTATTCAAGTTGCTTTTTGGTATCAGTTAAAAGAGCTAAAATGGATCGATAATTCTTAAATCACCAAAGTTTATGACTCTATCATATTTCATAGATAATACAAAGACTCAAACAACATTTCAAATAACTGACATGAAGAGATAATCATATTTCTTTTATGCATTATCTCCTATGTTGGTCTTCTAATTAACTTGATCTCTTTGTAACAATTGAGATTCACAAAAGCCTTCCCTATACTGGAAATGGCATCTTACCTATGGTTGCTACACTAACTGAGAAACTTCATCAGCAACTCAGAAGTCCTCGCACGTACAGATCATAACTCTTAGCTGATTAATGTACAGTGCTATGTCAGTATTTATCACTAAAGGCGTTCTCATTCAACATCATTTTATGAGCCAAGGTTGCTGTATAATCAAACTTCTGTTGGAATATTCTTAATCTGCTGTGTACTTTCACAAAATGAAAAACATGTGAAACTTGTGAAAGATACACTCTCGTCTGATTTGTCTTGTGTGACACTCAGTGCGACCAGTACGTTCATTTCAAAGTATTATTTATTTCTCACTTTTTTCTCCCTCTGGGTTGTCTCTAACCTTCCCTTTTGATGTACACTGACCTATGAAACTTTGGAGTATCAAATTATCACAGATCATGGTGTACAAGTCAACCTGGTGTGTAAGATGCTTGCTTTTTTCTGCAGCAAAAGTCTTGCTTTTCATATACTCATAGCACAACTCAAAACCACAACTCTGAACCTGTTCTGCTGAAAAAGTTGCGATACTTACATTAGTAATCACCTCAACTGTTCAATCCAGAAATGCAGATTACTCACTTGACACATTTTGTTGGCGCACGAAATAGGCATTAGGAATTATATTGTAAGAAAGGTGACCAGGAAATGGTGGTGGTGAGTAAAATTGCAACACTTGAAAGACATCTGCATTGGTATATGAACAGGAAGGGTTTAAAGGGATGTGGCCAAATGCTAGCAAATGGGACTAAGTCAGATTGGGCTTTCTGGTCAGCACAGTTGAGTTGGACTGAAGGGTCTGTTTCCGTGCTGTATGACACTATGACTCTGTAGCTGGAGACATGGTATGGTGAGAGGGCTGAACAGAAACGGATTCACTAGCAAAGATGAAATCTGAAGCTGCTTTGAAGCTAAGAGTTGAAAACATTTTCAAAGTTGTCAAATGATGGTTCTGCCAGAGGGATACTTAGTGTGTGTGGGAAACTGGTGTGAGAATGAAAGCAGATGGAATGTGCACCAAAAAGATGCCTAAGGCCAAATGCACCATCAGAACAGCAACCAGCCTTTGGCCTAATCTTGAGAAGCACTCATCAGAACTGGTCTTTGAAAACCATTGGAATTGTTACATTGGCAGCAGAAATGCATTCCGTATTCCAATGAGCTATATTAAAAACCCTGAGTTCGATGAAGATTTGAAACCAAGAGGTAGTTGGTGTAGCTGCTTTATGGAACAAAACAATCTCGTACTGTGGCAGAAGGCCAAGACTGCTTAGCGACTACCAAAAGACCTTGTTGCCAAAATTACCCATTTCTAGCAATTTTCAGCAGCAAAAACACAAATACACATGAAGTTGGATTGGCAACATGGTGAAACATTTGCAAATTTCCATATGCTCAGTGGTCAAACTGCAGGGTAGACAGATTCAAAATCATTTTCAGTGACAATGGCAGGACATGTGAAGAAAAGAGTCACAGTTTTACGAACTGGCATTACTAATGGAGTTAAAGCCCATTGTAATTATCAGAAGTGAAACCATGATAAACATTGAGTTCCCTGCAAGAGTTTTTGTGCATGTCCATGACAATGGATGAATGGGTGAGGATAGAATGAAGTTATGCATTGATGTAGAATACGTATCCTATGTCAAGAAGGTTTTTATAAAGAATGCAGCTTATTAGTATGGGATATGTTCAAGTCTCATTAAGTAATAAGATCAAGAAATATCTGCGGAGAAATATCATGCACATTCCAGCTGTACCAGGAGATATAATATTCATAGTTGGATGTTTGGTTGTGTTCCTTAATAAGTCATTCAAGGATTATATTCATCTCATATGGACTTGATGATGAAGAAAACAAAACTTCACAAAGACTGGAGATACACATATTGTCCTGCTTGACATTTTGTATGATTTCACTGTCAAATTATGGGTGTCATTTGTGCTCCAAGAGCTTTCAAATCACTCAAATATTAAAGAATATTTAAATTAGTGGAAGATTTTCATGAAGATGATTTGTTGTGGAGGAATGGTTCCGAAAGAAAGCGAACCACATGAGATTGGGGGAGTGAGATCCTCACAATCATGCCACAGCCAAAATGATTCAGAATGAACTCAATGAATTTTTTGCATTGGATGCTGAAGTCTATGAATTTGCTGAATTGAAAACACTTTGATTGTATCAGCTGAACAGAAAGTGCCTTTGTCATTACTGGTGCCTATGTTGATGCTGTGTGGCCTGTCTATTCCTGTTCTTATTCAAACACAACTACATAAAATGCTGGGAAAATTCAGAAGGTCTGACAGTGTTTGTAGACAGAAATAGAGCTAATGTTTCAAATCTGCTATGACTCTTCATATTCATCTTTCCCAAAAATGCAGAAACAACTGAATGAATTATTGGATAACATCAAGGAACAGGTAACAGCTTAACACACTGGGGCCTTGGAGTTGCATAAAGGATGGACAGATGGCAGGTTTCATTCAGTGAAGCACTTTAGTGGCATTTACAGCAATCTGGAAATTTTTCTAATCATAATTACTCTTGGTGCTTTTCATTCCAGATTCATCAACTAAACAAATTTTATATCCCCCAACTGACAAGTAAAGACTAGACTCATGAGCAGAATTTAAAGTTTCTTACAGGGTCCCAGCTCACTTGTGAGAAGCCCTTACAGTTTCTATGATGGAAGCCAAAGTGAATGAAGTGTTCCTCAGGCACTTCCCTAGGATTTGGGGCCATGGCAATGGAAATTGCTGTGCTGATGAGGTACTGGCAGCTCTCCATTGGCAGTGACTGCACTACGAGGGGTGACTGCTGTCTGAAATGTTGAGGACTTCACTAGGATTCGTTTCTGGCTCCCCGGGCTCAGGCAACGGGGCTGGGGTGACGGTCACAGGAAGGGTGTTGCAGGATAGAGCAGGTTGGAAGTAATGGCAAGGGGCTGTTGAAAAGCACAGCCTCTCTCCTTGATGTCAGGTCAGGAACAGTGTAGCTGAGAATGCAGTGACATCTTTTGATAGGCATCTGGCAATAGTTTGAGAGGGACATGATAGACATGTGACTCCTATCTAGTTCCTGAGCAACCATTACTTTCTGCTGGGCTCAGGAATAGTTGTTATCCCTTAATTCATTCATGAGCGTTATTGGCATCGCTATTGACAGGTGAGTTCTCCACATACAATAACTCAGGAAGCCCTATTAGAAAGAAGCATCATTTATTGTTGTATACCAAAAATGTTCGTGGCTTACATAGGCTAATCCCAGCCAAGGACAGACAGTTCTGCAGATCCATCCCTGCTTAATACGGGGCTCAGGTGGTGAGTTCCAGCTGGGCTGGCTATTGCTTGTTGCCAGGGGAACTCATACCTAATGAGGTCCACAGGGAGATTAATTAGTGATTTCCCATGAGCCTTGTAGGTGTTATCACACCACATGGATCACTTCCCACCTTTGATTTAGCTGTGGAAGATAATCCGACTAAGGACTGAACTATAACCTCTGTTGTGGATCTGTGGGCCCTACTGTCATGTTTCCCACCACATCATTTTGCATTGAATTTTGCATCATGTTTCCAGAGAATTAATCCAGACGTCAGGTTTACCAATCCACAAACATGAAAACCATGCTACTGGCTCTTTATTCCTTTGTTGATATTTAAACAGAAAACACAGAAAAAAAAAATCACCCTATGGGGGGGACATCATGGTGGAGAAAGGAACAGAGTTAGCATTTCACTTCAGTTTCTGCTCATTGACATGAAACTTTGGGTGAGATTTTAACTCATTCAAGCCCATTTGCACAAGGTTAAATTTAGACCCACTTGCTCCACTCATGACTTCAAAGATGTTGCTCAATTTATGGAGAACTTTCAGCATGCTTCTTTTTTTCAGATTGTCAACATATACAGTGAGTTGATTTTGGCTTGTTGATATCTACCTTCTCTTCTGTTTACAATACTTAACTGTAAATCAATACATTAACCACATTCATCATTGGCTATATTAATTTTCATTTCTGGCTTCTACAGAATTTGTTAAAGATACATGGTACTACATTGGATATGTAAACAAAAACTGGCCATGTCTAGATCAACCAGATCATCCTGACGTTAATGCTGCATTTAAGCCTTCCACCTTTTTTTTTTCATTAATGCTGCCATTCTATTTTCCCTCATACAGCTATTTAATTTCTTAAAATGCCTCTATGCTCAATTTTAATGTATTTAAAACAGGTTTTGCCATAAGCCAGGTACAGGCTTGGCTTATGACTTCAATTCTTCTACTTGAACTTTCTGTTTGCTGCCTTTAGCAATGGAGTTCTATTCATTGCATGTCACATTTTTGATAATTGTGGGGACTGGTACTTCTTTATCATATGGTGCTACGAACTGATGTGTCAAACATGTCTGCTGTTATTTTTCTAATGTCATCCCCAAGATCTCTTAGCAAGATAGTGTTTCACAAACTCTTCCGTCTATCGTCTGGTAAAGACGTTTCTGCTTTCATGCACCTTGGCTCACATTATCCTCTTCAAGGCCAATCATGAGCTTTATGAAACTGAATGCTCAGCAGAAATGTGGGTTCTCAATTTTCCACACAATAATGTTAAATGAATGGAAAGTTATGAATATAGAACATAGAACAGTACAGCACAGTACAGTCCCTTCGGCCCACAATGTTGTGCCAACCTATTAACCCACTCTAAGATCAAACTACCCTGCATAGCCTACATGCTATGACTAACTTGTTTCTGCATTCCACTAAGTTGATCCGACACATTAAACTTTTACACTCGGTTAAAGAAGAAAATTTATCCCCTTGTTTCTCATTACCTTAAAGAATTTAGTTACTCTCTGTTTACTCATTTTTAAATACAACTTTTACAGCAACTTTGCACTACTGTTTAAAGTTATTCCAATTTCTAGTGGCATTTGCTCTCATGAGAAGGATTATTCTGGTATGAATAACCCAAGGACTTGTAGCTGTGTTAATTTATTGACAATATTTTCTGGCTTACTTCATTGACAGCATGTTTTATTCAAAGTATATGTCAGGGAAGCTAGATAAGTAAATGGCAGAGAAAGAAACAGAATGACACACTGGAAGACTTAGTTAAAGTAGAGTGGTTGTAAGCTCACATGGAGCATAAAGCCCTTGGTCTCTTTCTGTAAATGCACATACGACTCTCCGAGATCTGATTTTCGGGGATTGTTTTTCTGTCAGGACATAACCCCTAACCTCCAGGATTAATACTGGAATTATTGAAACAAAACACAGCACAGACGACTGGATTTTAAGGCACTATTTTCAGTAAAACTGTCAGCATTCATAATATTACCCTGTGAAGCGGAGACAATTTCTGGCATTCCCATATGTGCAGTGAGACATAGAAATTCACAAGTTTCTGACAGTAAATTCTCACTCCTCCATTGGATGCACTTTTGAAATTCTTGCAGATGGAAATCTTAAAAAAAAACACTTGAAGTGAACATCCCCATCTGTGCTCAAATCTCACTATAAAACCTTTATACCCCACTGAATGAGAAATAATTGATTTTCGTTTGAGCAATATACAAATTCACAATCACAACTGGATAAACTCACTGGCTCTGGAAGCTCTGGAATGACAACTTCTTCTGCTGGTTTTTAAAACAGAATTAATTAAAATATTTCAAAAGTTTGTATAGTGTTTCAGCTTCTGCCTCAATTCCATCCCTATTGTTTTGACTCGAGGGAGGCCATTAACATTTAAAATAAATTAGAGCTCCCTGTTATTTCTTCAACGACCACAAAATTTATTAGCTTCAAAAACTGTACAAGCATTAAATGAAGCTCTATGACTGACTGAACATGATATTTCATAAATTCTTGTTACATAATCCCAAAAATCTCAATGACATATACGTTTGTTCTGTATTTCTACCCGAGATGCCCTATGTTTGAACATTCTTTCACTGCTGCAGAGTCCAAGCCAAAGTTTGCCTTTGGCCCATGTAATTCATGTTGACTCTCCTCAGCTTTTGCATATGGGACTTAGACTTCCAGAGGTCTCTTTTTTTTTGAGAGAGAGGAATCCACTGCCAATCTCTTTTACTACCTTTTCACGTAAGCCTGATAATCTTAATTCTTCAGTAATTCAAACAATGGGATGGGCCCATTCACAATCCCTGCTTCGTAATTCTAGATTATTCATGTCCTAGGATCCCAACAGAATCTATTTTCCTTGTTTTTGCTGCTGGTATATAAACAACTGACTCCTCATAGACTTTCAAGCTGACTATTTCCAAGAGAATAATATACGTAAACCTCACAAAAGACTGACTCCCTACAGTTTCTTTTGTTTTTTTCTATATCCAGAAATGATCTCATACACAACTGAATGCTTATTTCTCCCATCACCAAATCAACTGATTCCGTGCGATCTATTTCCATGGCATTTTGTAACATGCCATTTGTAACACCTAGGGTGTCCAAGATTGGAGGGTTAAACCAATTCATTTCAATTTTACGTTGGTTCAAAGTCTATTGTCCACATTGCGCACTACAAATCTCAGTTAATTACATCTGTAAATTGGCCCTAATTGCCATCAATCAGATAACTACAGCATATGGGCTGACAACCATTTTGACCTGGATCTTCATCTCCAAAAATGGCTTGGAGTTGAAATTGTCGTGATGGATTAGCATGAAGGTCAATAACCTGAAATTGCAGGCCCATCCATCTCTGATCCTGACTTGCTTTCAAAATCCATTGTCATGTCTCTGTTTTAACCATTTTGAGAGAATATAGAATTGATGCGGATGCTTGATTTTCATCCCATTGCATTATTTTGCCTTCGGGTTTAGGCCCGAAACGTCAAGTTTTCCTGCTCCTATGATGCTGCTTGACATGATGTGTTACATATTTTCACCATTACATTACCCTCAAGAAATAAGATAGAATTCCTGAAAACGTTTTGACTTTATTTTGATTCCACTTATACAAATTATATGAAAAATTCTTGAATAATCACAATATAATGATATGAATGAATCTTCAGAATATGGAATATCAGAAACAAAAGTAAGGCAGGTATGGAATACAGGGATATAACATTTCAAAGCTGCCTTTGTTCAAATCACCAGAATTCTATACCAGATTATCACAAAATTATGGAAAAATGAAAAGATTTGTTGACAGTGACATCAACACATGTTGAAAATTTCATTTTGCTGTCAAAGCCAAAGCATGGTAAACCTGAAGCACAGGTTTAAAGACATGCAGCTTTGTACAAAAATGGAAGAAATCCATTTTTAACCTACATTTTCTTTTCTGGTTAAGACTGCAGTGTTGGGAACATTCCTGGCTCTGCAAACTGACCCTGGAAAAGGTGTCTTAGATGCTCTGATTTTGGTGTCAGAAGGTAAAGGAGGCAAGTTGTTCAACTTGAGCCTTCTCCCATTTTTTTCTCCAAATACCTATTTTCCTGCATTATATTTAATCAATCACTTGCACAAAAAAATACTTTCACTGTTATTTTCTGGGAATAATTGTGAGAGGTTCAAACTGAGAAAAACAATGTGATTGCACAGTAGAGGAGATAATAGGTACTGCAGATGCTGGAGAATCCAAGATAACAAGGTGTGCAGCTGCATGAACACGGCAGGCCAAGCAGCATCTTAGGAGCAGGAAGGCTTGATGTTTCGGGCCTAGACCCTTCATCAGGTTCATCAGACCCATTCATCTGATGAAGGGTCTAGGCTCGAAACGTCAAGCTTTCCTGCTCCTATGATGCTGCTTGGCCTGATTGTACAGTACTTTCTTTTGAGTGCAGCAAAGGAATGTTATGTGATGCATAAAGCATTCTTCGACAACAGGGATAGTAGGAACTGCAGATGCTGGAGAATCTGAGATAACAAAGTGTAGAGCTGGATGAACACAGCAGGCCAAGCAGCATCAGAGGACCAGGAAAGCTCAAAGCTTTCCTGTTCCTCTGATGCTGCTTGGCCTTCTAGAACAGTAATTTTTAGACTGAAAGATTGTCTAAAATTTAGCATGCAATTTACGAGGTGCTTACTGTCCAATCTACTTTACATAATTATCAATTTTTGAACTAAGCAATGACATCTTTTCTATAAAATACTTGGCTTAAACAAAAGGGTTTCAATATGTTAAGGTGTTGGATATATTTTTTTTTAAAAATGTCTCATTGCTCATTGCATCACGTTTGGGCTACAATGTTCTTTACAATAGTCACTTATTTTTATAGATTTTTGCTTTTATAATTTATTTAAAACTCTATTGAGTAATAATGCTATTGTACAGACAGATCTATTTCAGAAGCTGCCTATCCCTTGCTTTAATGGTTGCAGTGCAGTTTTCGAGGCACAAAATTGGGGTTTCAAGATCACTCCAGCATGCTATTAGAGCTACTATCATTCTACAGGAACGTTAAAACAAAGGCTCCATCCCCAGCCTTATTGGATATACATGGTCAAAGGGAGGATGGGAGTTCTCCTTGATGCCTGATGAACATTGAACACTGAGCTAATATCATTGAGTGAATAGATGATCAACCTATTTATCTCATTGTTGTTTGTGGATTCTTTCTATGTGCAAATCTACTGATCCATTTCCTACATCACAACAGTGATTACATTACAAAAGGTGCAAGTGATTTTTTTCTTCCCCTTCTTTTAAGGGGCTTATATTTTCCTGAGAAATACTTGATTAACTTCCTTGTTACTTTTACAGGCACTTAATCCTCGGGAAAAAAAAAATCATCTGAATACATCTCATTACTTCACTCCATTGAGAGAATGTCACTGATAAATTTTCACAACTAGGATTATAAACTGTGGAATAGGACCAATTAACAATGAAAATTTCACAGTGCTCAGCAGAAGTATATTCCAGTGATAAGGAAGAACTGTAGGAAAAGAAAGAGCCTGCCATGGATGTCTAAGGAAATAAAGGAAAGTATCAGATTGAAAAAAAATACACACAATAAACCAAAGAGTAGTGGGAAACTAGTAGGCTGGGAAATCTTTAAAGGCCAACAGAAAGCCACAAAAAAAGTTATAAGGAAAAGTAAGATAGATTATGACAGTAAACTAGCTCAGAATATAAAAACAGGCAGCAAAAGTTTCTATAAATATGTAAATCGTAAAAGAGTGGCGGAGGTAAACATTGGTCCTTTAGAGGATGAGAAGGCTAATTTTGGAACTGGGAATGAGGAAATAGCCGAGACATTAAATAGTTATTTTGTGTCGGCATTCACAGTGGAAGATACAAATAACATGCCGAAAACTAATGGCAAGAAGGTTATAGCAGGTGAGGACCTAGAAACTATCATGATCACTGAAGAGGCCGTGCTGGGCAAGATAATGGGGCTAAAGATAGACAAGTCTCCTGGCCCTGATGAAATGCTTCCCAGGGTACTAAAAGAGGTGATGGGGGAAATAGCAAATGCACTAGTAATTATTTACCAAAATGCACTGGACTCTGGGGTAGTTCCAACAGATTGGAAAATGGCCAATGTGACGCCACTGTTTAAAAAAGGAAGTAGACAAAAAGCAGGGAGCTATAGGCCAGTTAGCTTAACTTTGGTAGTGGGGAAAATGCTTGAATCTATCATTAAGGAAAAAATAGACATCTGGATATAAATTGTCCCATTGGGAACACCCAGCATGGGTTCATGAAGGGTAGGTCATGTTTAACTAATTTGGTGGAATTCTTTGAGGACATTACTTGTATAGTGGACAATGGGGAACCTGTGGATGTGGTGTATCTGGATTTCCAGAAGGCATTTGACAAGGTGCTACGCTAAAGGCTGCTACATAGGATAAAGTTGCATGGTATTACAGGTAATGTACTGGCATGGACAGAGAATTGGTTGACCAGTAGAAAGCAAAGAGTAGGCGTAAATGAGTGTTTTTCTGGTTGGCAGTCAGCGGCTAGTGGTGTGCCTCAGGGATCAGTGTTGGGACCACAATTGTTTACAATTTACATAGATGATTTGGAGTTGGGGGACTAAGTGTGGTGTGTCAAAGTTTGCAGATGACACTGAGGTGAGTGGGAGAGCAAAGTGTGCAGAAGACACTGAAAGTCTGCAGAGGGATATAGATAGTCTAAGTGAGTGGGCAAAGGTCTGGAAGATGGAGTACACTGTTGATAACTGTGAGGTCATCCACGTTGGTAGGAATAACAGCAAAATGGACTATGTTTTAAATGGTAAAAAATTGCAGAACGCTGCTGTGCAGAGAGACTTGGGTGTTCTTGTGCATGAATCGCTGAAGGTGGGGTTGCAGGTTCAGCAGGTAATTAAAAAGGCAAATGGAATTTTGTCTGCCATTGCTAGAGGGATGGAGTTTAAAAACAGGGAGGCTATGCTGCAGCTGTATAGAGTCCTAGTGAGGCCACACCTTGAGCACTGTGTGCAGTTTTGGTCTCCTTATTTGAGAAGAGATATACTAGCACTGGAGGGGGTGCAGAGGAGATTCACTCAGTTGATTCCAGAGTTGAGAGGGTTGGATTATGAGGAGAGACTGAGTAGACTGGGATTATACTCATTGGAATTCAGAAGAATGAGGGGAGATCTTATAGAAACATATAAGATTATGAAGGGAATAAATGAGGTGGAGGCAGGGAGGTTGTTTCCGCTAGCAGGTGAAACTAGGACTCGAGGGCATCGCCTCAAAATAAAGGGAAGCAGATGTAGGACTGAGGTCAGGAGGAGCTTCTTCACCCAAAGGGTTGTGAATCTGCAGAATTCCCTGCCCAGTGAAACAGTTGAAGCTACCTCACTGAATGTTTTTAAGGCAAGGCTAGATAAATCTTTGAACAGTAAAGGAATTAAGGGTTATGGTGAGTGAGCGGGTAAGTGGAGCTGAGTCTCAAAAAGATCAATCATGATCTTATTAAGTGGCGGGGCAGGCTCGAGGGGCTGGATGGCCTACTCCTGCTCCTAGTATCTAACTGGTTCATCAAAAAAGATGGTTATTTGTTTCATTAGTTTACTTTCTGAAGTTGAAGGTGAAAATAAGGGCAATGAAAATGCTCCTCAACATTTCTTTGTGAAAACAATACCTAATTTGACCAGTTTAGCCACATCCTTGGAAAGTGGAGAGCTGATAAAGTGTATTGATAACAGTAATATAATCCTGAGACACTCTTTTCTGTCCACATTGGTGTAGCGATTCTGTGCAAGAAGATCAAAAAAGTCCTAAATCAATCAATTCAAATACCTCGGACATGTGCTGAATACCATGAAAAACAAGATTAAACAGATTTATATTCACAGTGGTATGCAAAAGTTATTTGTTCCTGACTCCCTACCTTTGCAACGTTTAAAACAAGGAAGAGCTGTGAAGCACCCACTCAGAGATCTCACAGGCTATAATCTACTCTGTTTGACAAAGCAAAATCTTGCAGCAGAAAATTATCACTATAGTGCATGGCATCCAGCAGGATGTCACATACAAACAATATCCTTAATTTAGAATAAAGCTAAAGGGTGCGCACAGTTTTAATTTGCAAAAACATGCAAAAAACATGGCAACACTTTCCCTGAATGAAATTTGCAGCATTGTTGTTGACTCTTAAATGCCCGCTGAAATACCTAGTTGTACATTCAGTTGTATTCAACCACTATAAATTATGATAAATAGAAGAAAAGTAGGCAGGCCATCCAGGGTCAGCTGAGTCATCAGAAATGACAAAGGCACACACAGCCCAGGTAACCCAGCAAAGTCCACTTAGCTAACATTTGAGGGCTTATGCCAAAATTGGAAGAGCTGTCCTACAGTCAAGTCAAACTACAGGCTGACAAAATAATTTTTCATGGAATCATACCTTACACACAACGTCCCTGGCACTACCATCACAATCCCTGGGTATGTCCCTGTCATATCTGCAGGCTGGATCCAGCAGAGGTGACAGCACAATGCTATACAGTCAGGAGGGAACTGCCTGAAGAGTGAGTCCTCAACATCGACTTCAACCTCCTTGAAGTCTCATTGCATCAGGGCAAACATGGTCGAGTAAAGCTCCTGTTTATTACCAACTAATGTCTCATCTTATCTCAATCAATCAATTCTCTTACATGAAGAACAGCACTTTCAGGGCACACTGAGGGTAGTCTGGCCTCAAAATGAACTCTGAGTGGGGGACTGCAATTTCATCAGCAGCATTACTGACCAGCTGGCCAAGCCTGAAAGAACGTTGCTGCCAGATAGGGTCTGCATCAAATGATGATGGAAATAACACAAGGGAAAAATAAATTTGACATCATCCTTACCAATCTGCCTGCAATTGATGCATCTGTCCATGACAGTGCCAGTAGGAGTGACCACCAGTTAGGCCTTGTAGAAACACAGTTCCACCATCGCATTGCAAATAATATTTTTATCGTAGTGTGTGGCACTGTAATCATCCTCAATTGGATAGAATCTGTACAGATCCAGCAACCCAGGATTGGGCATCAATCAGGTTGTAATGTCCCTGACACTCCATTGCTGTGGGCTGTAAGCATTTACCACAACCTCATTGGCCAGCACATCTCCCACTCCACCATTACCATCAAGCAAAGAGATCAACCCTGGTTCAATGAAGTGTGCTGGAGGGCAAATCAAGTGCAGCACCAGGCATGCTTAAAAGTACAGTGTCAATCTGAAGAAACTACAGCACAGGATTATTTGCATGACAAACAGCATAAGCAGCATGTAATCAACAGGGCAAAACAATCCCACAACTACCAGATACAATTTAAACTGGGCAGTCTACATCTAGTCATACATGATGGTGAATAATTAAACATCTCCTGGGAGGAGAAGTTTTCACAAATATCCCTGTCTTCACTTATGGGCTGTCCAGTGCTTCACTTCAAAAGACAAGTATAAGAAACCTTTGCAAACATCCTCGGCCAGAAATGCCAAGTGGAAAATCCATCTCAGCTGCCTCGTGATGGCTTCAATCAATTCAATCAATTCAAATCAAACCATATCAGATCAAGAAAATGGTGTTGGTGTTAGATACTGCAAAGACTATGAACCCTGCTAACATTCTGTCAATAGCACTAAGGACATGTCCTCCATAAAAATCCATGCCGCTGGCCAAGCTATCTAGTACAGTTATTGATTGGTACATGCTCAACAATGTGGAAAATTGCCCTGGGATTTCTTGTACATGCAAAGCACAAATCCAAATCAACCAATTACTGCGTTATCAATCCACTCTCATCAATAAAGTAATAAAAACTGCCATTGGACAGTGCTACCAAGCAGCAGTTAATCGACAATAACCTGCTCACTGATGTGCAGTTTGTTGCTGAAAAATTCTGTCAGCTACCATTAACCAGACATTGAACTAGACCAGCCATACAAATGCTGTAACTACAACAGCAGGTGAAATATTAGGAATTCTGAGGCAATTCACTCATTTACTGACTCCTGAAAGACTGTCCACTATCTACAAGACACAAGTCAGGAGTGTGATGGCATACTTTCCTGGATGAGTGCAGCTGCTCCAACACTCCAGAAGCTTGACACTTTCCAGGACAGCACAGCCTATTTAATTTACACTCCATCTCCCACCTTTAATGTTCAGTCTCTCCATCACTGATGCACAGCAGCGGCCTTGTTATACAATTTATGAGATGCACTGCGACAGCTCGTAAGGCTTCTTAGACTGCACCTTACAACACAAACCTTTTACCATCTAGAAAGACAATGACAGTGTATTAATGTGAACACGACCACCTGTAAGTTCCTCTCCAAGGCTTACACCATTTTGACTTGGAACTATTCTTTCACTGCTGCTGGGTCAAAATCCTGGAACTCCCTTCTGTTTAGCAATATGGATGGACCTACATCACATGGACAACAAATCAAGACGGCAGCTTCCCTCCACTTTCTCAAAGGTAATTAGGAATGGGCAATAAATGCTGACCCAACTCCCCTGAGTGGATAAAAGAAGAAATCTGAAGCCATTTCTTCACCTGACCAAATGCTGTAGATTCTGGAGTTGCTGTGTTTTAAATTTATGATAGTATGTAACAATTAATTGAATATAGCTTTGCAAATAGCAATTGGTTCTGGTCATAGTTCTTCCTTATGACCATATTATGGTTCACCTCACAGTCCATTCATTAAAAAGGATCTTTAGCAATCCTCTTTTGGCACAGGTCTACACAATGGGTTTTCTGTTGAAATATGAAATTGTAAATCATGGATTTAAATTTGAAGAGAATAAATACTCCTGTAGAGTGACATGTATTTTCAGGGGGTTATTGGGAGCACTCTGATTGAAGGCTTACAAATCCCAAAAATGTCACTGTGCCCCCACCATCATAATTTAAACTTGATTCCTGTCCCCATGGGGGACGGGGAGGAATGTGATAGATGACTTCCTATGGACTGAATTCAGGCAATTAAAATCTACAGGGAGTGTGAATGCATGGAAAATGTAATCTATTATTGGCATTTCATATTGGCATATGCTTCCCTAGCCACACCTTTCCTGCAAGTATTATAATCATTTTTCTGACGAAGGGTCTTGGCCCGAAACATCAAGTTTTCCTGCTCCTATGATGCTGCTTGGCCTGCTGTGTTCATCCAGCCCCACTCCTTGTTATCTATAATCAGCCCTATCATGATTCAGTATCAGTGTTCACCTAAGAAAGAATAACAAAGAACCAAATCTGCATTAAAACATAGCCACGCAGCAACTTTGAGGGGCAAAGGGTTACAATATGAGTTTCAACTTTCTGGGACTTGCTGGCTGATTTGGGCCACTCAAATATAACTTCCCATCCTTTACCTCTCTTTTAATTCGGAATTTGTTGACTTTGCACAGTAATTACTTACTAAACTCCAGGTAGAAAGTTAGGTTCATAATTAATGGTCACCTTTTTAACCAGATGATAATTGTGAATGCAATGCCAAGCAATCTCTTCAGTCAGATTTATTCAACCATGTAGTAATAGATAACACAGAGTGGAGTTGGAGGAACACAGCAGGCCAGGCAGCATCATTGGAGCAGAAAAATTGATGTTTTGTGTTGAGACATGTAGTAAATTCATTTCGGAGGTTTAATGAATTTGAAATTTTATTTTTCATAGCTTCTTTTGATTATTTATTCTCTCTCTCAAGATGCAACCTTTATTTCTCTCATTTTATTCCCCATTCTTTCCTCAACTTGATTCTAATTCACCCAGCTTCTCCATCATAGAACTTATTACATAGAACTGTACTGCACAACAACAAGCCCTTTGGCCCAAGATGTTGTGCTGAGCGTGACCCCAAATGACACTAATCCCTTCTGCGTGCCCTTGGTCCATACCCCTCCATTCCTAACATATTCATGTACTTATCTAAAAGTCCCTTAAATGCCTTTATCGTACCTGCCTCCACCATCACCCCTGGCAACGCATTCCAGACTCCTATCACTGTCTGTGCAAACAACTTGCCCCTCACGTCTCCTTTGAACTTTCTCCTTCTAACCTTAAATTCATGCCCCCTAGTATTAGACACTTCAACTCTGGGAAAAAGATTCTGATCGTCAACTGTATCTGTGCATCTCATAATTTTACAGACTTCTATCATGTTGCCCCTCAGTCTCCACCACTCAAGGGAAAACAATCTGAATTTTTCTAGCCTTTCCTTAAATCTCATACCCTCTAATCCAGGCAGCATCCTGGTAAACCTGTTCTTCACCCTCTCCAAAGCCTCCACATCCTTCCTGTCATGTGGTGACCAAATATGAACACAATCCCCTAAGTTTGGCCTAACCAAAGTCCTCTCTTTCTTAGTGATATCTTTTTTCATTAAGAAGATTCACTGTTACCACCACTCACTCAGATTTGAATTACCCCATTACCCTTGCAGTTCCATTATCAGGTCTTAATTGCCACTAGTTGTAACTTTTTAAATAATTGGGCTGAAAGGTGAGGAAAGATGTCCAAATATAAGAAAACTGAAATGCTCCACAGCAGGAAGGTCTGGTTTATTGGAAACTAAATCAATCACTAATTGATTTAATGAATTGTACCATCATGCATTTGCGCAGCAACTTGACGAAGATGATATGGGATTTGACCCTCTTACTCTATGAATTTTTCAGTTTTTGTTGTGCTATGTGACATGATACTGGTGAGCCATTTTCTAACAAAGGCAGATGAGGAATATTGAATTGCTAGTCATTTCACTACTGGGTCATTGCGTCAAGACCATGAGATCAATACAAGTAAGGAAGGCTAATTGTTTCATTTGAATTCATTGAGCTGGAAAGCTTGTCTAGCTTTCTCATTATTTTGAAGTGTGCAGTAACACTACCAAATCCTAAACGATTCTAAGATTTCACATCGAGTAATCAACCAGGAATCTATTCCATGTATTAAGTATTCAATGTGAAACAAAGATTACTGTCAGCCCCGAGTATGCCATGTACGAAGATAAAGCTTTGTCACCATGTCCTGCTGATGTGGTCTCATTTGAAACAATCATTCAATTTGTGCTTTTGATATCATTTACCATCTTAAAACATCTTGCCTTTCCTCTCTCAGCCAGCCTGTACCTTCCTCTGTCTGTACGTGAGGTGAAAATACTGCACTATACTCACACATGGACACTAGCAAACACTGCTGAAGTGTCCTATTTGACTGGCACTACCAAGAATGGACTCTGCATCCAATGCATTAATCAGCTCTTTCCTACAGAGCAGTATGTAGCTTCAGGGTGACTGCTTTAACAGTATGAATCAGCATGCCCATGCCATTGATCACTGTTTGAAGCAGCTGGATGAAAATTCCAAGTCTGGGTCTTTCTCAATATTACCTGAGGGACCTTACACATTTCCCACATGTTACCAAAATTCTTTTAATCAGCACCCTTTTTGTCCTTGTCGACATGTAAACAGTGACATTGAAAGCAGGCCAGGCTTCTAACCTCCTGAAAAGAGACAATTAATACAAGGTAAAACAAAAGCTGTAAGGAAGGAATTATGCGAAGAAAAGATGTATTAATGAAGAACCTAAACCAGACCGAAAATTATCAGAAGATTCTGCTGGTAAATGTTGAGTCCAACAAATTGTATTTTTATAGATCTTGAACAATACCTGCTTAATTTTCCTTGATACGTAAAGAAGTTTGTTGTGAACATTCAGAATCAGTGTAAAGTTTTATCGGAATCAAATGTTTCCGGCTCTCACTTCTCATCTGTATTTTGATCATCCAAAAATAATTTCTATTCACCTTCCAAGTCATATATTGTGTTCGAACTTCTGAAGTGCACCTCACAGTTATAGTTTATGCTTTGCTTGATCACAATACAATTATCACTTTTTCAAAAAAAAAATCAGAGTTGTTAATATTCAATGATCACTTGACTTAATACCACTCGAACTCCCAGACTGTCACTATAACGAGCCCAACTTTTCATTAGGAAATCCTTCAGCACAAAAACTGGACAGGGAGCCTATGACATTGCGTATACTTTCAGAAAGAATAGGCCCTTGTAGCTTTGTCGTCCGCAGGGATAAATTCCATTTGCATCCCCTGTCATTTCTTCTTAGTGCATATGCTGTCATTTTTGATTAATTACTAGCTAAATGACAATCAGGATGAGTGGGGGAGGGTTGTATCATAATAGAATGCTTCTGGAAGATCCAGGGAAAATGCTAAATATGAGAGGGAGTAGTGGTTAGACCCATCCTAGAATAACAGCATGATCTTCTTCTACTGCCTTTCGAAGTTCAAAAGAAAACGATTTTAGTCATTACTCTAATTTTTATATCAACATGAGCCTATGTCATCAAATGACAATAATTCAGGATTGTCACTCCAATCGAAAAAGCTACATGATTGGGCAATACTTAGTGCACACTGGCACATGAAAGAATCAATTGTCTTCTGAGATTTCAGGAAAGCTGTAGTGTTGGAAAGGCATACACAGCCCAACCCAATTCTTTCCCTTCACGTGTGGAAAGAATGTATCCATTTTCAGTCAAAGCCTTTTGTCCAATGAGATCCATTGGCTTACAGCAACTATCTTTATGCAATCTTCTACTCTTCACCCCATTAATTACAGTCAAGAGGTGATGGTTAGATTCTCTCCTTTTAGGACTTGTGTGCAATGAATGTTACATGCCACTTGTCAACCAAAACCAGGCAGTGCATCAGAATCTATGGAGTTGCAAATGGTACTGAACATTATGCAATCATCAGCAAACATTGCCATTGATAACTGCATGGTGGAAAGGAAGTCATTATTGAAACAAATGAAGATGGTTGGGCTGAGGACACTACCCTGCCAAACTCCTGTGGTGATGTCCTCGAGTTGAGATGACTGATCTTCAACAATAACAGTAAATTTGCAGATGACACTAAAGTCGGTAGAATTATGGATAGTGCGGAAGGATGTTGCAGGTTACAGATGGACATAGATAAGCTGCAGAGCTGGACTGAGAGGTGGCAAATGGAGTTTAATGCGGAAAAGTGTGAAGTGATTCACTTTGGAAGGAGTAACAGGAATACAGAGTATGGGGCTAACGGTAAGATTCTTGGTAGTGTGGACGAGCAGAGAGATCTCGGTATCCATGTGCATAGATCCCTGAAAGTTGCCACCCAGGTTGATAGGGTTGTTAGGAAGGCGTACGGTGTGTTAGGTTTTATTGGTAGAGTTTCGGAGCCATGAGGTCATGTTGCAGCTGTACAAAACTCTGGTGCGGCCGCACTTGGAGTATTGCGTACAGTTCTGGTCACCACATTATAAGAAGGATGTGGAAGCATTGGAAAGTGTGCAGAGGAGATTTACCAGGATGTTGCCTGGTATGGAGGGAAGGTCTTATGAGGAAAGACTGAGGGACTTGAGGCTGTTTTCGTTAGAGAGAAGAAGGTTAAGAGGTGACTTAATAGAGACATACAAGATGATCAGAGGATTAAATAGGGTGGACAGTGAGAGCCTTTTTCCTTGGATGGTGATGGCTAGCACGAGGGGACATAGCTTTAATTTGAGGGGTGAAAGATATAGGACAGATGTCAGAGGTAGATTCTTTACTCAGAGAGTAGTCAGGGCATGGAATGCCTTGCCTGCAGCAGTTGTAGACTCGCTAACTTTAAGGGCATTTAAATGGCATTGGATAAACATATGGATGATAATGGAATAGTGTAGGTTAGATGGGCTTCAGATTGGTTTCACAGGTCGGCGCAACATCGAGGGCCTAAGGGCCTGTACTGTGCTGTAATGTTCAATGTTCTATGTTCTATGTTCTAACAGCCAGCTTCATTCCTGTTACAAGATCATATCCAAAACTGGAAACTATTCTCCTGACTCCCAATACGCTGTCTACCTATTGAGGTTCAACCTTTGATGGGTATGAAGCTCTAGGTTCAAGTCCCACGCAATACTCAATAACCAAAGATGGCAATATTCATAATGCAGCCAGTTGGATTGTTTATCATCCTACCAATCCTTCCAGAAAATCCTTCAAACACATGCTAATGAAAGGTCATAAGAGTGCAATGGATTCCTCATCAGATAGCACGAAATTTGGAATCCTGTCATTATTCATATCCTCAGACTACACATCAGAAAAACTGCATGTTTTCACAGCGACTCTGACTGCCATGTGAAGTAAATACACGAACACCATTGGATGTTGCTGAAGTCCCACCATACTTACATGGCCTTTACATGGTTAGGTTGGATAGATTAAAAATTGATTTAAACTGAAGTATTTAATTAATGGTGGAAATAAATTAATATTTTAAGTGTAGCTATATCATTGCGTGAAATCCCAAGGCTTTCATTATTGCAAATTTACCCGTGTCTTCAATGGCTGTTAGCTACGTTGATGGAACTCTATAAATCACCAAAGTAGTTCGTCTTTCGAAGGATAAACTTTTCCTTCCTGTGTGGTTTCCAAAATGAGCTCATGCCAGCTAACCCAAGAACAGCTCCGCCAGAAAAGAAAAACAGAGAATTTATATCTTGTCATTTGGAAGAGATTTTGGCAAAATAAGAATATAAATTTTTGGTGCGCAGTCATTCATAAAACTAATAATTTACAATTTCCCCCTGGAATTATCCATTATTGCAATAAATAGGAAATTAAACAGCAAATGTTAGAGATCAAAACAGAAACAGAAAAGTGTCAAAAGACACAACAGGTCAGCTCGACTGGAAGGAAGAAAAGACAAATGATAAATTAATGAGTAGATACATTTCTGTCACACTTGTAAATACTTCATCATCTTTATTGTTGCTGCATACCCCTTGTTCAAAGTCAGAAAGGAGACGTTTTAAATCAGTTGAGGAAAACAGCAGTTGGATGCTTAAATTATAAATCAGATGTTAAAAAAAAATCAAGGATCATGTAGCAAACAGAGAACCGTATTAAAGCCAATTCAGACCCTTTTTTCTCCATTTTCAGATGCTGAACAAACAAAAAAAAATGGAGAAGATAAACTTTCAGAGTTAATTTTCAACGTTTAATTCTTTTTCAGTGTTATTTCCAACTGATAGCATAATTTAAGGTCTTTCCTATTGGTCATTCACTATTTCACAGGAGTTATGACGTTAGTTTTTGAAGAGAAAAAGCAAAGCAGCGGGAGCTGTTGACCAAGTCGTGTTATCATCAGATATTAATCCAGAAACTCCATTAATGTTCGAGGGATCCAGGGTTGAATACCACCATAGCAGATAGTGGAATCTGAATTCAATAACAAAAAGAAAATCTGGAATTAAGAATCTGCAGATGACCATCTCGACTGTTGAAAAAGCCCATCTGGTTTACTGGTGTCTTTCATGAAAGAAAATTTGCCATTCTCACCTGGCCTGTCCTACATGTGATTCCAACCTACATATATTTCTTTCTGATCATAAGAGAAACAAGCAAAGAGAAGATGAATGGGGAGAAAGGGAGAAAAATAATGTATTTTTTCTTCATGTTTTCTGGTGTTGGACCATATATTGCCATTCCAAACGCAACCTTTGCTGACTCCTTTCCTTGCCAAGCCACATCATGTCAAGCTGATAGGAAAGTAGGTAAAGACAGAGAGAAAACCAAGAAGATAGGCTTAAGGGCTGAGAAACAAACGAACAAAACAAAACAGAAACAGGAGAGAGGTAGAAAGAATGAAGGACATGAAGACATCAGACAGGGCAGAAGGATTGTGTTTTCTGACGTACTATGAGGTACAGGAGCACAGCTAGATAAAGGTATACTTAGTATTCAGGGGCTGGTTTAATTGAAAACTGACTATCAATAACCTACGGTAAATGATACTATTGTAGCTGGCAATGTGCTCAGTATTTTCCATGTTAAAGCTGTCATATTGTGTGACACAGCAGATCTATTATTGATAATTACAGTATATTACTTTGAGATTACACCATCTGGTCACAAGATTCTTATGAATGTCTTAAAAACATTTTCTGAAAGTGTCTTCTGTTATGATAAAGGTAAAAAATAGTCTAATGATTTTTGACTTCCATCAGCTGATTTTAATACCTGGGTCCCTTGCATGAACTAAAATAGTTCATAAAAACACTTATTACAGATCAACATAGTGATCACTTGACCAAGACAGCCAAGCTAATGAAGCTATCAATGAATGAGACACAATTTGATCTTGAATTACTGTGTTCAAAATCACTGAAATGAGTCAGTCATTTTGATCTCTAGCTCCTTGGTTGACTTACAGATTTCTGGAAGTTTCACTGCTAGAATGAAAACTGAAGCAGAATATTCAGTTTGGAACAAGAAAGAAGCCAGACTCAGGAATGTACTAACCAACTATATTTCAGGATCAGCTTTTGGGGTACAGGAGACAGAGAAAAGGATGACAAAACAGAAACTGCAGGAAAAGCTCAGCAGGCCTGGCCGCATCTGTGAAGGCAAAAAACAGAGTTAATGTTTCGGGTCCGGTGACCCTTCAGGGATGAGTTCATAACAGCAGACTTTGAAGATTCTCTCTCTCTCTGTACCTGTTTCTTTCAGCCTCTTGAAAGAAAAACCAATGGTAAAACAAACTGAAGAAACATCCATTCATTGAAAACTCAGATAATTTACAAAGTTCAGGACACAAGGTATGCAGTTCAGAGGAGATTCATTAATTTGATTACAGAAGGAAGGGGTTTGTCTTATGAAGAGAGAATGAGCACTTTAGGTCTATCCTCTCCAGAATTCAGAAGAAGGATAGGAGATCTATTTCAGGTATATAAGATGCTAAAGGAGATCAACAAAGTAGATATAAACAGAATGCTTCCTCTTGTGGGGAAATCCAGAAGGAGAAGTCATAGTTTTAGGATGAGGCATAGCAGGTTTAAACCAGAGATGAGGAGAAATTACTTATCTCAAAGGGTCATGAATCTGTGGAATTCACTACCCCAGATTGCAGTGGATGCCGGGATATCTGGGACAAATTAACAACATTTGTAAGGACAAATTTGAAGAGGAGATAAGATTTTTAATCAGTAATGGATTGAAGGAGAGCAAGCAGGAAATTGGAGTTCAGGCTGAGATGAGATCAGCCTTGATCTTATCGAATGGCGAGGCAGGCTTGAGGGCTTAATTACTCACTCCTAGTTCTTATGTGAATTATCAGTTAAACAACCACGGTCTCAGGTTAAAATCTAAGACCATAAGGGCTCTTTTTTAATAAAAGAATCTGGCTGTGTGTGTGCGTGTCTGTGTGTCGTAATCATGTTTCCTTTTTTTTCAGGGTTAGTAGATAAGAAAATTTTTCTTCCTTGTAATTGGCTCCTGAATTTTAACTAGGACTATGGTGTTTTACTTGAACTGTGATATTAAAAAGAATGGAGCTGATTCACCTCTCCTCACATGATCGCAACAATCCATTGGCATTTTTCGGAGAAATTAGTTTATATTTTCTATAATAGGCAACAAAACAAAATATTTCATTCTAACAGCATTAAATATAATCATTTTTTTTAAATGCCTTCAGTAAAGTTTTTGTTGACCTCAAGGATTTAAGCCCATTTCAAGACCCTGGGGTTGAGCTGAACACAAGGAAGAATCTGTTCATTTATCATGCAGGAATACTGGTTACTTTGCTTTTTCCCAAAAAAAAAGCTTTGAAAGAATTCTGCATTATGCAAGTGGTGAATTCATGTAAGTATATTAGAATTACATTATTCTGAAATTTACAACTTAGAACATGTAGAGAAGCAGCAACTATCCTGCATGAGACACTATTAGAAATAATAACAGGTGATTATACTATTTTTATTGGCCTTTAGAAAATAAAACATTACTTGCAGAGATTGAATTTTAATTTGAAATGATTTTGCGGCTTTTCTTTCAAAAATAACACTTAATTGTTTAGTGGGTTAACTTTTACTGACAGAGTGTATGTTTATCATGGTTATACAAACTTATCAACTAACTAAATGTATCCTACAGGGACATCTCATGAACACATACTAGAAAATTAATGCTTCAGTTCAGAGTTTTCTCCATAATATTTTAAGGGGAAGGACATCTTGAGAAAATAGCATTGAATTACTTGATATGTGCCTCGATGCCTGATTGTTGAATAGAGATCTATGGCAGGTAGAGTCTCATCTTCTAGGAGCTCCTCCCTGAAAAACTGATGGACATTATTCCAATATACTCAATCCTAACAAGACTGGTGTTTTATAAGCCTCTATGTCCGATTGGTCACCAAAATCTCCAAACTGTTTACAATTCCCTTGCCCAAATCCATTGACACTTTCTCTTGTTGCTGTCAAATCCCTAAGTTACATTCACAGTGTCCCATCATCCCTAATTCACAGCCTCTGAAAATCCTTCCCATTGTCCCGACTGTTTTGATCCCTTTAGCAACTATTTGAGATGCCAGGACCGTTCAGGTGTTGCTGAAATCTCACTTTGTATTGCTTCTGGAGCTGTAAAAATCTTCTTCCAATGTTCTCAGATGCTGGGAACCAACTTCAAAGTACTACTAGACCCTAAAACCCATTCAAATCATGGCATAGTTCAGGGCCACGTGAAAATTAATGAACGTGCACTTGGAACACTGGTTATCAAAACATTGGAGTCTCTATAAAGTATCTAATTATCCATAAGCAATCCCACAGGAGACCAACAATTAAATAAAATGAACAATATTGTACATGGCAATTGTATAGAAATTACAGTCAGACAGATTAGTTGATGAATTCTTACCTTCAATCAACAACTAATAGAAGAAAACCATAATTTAGTTAACTATCTGATCTGCTACTTTTGTTTTTTATTCCATTTTTATTATTTTCTTTCATTCCAAGATATTGCCATGCACTGTTATGCATTATCTGAGTTAATATGTCAGTATGCCTTTAAGACACATGCTCAACCTATTGTCACTATCATAGCATGTGACCTGAAGGTATAATGGTCTTAGATGCCTTCTGACTATGACTACTGAAAGCATGGCTCACTGATGGAAGAATGCAACTCTGTAACTGAAACTTTAATATCAGCCCAGGCACAGATGTGCCTGTGAATATAATATTTCTACATATTAGTGAGCTGTAATAAATGACTTCAATCTACCCACATCATAATTTCTTATGTTAAAGGGACAACATAAGCAGTAATGCATTAGTAAAAAAAAGTCCTGCTGGAGGCAAAATGCATATTACTGCTCGCAATGGCAGCCTGGTATATATATATATAAAAAGAAAACTTGGTGGTGGATCTTTAAAAATTGAGTTGAAGAACAACTAGACAACAGCACTGAACATCAAAGAATTCAAACAATTTAGAGCACTAGCTGCTATGAGTATAAATCTGCAGACAAGGCATTAACCAACCAGAAGACAGCACTGATTTTTTTTTTTCGATTCAATCTAAATCCTTTCAGGTTACAAAACCTCTCTGACTCTTTGGAAAACGGGAGTGCCTGCAGTTTTGACTTTGAAAAAAAGGGCAGTCAAATGCGGACAGCATTGCTACACACTCTCCAACAAAAAAGTACATTTAAAAAAATGACACAGTGATTTTCTGCACTAAATTGCTTACCTCCATCCAAAGGTCAATTGGCTTTGTCTTTTTCTTTTTCCAAATTAACACAAAAGTAGAGGGAAGACCATGCATTAACATCACTCTAAGTGTTCCAAACACTTTCCAGAGGCTGTTTCTGCAACTACAAGCCCTCAATTCTGCCCGACAAGTTTGTACTTCAAAAAAACGACAATCTTAAAGGATTTTAGGTGAGGAAGTACCAGCAACAAGAATAGAAAAGGGAAATTGAAGTAGAAAAGGTGAGAGGAACAAATCCAATAAATGAATAATTGCACGGCATCCTGCTTCTTTAAATAAAAGCGAAGGTGTTCAACAAGAAACGAAAGGCAAACACGCAATTCTAGACTGGGCAGCTTAACTGAATTACTTAAACAAAGTATTGTGTAGTTTTATTTTATCAGTGAACCTGAGAAGAGAGATCAGATAATCATATTCATCATTGGCAAGGAGGTGCTTCATACAAACTACATGTCTGGAATTCCCTGGACAATCAGAAACATCCAGAAAAAAGAAGGAAAGTTCTCAAGGACGAGCCCAAGGTAAGAATGAAGTTCAGTTTTAAAAGACTCCAATTTATGTCAGAAAGACAGCAACCCCAAGAGTCAACTGATCAGTTAAAGCATGAGTGTGTATTTTCCGAAGAGGGACTGTCAGAGAAACCCATTGTGTTCATCATCATCTCTACACCAATTAAAGTCTGTAGGAAGGATCTTCTGGGAGGGTAGATGGGCCATACCATGGACATGTTACTTGAGGATTGACACAATATGGAGCCACACTGACTGGCAAACAACAATAACTTGTAGTAGGTACAGCAATACTATTGCTACCAACAACCATGTGCACAGAACCAATAAAATCTGTAGCAGATCAAGTCTGTTGCATGTCCCCAAAAGTTGTCCAACTGTCTTTGACTTTTTTAAAATATGCAGCACCAAGGGATATCAAACACCAATATATCTTTTCAAAAGGCCAAACTAGATCCTAGAACGTAACACAGGTACCAATGAGATGGTACAACACCACAATGGCAAGGCAAGTGTTAAAAATTTCTCAAAATCCAAACATATTGATGCGACTGAGAGCAAACCAGGAAAAAACCAAATTTCACAAGGGATTCAAGCTTGCCACATTGTTAGCCTTCTATATCAACTGCGTAAGGTGAACAGAAGGTTTTATAACCATTAATATTGCATGTGTTGAAACGGAAGAAATACACACCTTAGAAGATAAAATCAACATGAGATCTAGTGCCAACATATTATCATTAATCATGCTAAAAATGGTCCTCCATAGTACAGCCTACAAGAGGCCTTCTCACAGCATATAACAAACAGATCACCAATTCCATGTATTGGCAGAATTGCACTGCAATATGCCAGCTCGTATGGCTTCTCAAAACCTTCCACCGAATTGCCACAAATATTGTAGTGGCAGGTCTATGAGTATACACAGACCTCAGTATTGCCGTAATTCATATAATTCAAAACTGCACCTATTGTGGTAGACAGACCACGTAACACAACTGAACCAGATGAACTCGAAGACATTTTTGATGTTGATCTGTCACGATTTGGCCGCAGCCAGTGTGAACAGTTGCAATTGGCAACTGCAGATGGTGTACAGCTGCAAGAACTGCAGAAGCCTATTATCCAGTGATGGCCCTACATCAGAAAGGAAGTACTTGAGGTGATTTGTTCATTTTGGCCACACAGAGTTGAACTCGGTATAGCATGGTAAATCATTTTCAAGGGCAAACAAGTCCTAATACTGATAGCATTATACCAAGATATCATCAGAGATAGTAAGAACTGCAGACATCTGAGTCAGAAAATACAGCGTGGAGCTGGATGAACACAGCAGGCCAGGCAGCATCAGAGGAGTGGGAAAGCTGACGTTTTGGGTCGGGACTTCTGAAGAAGCTTCCTGGCCTGTTGTGTTCCTCCAGCTCCATACGGTGTTATACCAAGATATCATATCCATTTAACATCGGTGACACATGGATATTGAACACAGAAGAAGACAAGCACATGAGTCTGTGTAAAAACTGAAAGAACTGTGGATGCTATAATCAGGACCAAAAAAAAAGTTGCTGGAAAAGCTCAGCAGGTCTGGCAGCATCTGTGAATTAAAAATCAGAGTTAATGTTTCGGGTCCAGTGACCCTTCCTCACATGAACCTGCGTACTAGTCATGGATGAATTAGAATATTCAAAAGCTTTTTAATGCATGCTAGGCATGCCAAATGTCCCACCCCTAGCAGTGGAGGGAGCCTGAAGCTCCATCAACTTCTGGGAGGAAGTGAGAAACAGATCTATTCACAAAGCTAAGGGAATGTTACATCCTTGTGATGGGTTATTTCTCCAAATTTCCTGTTGTCCTATACCTTAGCAACACAAGGAGTGTGACCGTCACTGACATGATGACCATTGTTTTCAGTTTATTCAGTATCACTGGATGGTGTGTGATATAAGACAACAGTTCAGTTGTGAGATATTTGTACAAAGCGGGGACTGAGACATGTCACATCGTCACCGCACTATCCTTGCTCAAATGGTCTAGCAGAACAAATGCTGTGTAATATCAAATCAAAGATCATTAAGTATTGGGCAACAAAACAAAATTTTCACATTGCATTGTTACATTTGTTTCGCAACACCAAAGAAAAAGGGATGATCATCCCTGGTGCAATTTACACTCGGAAAGCAAGTGCAAAAATCCTTGCCCAGCCACCAATTGTCTCAACATTCTGAGACACAGGACATTCTTTGTCAAAAACAGAGCAGAATGAGATACCCACCGCAAGTGAGCAGGTAGAGAGCTCCCAAAACGGAGCACTGGGAAGAAAGATAACATCTGGTGTAAAATTCCAAGGAAATGCAACAGGGTCAGATCACAGCAAGTCATTAATAATCACGGTGCTATGTAGCAAAGGAACAGAAGCCTGTTCAGACAAATGTGCAACACAGCAATTATGAGCAAAGACAGCAAAGAACAACACCCTGACAATGATGATTGTGTGGTGATGTTGAGTGTCACCCACCAGTCCCAAGACAACCAAGTTGTTTACCCAGTGCAACAGAGAATAGCACATACCTTTCGAGAGGCTCCGCGAGATCAAGTTGAGTTGTCAAACCTCCAAAACATTACAGTGAACTTTGAACTATTCATTCTGCAACCTTTGCTTAACCTGTTTGCATAATTATTGAGTTGACAACACATGCTAGGTACACACTCCGAGTTCCATATCAAAAATCCTCTGTGTTTTGCTTACTTACCATGTTTGCCGAGATAAAAGACTGAGTATTAATGAGATAACAAGGTGTAGAGCTGGATGAACACAGCAGGCCAAGCAGAATCAGCGGAGCAGGAAGGCTGAAGTTTCGGGCCTAGACCCTTCTTCAGGATTGGTCGCATTTATAAGATTTTTAACAAGCTATAAACCCCCTTAATTAGCAACTCATTGGCTGCACATTTGGAAATAAGCCTCACTCCTCTGCAAATGCATGAAGGTTGCAGGAAGTTGCTTCTGAGATAATCCTTAATGGATTTCTTGTAATGTAATTCTTCCACAAATCTCATCATATCCAACATAACGTAGAACTGTATAAATTCCATCAATGGTTCCTCACACTGTTGTTGATTCTTTTTTGTTCATTCACAGGATAAGAGTGTCACTGGCCAGGCAGCATTTATTACCCATTCCCAATTGCCCAGAGGACAGTTGAGAGCTAATCACATTGCTGTGGGTCTGGAGTCACATGTGGGCCAGACCTGGTAAGGACATCTGTTTCCTTCCCTAAGGGGAATTAGTGAACCAGATGGGTTTTTACGAAAATTGACAATCCTTTCATGGTCACTCTTAATTCCAGATTTTTATGGAATTCAAATTCCACTCTCTGCTGTATCAGAGATAATAGGTACTGCAGATGCTGGAGAATCCGAGATAACAAGGTGTGGGGCTGGATGAACACAGCAGGCCAAGCAGCATCATAGGAGCAGGAAAGCTTAACGTTTCGGGCCTAGACCCTTTATCCCGAAACCTTGTTATCTCCACCATCGGCTGTGGCGTGATTTGAACCTGGATCAACCTTGCTCGGGTCTCTGGATGAACAATCCAGCAGTAACATCAATAGGCCATCACCTCACCCATATACAAAATAATACAAATATAATATGATGGAATATTCTTTAAATTGCCAGAGATTGACACTTGCAGTTGTGACACTGCTTGGAAATCTCAACTTGCCCTACCTTAAAATGATCAGTGGTAATACCAATCTAACTTCAATATAATGAGAAAAATAGCAGGATAAAGTCTTTCTCGGAAGATTCAAAATTATCTCATCTTTATTTTTAAAAAAAATCCAAGTTTAAAGATTCCAGTAGGACTATTGGTTGAATTGCTACTTCTTTTGCATGAGGCAGCTCACACAAGACCGAATGTTAATCCATCAAAAGTCTCTGGGGCATGGTCACGAAACAGGCACTGGAATTATTTTGACCTTTCAATAGAAAAGCCCTGTCTGGTAGCAGAGTAAGTGCTGAAAACATTTTGTTGAAACAAATATGTTCCCACGTACATTTTGATGGAATACCCTGGTTACGTTGCTGTTGTGGTCCACACAAATTTAGCCCAGTGTTCTTTTTCTCTGCAACTGCTCAAAGATTTCCTTTAGACTCTGATTGTGCTGAAGCTTTTCTGGCAATAAGTGTAAAGCTGATATATGAATTTGGTGATGTTCACAAATAGAACTATACCCATTTAACACATACACATTAACAAATTACATGGTAAAACATTAAAGGGAAAGATAATAGTCCTACTGGACCATAGGGCTGTTCTCTCATTAGGGAGAGACACCCGGTGGTGGTTTATTCTGAGGGTCACAATGCTTCTGGTGAGGGGACAATTTGAGAAAGAGAGTCCATTGTGGTACCTTTAGCTCAGTTGGCTGGACAGCTAGTTTGCGATACAGAGTGATGCTAACGGTACGTGCTTAATTCCTGGCTAGAAGTTATCATAAAGGATTCTCCTTCTCAACATTTCCCCTCACCCAAGGTGTGGTGACCCTCTAGTTAAAACACCATGAGTCCCTGCTCACGCTCCCTCTCTCTCTGACGAGAGAGCAGCGCTGTGATCTTGTAAGACTATGCTGACTTGATCTTAGTAAAACAGTATTACATTAGTTGATATCCTACTTCCCACAGTTGACATTTAATGACATCAAATGATGATTGGTTTTAAGTTAACAAGTGTGCAGCAAAATAAATTTCAATCAATATTAATTAAATTCCAGCCTTTGTGTTACACGTATGATTGCTAGGATACCTGATTTATGAACTACATTATATTATTGAGATAATATATTTTCAAGTCAGATCATGACAGTGCTGAGTCTGTTCCTTTATTTTTAAAATAATGATTGTGGGTCAAAGCACATCACTATTTAATTGAAGTAAGGACAGACTAGAAGCAGACTTTAATTGTAAAGTTAAAAATCCACAAAGTATGCTGCACAACAACTTTGGGCTTTATGTTATTGTACATAATTGAACAGCTTTTACCTTCATCAACGTGGTACCAGGAGGAAATCTAGACATGAACGCATTGGATTAGTGTGGTTTCTGCAAGCAAGTCAACGAAGGTCAGTTAGAATTACAGAATCCCCAATAGCATGAAAGCAGGGCGTTTGGTCCATCGGATCTACACTGACCTCCAAAGAGCAGACAACTAAACTCATTCCCCTACCGTACTCCTGTAACCCTGAATTCCCCAAGGCTAATCCACCACACTACACACTTCTGGACACAATGAGCAATTTAGTTTGGCCAAACCACCTAACTGTACATATTTGGGCTGTGGGTGGAAACCAGAGAACCTGAAGGAAACACACACAAACACAGAGAGAATACGCAAACTCCAAGAAGACAGTTGCTTGAGGGTGGAATCAAACCCGGGTTCCTGGCACTGTGAGGCAGCAGTGCTAACCACTCAGCCACAGTGTCACAGTTAGCCAAATTCAATTAATAAGTTCAGAGATAGTTGGAACTGCAGATGCTGGAGAATCTGAGATAACAAGGTGTAGAGCTGGATGAACACAGCAGGCCAAGCAGCATCAGAGGAGCAGGAAGAAGTGTCTAGGCCCGAAATGTCAGCTTTCCTGTTCCTCTGATGCTGCTTGGCCTGCTATGTTCATCCAGCTCTGCACCTTGTTATTTCTTCAATTAATAAGTGCCCAATTGTAAGCAAATTTGAACCACCAAGCTCTTCCCTGCAGCAGGTACTTAATTAAGGTCAAAACCTGTCACGGAGGCCCCTTGTGGTTTAGTGGTGATATCCTAACACCTGCTCCAGAGGTGCATAATAACATCTCTGAACTGGTTGATTAGAAAAATGGTTTAAATAAAAACAATGAAAACCTGTCACGTACCTGGAAGAAGTTTTCTAGTGACCAGCCAGGTGGCTTGAAAGGCTCTTTTCAATTCCTGCCCCACCTGCAGTGCACTGATTGATGAGCTATTGTCATGGCTGGAAAATGCTTGTGAAGGACTATTGCCTATCTAGTGGTAGCATAGCAACTGTGGCCGCATTCAATTTTAAATGGTAAACACCTCTTCAGACAGCACTCATGATGGTGGGGATGAGGAGCTCTCAGTCCCTATCCCACAGCAACAATGTACCATTATCCTGTCAAAGCTTGTAGTGCCTCATGAAAAGCCACTTAACATCCTTTATTGGACAGCTGACATAACAAAATTAGAAGGCCCAGATGATCACACTGACAGAGAGAAATCACATCTGAAGTCCTGTCTGTTGCTTCTTGTCAAAGCTATAAATTGAGCACAGCAAAGTCCTACAGTGAACAAATACTTGACAGGCCACTTAATCCGTTGTTACGCTTCTGACTGTGATATAAATACTGACCATTAACAATGTCAAAGATAACTCATGCAAAGTTTAATTCCTCATTCTGTGCGAGTGATTAAAATTAAGTTATTTCTGGATACTTAAACAAACTTCAAATGGTACACTCTCTTAACAATGGCTGAAATTTGTAAAAGGTTAGGGGCTGAATTTGAGGCGAGCACGCTATTGAGTGCTGTTGACTGCTGCGCTGATTTCCTGGCTTTTCAATGACTGCTGCTTCCCAACAGTAAGTGCAGGACTGCCAACAAAAAGACAATTTTTAGCAATTGCAGGCCTCTTAAGACATTGCTCCCAATCATACTGGAAATTGTAGGCAGCAATGTAAGCAGCCCACATTGACCTGAACTGAACAAAGGCCACATGGTGAATTCAGAGCTACAGAGAGGATGAAGGATCAAGGATTCTCTGAATCTATGAGTACTGCTGCAGCTACTGGCTGACCCCTGGAGAGGCCTGCAGGATCACAGCAAGGCAGCTCTGTCATTTTAAATGATAAAACATAAACTTTGTTAGTCTTGTCCCTCTCTCTCTTTTCATGCTCAAATCAATAGCTGCTATCGCGGCCGGTGGAACTGTTGACATCCAAGTGACGAATAACATGGGAGGACTTCCAGCATCCAGAATCGATCCCCATTCATAATTGGATGACAAGACCAATGCCCATTCTTCACTGGCCTGTTAATCTAAAAATGCAGTGAGCATGTCTGTAACATATTCTGTGAGTTTGTGACCCAAAGCATATCAGTTGACCAGGCTGTCAACATAGAACTGAAAATCTCAGATAATATGGTTCCAACAAATTGACTAATACTTAATTTAGAACATAAACATGTCTTTCTTTTTGACAGATATTGACAGGGGCATTGTGTACCACTGTTATTGATGTTTTGTTTCGAGGAAATGAAGAAATTTGGTTTGTCTGATAAGGAAAATATTAAGAAATGCAGAATTATATTACCATTCAATCCAATAGCATTCTGTTCTTTGATGCTCCATATGAGTCTCGTCCCACATTAGAAGTATATATTAAGTGATACAATGACCTAATATCATTCTGCACCTCTCCCCCTTATCTACCCATCTAACTTCTTTAAAAAAATCTGTTCAATTGCCCTCAACGACGTTGTATGGCAGAAAGTCATATATTCCAACCATTTTGGAACCTCTTAAATTCTTTATTGGATTAATTAGTAAAGATCTTACTGGTATGCCTTTTCCTTTCAGGCTCCAACTCCCCACTTGCCCCTAACCTCCAAAGTCACTCCACCACACACACACAAGCATACACAAAAATTTAGACATCTTCTCCATATCTAACCTACTAATTCCATCATTTAAAGAATTCCATCAGGTCACTTGGAGAAAGAGACTGCCCTGACAAAAATGAACATAGAATAAATGCTAAGGGGTGAATTTTGATAATTAAGTGTTATGGACCAGACCAAACACCTTCTCATCAAGGAAATATCCTAGACACTAACTTTTATCTTATTTGAATGCAAGTGTAGGGTGCTGTATTCCAGGTCTGATTCAATTAGTCAAACTGCTAGGTTTTAAGCAAAATACACTTTCTTCTTACACCTCAAATAAAATACAAAAAATAAGGACATAACTTTAACTGTGTAAAGACTTAATTAATAATATATTATTTAACTACAGCTCTTTGACTATTCCAATATGGCAGCATCACATAAACACATCCTTGGCAAAGGCAAATTCAGCAAAACAGATTTTCTTAGCTTGCCATCTCCTCCAGTCCAAGAGAAATAACACTGATGGAATGAATTGCCAACCAAGAGAGAACTCAAGCTTTTGCAGCAGCAGAAAGAGAGCTACATCTAGCAGCTTCAACTCCAAAAAAAACCCAACTTCAACCACTGAAACAAAAAACTCAACCCCTGAGTATGCGACCCTGACTCCTCCCACGCAAGCTTCTTCTTTCTAATTTTTTTAAAAAACAAAGCTATTTACTCTACTTTCCATGGGTCGGACACCCTAGTGCCAGAGAAACAGGACAGAACAACTCCTTCTTAAAGGCACATGTTGTCACATAAGTCACACAGCTTGAGACAGGAAATTTCCCAAATTGCCAGGCCCATCTTAGTAAAACGTGCTCTGAATTGTCATATTCACTCTGGGGTTGGGGTGATGAAACCAGGGTGGAGGTGTGTGAAGAAGTTGGGCGAACGCTACCCAGACGCAGATGGTAGGACAATATGGGGTGGTCAAATGCTGAAACGGGCTATGAGAGAGGGCTTAACTTGTTTCTCTGAGACTTAGTCCTAGTTGTTTTGAAAAATGCTCGGCCCTTTAGTTCTCATACCTCAAACATCCTCATTTAGATTCACCCTTTCCATGCCCGATCAGTGTAAACTTTTCCACTATTCACCACGGGCAGATCTCAAGAGCCAGGCAGAAATGAAACAAAATAAATTTCGAGAAACCTAAAACCACTTTCATTATCCTAATGCATTATAGTAAACAAAAATAAGAATATTCATGAAAGCGTGAAAACTTTTAAATCTCAAATGTTTAACCTCAGAACAAAACAAACCTCTGTGCATCCCCTTAACATTTAAGAAGCTTTTTAAGTTGAAAATCAAACAATGGATTCAGAAACCCCTACTGAGAAAATTGCAGCTTTTGAAACTCATTCATCATGAATAGGTTTTAGGGAAATCTCAACAAACAAATTTGTTGAAACTGCCTGAATAGATGTGGCACCATACCCATCAATGAATGCAATCCAGCAGACTTTTTTTTCTCTTTTAAATCAATTACTGACAGCTGCAGCCAGTTTTTCTTTAATAGCTTAGGGATCAGAGGATTTAAAATCTGGCATAAAAAATCTTACATAAAATATTGGAAAAATCAATGACCTTGGAGGCAAATAAAACATAGATTATGCAGAAGGGAAGAAATGCATCCTTCACAAAAAGTAACTATGGAATTTACATGCTATATTTATCAGGTTTATACAGTGAAACTTTTACAGGTGAAAACTTTTCAAAATACGATATAAACCAGAAATCTGTAAAAGTTTGCTCATCATGTTGTATTATGGTATCGCAACTGGAGAATATATAGGGTATAAAATAATCAAGGAGAGGGAGGAAAATAAATTATAGGCGGATGTAGTATAAGTGCATTTTAATGTGAAACATTTTATTAATATTTCATTCTTTTTTATGTTGTGTTGCTCACTATTGCTTACATCACTTCCTTTTACATCATAGACATTACTTTGCTTCTGTTGTAACTCAACGTGTGCTCATTTGACATCTTTCTTCATTATTTAGAATCACAGAATCCCTATAGTGTGGAAACAGGCTATTCAGCCCAAAATACCCACACCAACCCTCCAAAGAGAATCCCACCCAGAATACCCCTCCACCCTAACCCTGTAACCCTGTATTTCCCATAGCTAAGCCACCTAACCTGCACATCCCTGAACACTACGGGCAATTTAGCATGGCCAATCTACCTAACCTGCACATCTTTGGACTGTGGGAGGAAACTCGAACACCCGGAAGAAACCCACACAGACACGGGGAGAATGTGCAAACTCCACACAGGCAGTTGCACGAGGGTAGACTCGAAGCTAGCACTGTGAGGCAGCAATGCTAGCCACTGAGCCACCATGCTGCCCTAAACCTTTTTTGAGTCAGTCACTGATTTTCTGCAGGTAGATAGAGATGGATCCCAGTTGCTGTGTATCAAGCCACCAAAACTCTGCAGTGCAAAAAGACTGAAGTAAAAGAGCTTTCAGCCAGTGGCAGGAACTACTTAGCTCAGTCAACATGTGAGAAAGCCTCCAACTATTTGACTGTAGTGTCCATCACAGCTGCTGAAGTGTGATGTGAAGTTTTCAACTCCTTCACTTTCGAAAGAAAATGTTCAAGCAATTAACAAGTCTGCAACGATCTAACCTTTATTTTGAAAATTTTATCCTTTCTTTACCTATTTAAAATCGTAATGCATGCGATTTTAGCTACAACCCTGGTCTTTTTTACTTGCAATAATGATAGCACAAGTTTTGGAATTAACTCAACTTTTTCGTGTTTGGCATTAGGCTGTGCTGCTGGTTATTTTTAAACTGAAACGCTTGAAAATTAAAATAAGGCTATACACGAACTTACACAAATTTATAACTGACAGATCACTTAAAGGGTATGTGTTGCGTACTAGTGACAATGTGCATACATATAACCACTATGCTGTTTTTACCACACCTGAATGAGATAGCCCAAATTTTTAGTTATCATCACTGAAGAACAAGAAAGCATGCAACCAAGGTTTATGCCACTGTATCCATTTCAGTGCCAAAAATAACAGCTACAACTACAACAGGTCACCTGTGCAGAAGATGAGTGTCTCTGATAAGAATTTGCAGATTATTGCATTTAGCTGCATGGATGTTGAAAATTACTGTCCCAATTATCCCATTATATCTGCAATCACCATTGACCTGAGCATCATTATTAGTGCAAAATCTGTCCTTACAGTTATTTGTAAATGTTCTGTACATGCACACACACATTATAAAAGATCTATCAAATATTACAGGTGTTTAGCTAATTTGAGGATTCAACCAGCAGACTGCCTGAGTTTTACTCCTGTAGTTTATAACCTTGTAACATTTCAATTGAGTTATGGTCATCAAGTAAATTGACAGCCATCCAGGAAGATCTATTTTCCCAAAGCGCTTCATAAAAGTTTTATTGATCTACCACATAACCTTCAAAGCAACCACCTCCATTATTTACACGCTACCACCAAGCGCAAATTGCAAAACATTACATATTGGCAAAATTTATATAGTGCCACTCACATTAAGGTTTAGACTTTTGAATTGGATGTTAAAGAAACATCACCTCAGTTATGTGCCCATACCAGTAAAAGAACGTCAAATTTGAGAGGAATGAACCAGAAGTATAGGAGTGGACGATTTAAATACTCAAAACCTAAGTCGACATTCACCTTTACATCATGATATTCAATTACATCATGGCTAATTTGCAACTTAAATCTATGTGCTTGCTTTGGTTTCACATCACTTCATACATTTACCGCACAAAGATTCATCAGCCACTTTCAGATTCGAGCTTCATTAACCTTTGTCATGTGAGCCATCGACACTAAACCTGCATTCTAATGCAGCTCACCAGTCTATACGGGGAGAAAAGCAGTTGGCAATGGAACGCAATTGGACACAGAAAAAGCCTGTTGGAAACTGGGGAGAAAGAAATTCAACAGAACGGTGTATTTGTAACAGTTGCTGTATCAGCATGAAGGCACATGCTGAACAACATACCACAGAAACCTTCTTGTTTATCTGTGTAAAATGACTTCTGTGCAGAAGCTATTAATAATGCTTTATTTGGCAAAATCTCAGTTTGAGTACTCCAAAAGACTTGAACAATACTTCGTCAAAAGTTGGATTAACTATATGGCTGTGCTGGCATATTAACGAAGTTATTGGTTCAAACTGGATCCTAGCAAACTCTTGGAGAGTCACAGATTATGGAGTTTATTTAAAATACTATTTTGGATTTGCCTTGGTTTGAATTCCCTACATGGACTTTTACAATTACCGCATGAGTCTTGTTACCATGGCCAAAATGTGTATCCCAAGACAGTGGAGGGGACTTTACTGGCACTAGACAACTAAGAATCTGCTGTTGGGACTATCATCTAATTAATAGAGATCACTGCGTCTGAACCTATAGCGAGAAAGTGATGGCCTCTCCATGCAAACATGAATTTGAAGGTCAGGTGAAAATTTTGTTTTTGCATTGTGGTCAGGCAAATAGGCCCCAGCAATTGGAGCGATAAACATTCCAGCAGTGGCACTGGAAGGGGCCAGCCATTGCGGCTAGGAGTCCTTTTAATGACAGATTGAGCTACCTGGAAGGCAGGCCCCCTCTACCCTGGAAGTCACTCGGAGTTTATCTTCAAAGATCAACATGAAGAAGTAAGGGAACAAATGTACAGAATGTTGGAGATCTGAAGAGCAGCCATAGTGGACTTGAAATATGAACAATTTCTCACGCCACAGATTCTGAGCTTCGCTAGCATTCCCTGTGTTTGTTTTGAATGTCCAGCATCCGCCGTATTTTGCTTTTATTTGTGTTGACATAAAGGAATTCTTTGCTGTGAGGAAAACTGCAGCATGGATGTACGATGACTATTAACAGACCAGTAAATAGATAAAATAGTGCCTGCCTCTAGTTGGCAGGCAGTTGAAGTCATACCATTGCCACCTTTCGAAATAGCCAGTAATAGGAGAATAATATTGGGCTTTCTCCCAGTGCATTCCACTGCACCGTCCTGCCTCCCAGCTTGTCTTCTGGGATGGATGGCAAAATCCCGCCCAAAACTGAGAATTGTGGTGATCAGACAAATGCTTGACAAAAGTTCTGAACAATCCCAGAAAGCTCAACAAATCAGTGCAGTAATTTTCTGATGAACAAATGGAAACGCTTTTTGCATATTGGCTCCCAGTCATGTTGATTAGCCACTCCTAACAAAAATGCAGAATGGAAAATTAGCAATCTCTGGATTGTTACCCGAGCCAGATCAAAACTGACAAAGGCCAAGAGATAGTAGAAACTGCAGATGCTGGAGAATCTGAGATAACAATGTGTAGAGCTGGATGAACACAGCAGGCCAAGCAGCATCAGAGGAGCAGGAAAGCTGACGTTTTGAAGAAGGGTCTAGACCCAAAACACCAGCTTTCCTGCTCCTCTGATGCTGCTTGGCCTGCTGTGTACAGCCAGCTCTACACCTTGTTATGACAAAGGACCAAGCAGGTTAAGGAATTAAATGCATGGATCAAAGAATGGAGTGGAAAACAGGGTTTTTGATTCATAAGGCACCAGAACCAATGCTGGAGAAAATGAGAGTTGTTCAATTGGAATGGACTTCAATTAAACTAAGCAGAAATCCATATTTTTGTAAATCAAACAGGGGGCTGTGGGTAGGATTTTAAGCCAAAAAATATTGGAGGGATGGGTAATGCTCAGTCAGAGGTAGAGTAGTAAGTTTAATTCTAGGCACCATATATTGAGAAGGATGTAAAGAAGTGATGTAGAAAAGATTGAAAAGAGTGATTGCAGTGATGAAGGACTACAGTTGCATGGATAGATTTCTATTCAATTGGAACCAACTGAGCTGCTTTTGCAGAAAGCCAGTATGGACATGACCTTGCTAAATGTTGTGATCTTTCTTCAATTCTATGACACTAGAGGGAAATTTAAAAATCCAAAGACCAAAATCGAGACGAGAAGCAAAATGATGTTCTCGGTAAAGGGAGGTCAAATGTGATAAGAAAGGGCAAAAAGTTTAACAGAAATAGTATATCGGAGAATAAGGGTTATGCACAAAATAGTTGCAAAGATATAAAATTAAAGGTTCTTTAGTTAAATACACACAACATTTTTCAAAGTTAGGCCAAACAGCCACACAAATAGATAGAGTCAGCATAGTTTTGCAATAGGAAGTCAAATTTGACAAATCCATTTTTGTTTGAGATTGTATGAAGATGAAATAGAAGTGATTCAGTATGTGTACTATACTTCCATTTCCACAAGACATCCGATCGGTTACATGTCACACAAAAGCACAGGTTTAAAAGGAACATTTTCAAGTTGGCAGGCTGTGATTCACAGTGTCACAAAGATCCATTATTGACACCTCAGCCATTTACAATCTATATTAATGACTTAGACAAAGAGACCAAAATTACAACATCAAAATTTGATGATATCAATGATAATATACTAAATCAACATAGACTTATGAAAGGGGAATTGTGATTGATAAATCCACTGGAGATTTTTGAGGAAAAAAGCTAGTAGAATAGATGGGGGGTTACCAGTAGATGTAATGTATTTGAATTTTCAGAAAACCTTTCCTAAAGTCCAACATAGAGAATCATGCCTTGGGCTGCTTGTCACCTGGCACAAATAAGGATGATAAAAATTAAGGTCTTGGTCTCAGGATATGCAGCAGGTCATTTCAGACTGGGATTAAGAAGAACTTCTTCATTCAGAGGATAGTGAACCTATGGAATTATGTACCACAGAAGATGATGAAGGTGAAGTCACTGAATCTACTTAATAAAAAGAAATAGATTTCAAGAAGCTAAAGGTGTCAAGGGGTATGGGGAGTGTGTGGAAACATGGTGTTGAAGTGGTATAGTAGAGTTCAGGAAGAAAATTAACCGTAATTGTACTCAAAGATTAAGTGGCATTGCACAGGTTTTTATTTCTTCTATTTCTGTAGCCCTTCGTTTTTCTCAATTATCATCCTTGCACTCTCATAGCACTGATTAAAACTGTGTTGTTGAGGTATAGTGGGTAACTGAACTGAATGTTATGTACCAAAATGTAGAGGGTATTCCCCGCCCTTCCACAAGCCACCACATCACATTGGTTGATGGCTGAACATAGGTGCGATCAAGGTGGGAGAAACACGTACAATGCCTAAATGGAGCAGGATGAAAGCATTCTGATAACTCCCTGGATAATTTCCACCAAGTTGCGCTATCTATTTTCTAAGATTGGAAACTATTTGGACACTAATGCAGTGGTAGATTTTCTTATTCATAGATGCTGGTGGTTGGCATTCTGTCATGATTAGCTGGGGATAGGGATCTCATGGAGCTTCCAAGAACAGGTAGCAAATCATGCAGGGTGACTTAATTAGATGGAATGCAAAAATTTGATTCCCCGATGGTAGTTTGAGATGCAGTGATAAAGCATGTTGAGGATTACACTGCCACTGGCAGGTTCTTGCTTGCAATAATCATTAGCATAAAACGGTTATTTTAATAAAATCCGACCCTGAGGATGAGCAAAGCATGAAAATCTTGTTGCACCTTGTTGTTTAAAAATGGTATTTGCACATTGGTTTTGCGCAGTTGTGAGTTAAATTCAGCGGTTTTTCTTTTTGAACTCTGTTGCATGCAGAAGCAGGAGAATGGCAGCTTGTAAGGAGACTTGGTTGAAATTTTTGGTGTCATACTATACAGGAGACTATTCAACACACTGTACCTGTGCAGCTCTTTGGAGCAGCTACCAATTAGACCCACTTAATCCTGCTCTTTCCTGGGTGCCTTGCAAATTTTCCCTTGTCCATCTGTGTGCTTTTATTTTCAAATATTACTTTGAATCCACTTCTAGTGCCCTTTCAGACAGAACATTTCAGTTCATCATAGCTCACCGAGCAATTGAAAGAAAAACAAATCTTCTCTCTCGTTATATACAAAGTTATGAATTAGAAGCAGGAACAGGCCATTCATCTCTCTGATTCTACTCTGCCATTCTTAACTATTATGGCTAATCTAAGTGCAACTGCAAATCTGAAGTACCACCTAGCCTGATAGCCCTCTTGCTTAACAAGAAACTGCCTATCTCTGCCTTTAGAACAATCAAAGATTCTGCTTCCAACAGCTTTTCAGGAAGAGAGTTCAGAAACTCAACCTTGTGAGAGAAAGTAAGTTTCCAAATTTTCTGAGATAACAAGCATGGGGCTGGATGAACACAGCAGGTCAAGCAGCATCATAGGAGCAGGAAAACTTGACGTTTCGGGCCTAAACCCTTCATCAGAAATGGGGGAGGGGAAGAGGGTTCTGAAATAAATAGGGAGAGAGGGGGAGGCGGATAGAGGATGGATAGAGGAGAGGATAGGTGGAGAGGAGGCAGACAAGTCGAAGAGGCGGGGATGGAGCCAGTAAAGGTGAGTAAAGGCTGCAGGGTTCCCAGGCTGAATATGATTTGCTGTTCCTGCAGCCTTCGGGTGGCATCACTGAGGCATTGTAGGAGGCCGAGGATGGACATGTCATCTGAGGAATGGGAGGGGGAGTTGAAATGGTTCGCGACTGGGAGGTGCAGTTGTTTGTTGCGAACTGAGCGCAGGTGTTCTGCAAAGCGGTCCCCAAGCCTCCGCTTGGTTTCCCCGATGTAGAGGAAGCCACAACGGGTACAGCGGATGCAGTATACCACATTGGTAGATGTGCAGGTGAACCTCTGCCTGATGTGGAAAGTCTTCTTGGGGCCTGGGATTGGGGTGAGGGAGGAGGTGTGGGGGCAGGTGTTGCACTTCCTGTGGTTACAAGGAAAAGTGCCGGGTGTGGTGGGTCTGGAGGGGAGTGTGGAGCGGACAAGGGAGTCGCGGAGGGAGTGGTCCCTCCGGAAGGCAGATAAGGGTGGGGAGGGAAAGATGTCTTTGGTGGTGGGGTCTGACTGCAGATGGCGGAAGTGTCGGAGGATGATGCGTTGGATCCGGAGGTTGGTGGGGTGGTATGTGAGGACGAGGGGGATTCTTTTTTGGTTATTGTTGCGGGGACGGGGCGTGAGGGATGTGTTCCGGGAAATGCGGGAGACACGGTCGAGGGTGTTCTCGACCACTGTGGGGGGGATGTTGCGGTCCTTGAAGAATGAGGACATTTGAGATGTGCGGGATTGGAATGTCTCATCCTGGGAGCAGATGCGGCGGAGGCGAAGGAATTGGGAATAGGGGATGGCATTTTTGCAGGAGGGTGGGTGGGAGGAGGTGTATTCCAGGTAGCTGTGGGAGTCAGTGGGCTTGAAATGGACATCTGTCTCTAGGTGGTTGCCCGAGATGGAGACAGAGAGGTCCAGGAAGGAGAGAGAAGTGTTAGAGATGGTCCAGGTGAACTTCAGGTTGGGGTGGAAAGTGTTGGTGAATTGGATGAACTGTTCGAGCTCCTCGTGGGAGCACGAGGCGGCGCCGATGCAGTCATCAATGTAACGGAGGAAGAGGTGGGGTTTAGGGCCAGTGTAGGTACGGAAGAGGGATTGTTCCACATAACCTACAAAGAGGCAGGCATAGCTTGGACCCATGCGGGTACCCATGGCCACACCCTTTGTTTGTAGGAAGTGGGAGGAATTGAAAGAAAAGTTGTTGAGGGTGAGGACGAGTTCGGCTAGGCGGATGAGGGTGTCGGTGGAGGGGGATTGGTCCGTTCTGCGGGACAGGAAGAAGCGGAGGGCCTTTAGGCCATCAGCATGGGGAATACAGGTATATAGGGACTGGACGTCCATAGTAAAAATGAGGTGTTGGGGACCTGG
>JAHRHZ010000076.1:3727301-3885970 GCA_024137785.1 Ginglymostoma cirratum
AGAGAAGTGTTGGAGATGGTCCAGGTGAACTTCAGGTTGGGGTGGAAGGTGTTGGTGAATTGGATGAACTGTTCGAGCTCCTCGTGGGAGCACGAGGCGGCGCCAATGCAGTCATCAATGTAACGGAGGAAGAGGTGGGGTTTAGGGCCAGTGTAGGTACGGAAGAGGGATTGTTCCACATAACCTACAAAGAAGCAGGCATAGCAAACAACTGCACCTCCCAGTCGCGAACCATTTCAACTCCCCCTCCCATTCCTCAGATGACATGTCCATCCTCGGCCTCCTACAATGCCACAGTGATGCCACCCGAAGGCTGCAGGAACAGCAAATCATATTCAGCCTGGGAACCCTGCAGCCCAATGGCATCAATGTGGATTTCACAAGCTTCAAAATCTCCCCTCCCCCAACCGCATCCCAAAACCAGCCCAGCACATCTCCACCTCCCTAACCGGTTTTTCCTCTCACCCCAAGACACACCCCCATCTCCTATCTACTAACATCATCCCGCCCCCTTGACCTGTCCGTCCTCCCTGGACTGACCTATCTCCTCCCTACCCCCCTACCTACACTCACCTTTACTGGCTCCATCCCCGCCTCTTCGACTTCTCTGCCTCCTCTCCACCTATCCTCTCCACCTATCCTCTCCTCTATCCATCCTCTATCCGCCTCCCCCCTCTCCCTATTTATTTCAGAACCCTCTTCCCCTCCCCCATTTCTGATGAAGGGTTTAGGCCCGAAACGTCAAGTTTTCCTGCTCCTATGATGCTGCTTGACCTGCTGTGTTCATCCAGCCCCATGCTTGTTATCTCGGATTCTCCAGCATCTGCAGTACCTTTTACCTCTTCCAAATTTTCTGAAACCTGTTTCCTCCAGTTCCTGACCCCTCCTACCATGAAAAAAATATTCTTCTTATTCCTGTAAACTCATGATTTTGAACATCTTCATTAAATCTCCCCTTATCTATCTGTGAGCTGAGGAGAACAATCTCAAATTCTCCAATCTTTCTGTGTAATTGAAATTTCAATTAAAAAATGGCTTTAATTTATTTCACCCTAAGGAACAAGAGGTTTGTTGGACACTTTTGATTCTCTAATGACGTCCAGACTTAAGAAAAAAAAATCAATATCAACAAAACAATTACTGGCTGCTGGGAGTGGGATGCATTCCATGTCCGAAGTGTGTCTGTAAGCAGGCCAGGCCTGAGATTGGCAAGGTTTAATGCCAAGGACAGAGGTGGAGTGGCTTTGAGGGAAAGGAGGAGAGGTCCAGGGAAGGTCTGAAGATTGGACCATGGGCTAGTGGGTCCATCTCAAGGTGATGGCTGGCAGAGGGAACATTGATAGTCACAGAGGGTTGGTCAATTGATAGGGAAGCGGACTCAGTCTGAAGTTTGGATAAATGAAGGTCTCAAATGCAGAGCAGTAGGATCCAACAACAATGCAAAGTATGGTGCAGGGATGGTCTGGAATCAAAATGGGGTTAAGTGTCAGCTTAGGAGAGAGAGATAGTGTGAACAGTTGAAGGGTGGCAGGATCCAGTATAGTGGAATTAGCATCTGTACCTTTAAGCACTCTATATCCAGTAGAACTGAACCATTAGGAAGGGGATAACAAGGCGTGGGGCTGGATGAACACAGCAGGACAAGCAGCATCATAGGAGCAGGAAAACTTGACATTTTGGGCCTAGACCCTTCATCAGAAATTTCTGATGAACTACCCTTCCATGACTTGCTTCTCCCTGGTATCTGTCAATTGTAGTTTATCTGACTTAATTTTATTTTGTGGTGATTAAATTCCATTTGTCAATTGTTGTTGCCCTTAAGAACATTCTTTTTGTATTTGGCAACTTAAGTCTTTTTGAAGATCTACAAAGGAATTGTCTGTACTCAAGTCTGTAGTTCAAGTTTTCCTGCTTGACGTTTCGGGCCTAGACCCTTCATCAGAAATTTCCGATGAAGAGTCCAGGCCCGAAATGTCAAGTTTTCCTGCTCCTATGATGCTGCTTGGCCTGCTGTGTTCATCCAGCCCCACGCCTTGTTATCTCGGATTCTCCAGCATCTGCAGTACCTTTTATCTCTGATACATTAGGAAGGGGAGTTGAACTTGTTTTTTCACAACCAACCCACAAATTCAAAAAACTGTCACGCCATTGTGCCAGTGTGAGATATATTGAAAAGCAAAATGTTTTTGGTTGGTTGATAACCATGGTGAGAAAAATATATTGTGGAGACAATGATTTGGAAACAATAAAAACAAAGAAAAGCTCATTACCATGTATTTTATCCCCAACAAAACTTGAAAACACCAATAATAACAGGTGAGAAACCCTTTACAATTACTTTGTCAACGGTTGATCATTAAGTCATTTTCACTTCTGGAATAAAATAGATATTCTATTATTTCTTAATGGTTGCTCTTTCTGTTTTGAACACTTTCCAATTTGATTTCAGGAAAGAAATTGGCTCAGGTTTACCTTACTGAATCTTAGGACAACATTCTCTGGGTAGGTAACTTGCTGAAGCAATAGACTCAGTAACGGCAAACAATAAAAGCAACATTTATCCTCATAGAAAATAGTATTACTCCAGGCCAAGAAACAGATAAAGAACATAGAAAGTAAAGCAAACTGTGTCTTATTTCTGGAGCATTGCTGTGAAACATGATAAAAAATAATCTTTTAGATTTTTCACATTCACAAATAATTGGGAGCCATTGATAACTTGAGCTACACTAACCAGAAAGAGACTGAAATCAGTATTAAAGTACGCTAGCTATAGGACTTGTCTCAGTGAGAATTAAGAATATTGTTCCATGAACCTCTAATACGTTTAAATTTGTCTGAAAGCTGCACTACATATTAATGGTCCATGCTAATCGAGTACAGACAATTCCTTTGTAGATCCTCAAAAAGACTTAAGTTGCCAAATACAAAAAGAATGTTCTTAAGGGCAACAACAATTGACAAATGGAATTTAATCACCACAAAATAAAATTAAGTCAGATAAACTACAATTGACAGATACCAGGGAGAAGCATGTCATGGAAGGGTAGTCAGCACCTCAATACAAGCATTAGGTCATTCACTACGAATTTGGCAGAATTCATTTTCAGCATGCAGCTAAATTAGTCAAATGAACCACTGATAGAATACAATTCCCATGGACTTTGGAAGATATTTGACATGCGAAAGCTTTAAAGAAAAATATAATGTCAATTGCACTTAATGGTATATCAGCCAATTAGAACTAGGTTAGCATTGGAAAGCTGAAAGTAACAAGGAATGAAAAAGAAAACTGTTCCAGGAACAGTGACAAATGTGATTCAAATGAGTTTTCTCTCAAAACTATTTCTGTTCAAAGATATAGTAGGGAAATCTGTTGTCCATTTTCACATTTATCATTCATGATAACTCATGGTTAGAGTCACGGTTGGAAGTTTGAGGTCAGTCATCTCAGCTCCTTTGCAGGAGTTCCTCAAGTAGGCATCCAAGGTCCAAACATCTTTAGCCATTTCATCAATACCCTTCCCTCCATCACAAAGTCAAAAGTGGGTATGTTCACAAATGATTGTACAAGGTTCAGCGCCACTCGTAATTTCTCAAATCTGAAAAGGCTCTTGTTTGAACAAGGCCTGGACAATATCCAACCTTGGGCTCAAAAGTGGCAAGTAACATTTGAAGCACACAATTGTCAGGTAATGGCTATTTCCAATAAAAGACAATCTAACCATTCAATGACTTTACCATCACTCAACCCCACTGTCAACATTTGCAGTTTATTATTGAACAAAAATTGAATTGGACTTTCCATATAAATACAATGGCTACAAGACCAGGTTGTAGGCTAGGAATATCGTCATGATTAATTCACCTCATGACTCTCAAAATCCTGTCCATCATCTACAAGGTTCCACATGGTAGGCTATTGGAGAAAATGCGGAGGCATGGGATTGAGGGAGATTTAGCAGTTTGGATTAAAAACTGGCTTTCTGAAAGAAGCCAAAGAGTGGTGGTTGATGGAAAATATTCAGCCTGGAGTCCGGTTACTAGTGGTGTGCCACAAGAATCTGTTTTGGGACCACTGCTGTTTGTCATTTTTATAAAATGACTTGGACGCAGACATAGGTGGATGGGTTAGTAAGTTTGCAGATGACACTAAAGTCGGTGGAGTGGTGGACAGTGTGGAAGAATGTTGCAGGTTACAGGGAGACTTGGATAAACTGCAGAATTGGGCTGAAAGGTGGCAAATGGAGTTCAATGCAAATAAATGTGAGGTGATGCACTTTGGGAAGAATAATAGGAAGGTCGAATACTGGGTCAATGGAAAGATTCTTGGTTGTGTGGATGTGCAGAGGGATCTTGGTGTCCAGGTACATAGATCCCTGAAAGTTGCCACCCAGGTTGATAGTGCTGTTAAGAAGGCATATGGTGTGTTAGGTTTCATTGGTAGAGGGATTGAGTTCCAGAGCCGTGATGTCATGCTGCAATTGTACAAAACGCTAGTGCAGCCTCACTTGGAATATTGCGTACAGTTCTGGTCGCCCCATTACAGGAAGGATGTGGAAGCATTGGAAAAGGTGCAGAGGAGATTTACCAGGATGTTGCCTGGTCTGGAGCGAAGGTCTTATGAGGAAAGACTGAGGGACTTGGGTCTGTTCTCATTGGAGAGAAGAAGGCTAAGAGGGGATTTAATAGAGACATACAAAATGATCAGAGGATTAGATAGGGTGGTTAGTGAGAGTCTTTTTCCTAGGATGATGACATCAGCTAGTACGAGGGGGCATAGCTGCAAATTGAGGGGTGATAGATTTAAGACAGATGTCAGAGGCAGGTTCTTTACTCAGAGAGTGGTAAGGGCGTGGAATGCCCTGCCTGCCAATGTAGTTAACTCAGCCACATTAGGGGCATTTAAACAGTCCTTGGATAAGCATATGGATGATGATGGGATAGTGTAGGGGGTGGGCTTAGAGTAGTTCACAGGGCGGCGCAACATCGAGGGCCAAAGGGCCTGTTCTGCGCTGTATTGTTCTATGTTCTATGAATCAGTAATACAATAGAAAATTCCCCACTGACCTGCATTGGTTCAGCTCCAACAATACCCAAGTTGTTTGACACCATCCAGGTCAGAGCAGCATGGCTGATTGTTATGGCATCCACAAGGATCCATTCCCTCCAGTACTTACACTCAGTACCAGCCATCTACAAGTCATCTACAAGATGCACCGCAGAAATACACGAAAGATCCTTAGACAGCACCTTCCAAATCCACAACCAATTCCATCTAAATGGACTGAAATTTGCCTGCTGACATAACAGATCCGCAGCGGATGCCATATCCCGAGTCCTGCACTCATCCCTGGAACATCTGGACAGCAAGGACACCTACGTCAGACTCCTGCTCATTGACTACAGCTACACCTCCAACATCATTATCCCCTCTGGACTAATCTCAAAAGTCCAAGACCTCGGTCTCAGCTCTGCCCTCTGCAACTGGACCCTCAGCTTCATGACCCACAGACCGCAATCAGTGAGGATAAGTAACTGCACCTCCTCCACGATAAAACTCAACAATGGAGCCCTGCAAGGATGCATTCTCAGCCCCCTACTGTACTCCTTGTACACCCATGACTGTGTAGCCAAATTCCAAATGAACGCCATCTTCAAGTTTGCTGACAATGCCACTGTGGTAGGACGGATATCAAACAACAGTGAGTCAGAATACAGAATGAAGATTGAGAGTTTGGTGATGAGGTGCAATGCTAACAACCTGTCTCTCAATGTCAACAAAAACTAAAAAAATTGATCATTGACTTCATAAAGAAAGGAGGAGAACACTCCCCTATCTACTTCAACGGAACTGAGGTTGAGAGAGTGGACAGCATCAAGTTCCCAGGAGTGATGATAACCAACAACCTTCCCTGGGCTTCCCACATAGATGTGGGTGGCACTGTGGCTCAGTGGTTAGCACTGCTGCCTCAGCGCCAGGGATCTGGGTTCAATTCCACCCTCGGGTGACTGTGTGTGGAGTTTGCACATTCTCCCTGTGACTGCATGGGTTTCCTCTGGTACTCCAGTTTTCTCCCACAGCCCAAAGATGTGCAGGTTAGGCAGATTTGGCTAAGCTAAATTGCCCATAGTGTTCAGGGGTCTGTAGATTAAGTGGGTTATAGGGGGATGGGTCTGGGTGGGATGCTCCAAGGGTCAGTGTGGACTTGTTGAGCCAAAGGGCCTGTTTCCACACTGTAGGTATGCTATCATGTGATGGTCACGAAGGCACAACATCTCTTCTTCCTCAGGAAATCTGGTATGTCCATAAAGACACTCACCAACCTCTACAGATGCACCATTGAAAGCATACTGTCTTGGTGCACAACGGCCTGGTACAGCAACTGCTCTGCCCAGGATTGTAAGAAACTACAGAAGGTTGTGTGCACAGCCCAGACCTTCACAGAAGCCCACATCCAATCCATGGACTCCATTTATACCTCTCCCTTGCCGCAGTAATGCTGCCAACATCATGGAAGACCCCTCCCACCCTCGTAATTCCCTCCTACAACCTTTTCCATCAGGCAGAAGATACAGAGGCTTGAACACATGTACCAGCAGGTTGAAGAACAGCTTCTTCCCTGCCGTTATTAAACTGATGAATGGACTCTTGAGCTTCAAATAACACTGATCGTGCTAACATTAATCTCGCTTGGCGCATGCCCTGTGCAATGTAACCAGTATGCCTCTGTCTAAGTCTTTCTACAACCCCTGATCTGTACATCGTTGCTTACTGTGATCTGCCTGTAATGCTCATAAACAAAGCTTTTCACTGTACTTCGGTAAACTTGACAATAAATCAATCAATCAATCAATCAAAACTAACGTCTGCCCATCACATAGCATATTACTAGCACAAACAACATTGTTCAGTGGCTCAATTAAATGTCACTGCTTGAGCCATTTGCCTGTTTTGGAAGGACATTATGCCACATGACGAGCAGGGGTCTCACAACCAGATAAACCCTGTTGGCTCCCCATCAGGTTGATCTTTTTAATGCTGTCCTTGCTTCATGCAGTGTGATCTGTCTGCCTCACTCTGTCCAAGTTTTCTCATCTTATGACGTGTATGTCCTTGTTTACAATGATCTTCCTGTACTGCTTGCAAACATAGCTTTTCACTGTACTTAGGTACACATGATAATGAATCAATCATCATCATCATCAAGGGCATGGAAATACCATCACCAGCAAGTTTCCCTCTAAGCCATTCACCATCCTGATTTGGAACTGTATCGCTGTTTGTTTTTTGTTGCTGGATCAACATCTTGGAATTTCCTCCGTGACAGCATTGTAGGTCAACTTACAGCACAAGGACTGCAGCAGTTTAAAAAGGTAGCTCACCATCACCACCTTCTCAAGGGCAGTTAGAGACAGGCAATAAATGCCGGCCAGCCAGTGATGCCTATGTCCCATGAGGTGAATTTGAAATAAAAATTTGACCATTTCCCTGAGAGGGATTGTTAAAATTTCCTGCACCCAGCCCAAGAAGAATAAATGATCAAGTACTTTTGGTCTTTTGTGAGGCTGGTCAAGTCATCTGCATATATTATCTGACTGTTACCATGCATGCTCTACCTATTGTTACAGAAGGGAATAGCCAAAATCTAACTTTCTGCCTTCCAATTTGTGAATACTCTCCACAACTTTGTAACATGATCAACACTTCAGGATTATTTTTGAAATCCTACAAAGGTGTAAAATGTAAATTTGCATTTTAAACAGTCTTCCACTAGCAGAGATTGCCATGGCTTGGTTATAGGTTCAGTTGTAAATTAGATCAGAGAGACTTGGGCGTCCAAGGGGTAGCTGAGTTTCATTTTCCTCTTAGATTAAGGCAGCTGTACATGAACCTATGACATATTTATTAGAAGCAGATGTGAGTCACTTACCCCCACAATCCTGCTCCATCATTCAATAAGATCATTGATGACCTGATAACTCTGCATTCCTGCCTTTCCCTGATAAGTTTTCAATCCTTTGCCTACCAAGAACCTATAAACCTCTGTGTCAAATAAATTCAAAGACTCCATTTCCACTGCCTTTTGAGAAAGAAAGTTTCAAAGATTCATGACTCTCTCTGAGAAAAAAAAGCCTCATTCATGATAAAAATGGATGACCCCTTATTATTTAAACAGTGACCCATCGTTCTAGATTATTCCACAAGAGGAAGTTTCGTCTCCACATCCACCCAGTCAGGACCCTCAGGACCTTCCTCAGAAGGGTCACCAGACCCGAAACGTTAACTCTGATTTTTCTTCACAGATGCTGCCAGACCTGCTGAGCTTTTCCCACAACTTTGTTTTTGTCACTCAGGATCTTCAATGTTTCAAACATGTCATCTTCTACACTCCAGCAGATACAAGAACAAGAAGAGAAGTTGCTGGAAAAGCTCAGCAAGCCTGGCAGCATCACTGAAGAAAAATCAGAGTTAACGTTTCGGGTCCAGTAACCCTTCCTCAGAACAGTTCTGCTGAGCCAGACCTGCTGAGCTTTTTCAGCAACTTCTCTTTTTTCGTTCCTGATTTACAGCATCCACGGTCCTTTCAGATTTTATCCAGCAGATACAAATCTGGCCTGTCCAAACTTTCTTCGTAAGAAAATAGGCAGTTGATTGAGAATGTAAGTAAAGTCCACTCCGCCATTTAATCATGGCCGATGGGCATTTCAACTCCACTTACCCGCACTCTCCCCGTAGCCCTTGATTCCTTGCGAGATCAAGAATTTATCAATCTCTGCCTTGAAGACATTCAACGTCCTGTGCTCCATGGCAATGATTTCCACAGGCCCACCATTCTCTGGCTGAAGAAATGTCTCCTCATTTCTGTTCTAAATTGACCCCCTCTAATTCTAAGGCTGTGCCCACGGGTCCTAGTATCCCCACCTAACAGAAACAACTTCCCAGCGTCCACCCTTTCTAAGCCATGCATTATCTTGTTATAGGGGAATGGATCTGGTTGGGATGTTCTAAGGGTCAGTGTGGATTTGCTGGGCTGAAGGGCCTGTTTCCATATTGTATACATCTATGATTTCATAAGTCTAGGACTCTAATCTCCCAGGTACTGATCATAGAATCCCTACAGTATGGAAACAGGCCCTTCAGCCCAACTTGTACATGCCAATCAGGAGAGAGCAGAAAGTGGCAGGAGCTGGGCGGAAGTGAGGTCAGAGCAGAGAGGCTGTTGGGAAGGTAAGTGATTGCTATTTAAGCACTTACCTCGAAGCCAGCAGTCCTTTTTACAGCAGAGAGCAGCGGGAGCTGGGCAGTAGTGAGGTCGGAGCAGAGAGGCTGTTGGGAAGGTAAGTGTTTGCTACTTAAGTAGGTGTGTTCTGATTTACAACTTATCAAAAAGACAGGGAGGTGGGCAGAGGGGGTGGGGTTGCCTTGTTAGTTAAGAATGAAATTAAATCAATAGCACTGAATGACATAGGGTCAGATGATGTGGAGTCTGTGCGGGTGGAGTTGAGGAACCACAAAGGCAAAAAAAACATATGTACAGACCTCCTAACAGTGGTCAGGACCAGGGGTGCAAGATGCACTGGGAAATAGATAGGGCATGTCAGAAAGGCAAGATCACGGTGATCATGGGGGACTTCAATATACAGGTGGACTGGGTAAATAATATTGCCGGTGGATCCAAAGAAAGGGAATTCATGGAATGCTTGCAGGATGGCTTTTTGGAACAGCTTGTGATGCTCCCACAAGGGAGCAGGCTATTCTGGACTTAGTGCTATGTAATGTGCCAGACTTTATAAAAGATCTTAAAGTAAGGGAACACTTAGGAGGCAGCGACCATAATATGGTAGAGTTCAGTCTGCGGATTGAAAGAGAGAAGGCAAAATCGGATGTAATGGTGTTACAGTTAAATAAAGGTAATTACAGGGGCATGACAGAGGAACTGACAAAAATCGACTGGAAGCAGAGCCTAGCGGGGAAGACAGTAGAGCAACAATGGCAGGAGTTTCTGGGTGTCATTGAGAACACAATACAGAGGTTCATCCCAAAGAAAAGAAAGATTATCCGGGGGAGGATTAGACAGCCATGGCTGACAAAGGAAGTCAGGAAATGTATCAAAGAAAAAGAGACAGCCTATATTGTGGCCAAGAGCACTGGGAAATCAGAAGATTGGGAAGGGTACAAGAACAAACAGAGGATAACAAAGAGAGAAATAAGGAAGGAGAGGAACAAATATGAAGGTAGGCTAGCCAGTAATATTAAAAATGATTGTAAAAGTTTATTTCAATACATAAGAAACAAACAAGAGGCAAAAGTAGACTTTGGGCCGCTCCAAATTGATGCTGGAAGGCGAGTGATGGGAGATAAGGAAATAGCTGAAGAACTTAATAAGTATTTTGCGTCAGTCTTCACAGTGGAAGACATGAGTAATATCCCAACAATTAAGGAGAGTCGGGGGCAGAGTTGAGTACGGTAGGCATTATAAAAGAGAAAGTGCGAGAAAAGCTAAAAGGTCTAAAAATTGATATATCTCCTGGCCCTGATGGGCTACATCCTAGAGTTCTGAGGGAGGTGGCTGAGGAAATAGCGGAGGTGTTGGTTGTGATCTTTCAAAAGTCACTGGAGTCAGGGGAAATCCCAGATGATTGGAAAATCACTGTTGTAACCCCCTTGTTTAAGAAAGGATCAAGACAAAAGATGAAAAATTATAGGCCAATTAGCCTAACCTCGGTTAATCTATCTCGAGAATCTATCGTTAAGGATGAGATTTCTAAATTCTTGGAAGTGCAGGGTCGGATTAGAACAAGTCAGCATGGATTTAGTAAGGGGAGGTCGTGTCTGAAAAACCTGTTAGAATTCTTTGAAGAGGTAACAAGTAGGTTAGACCAGGGAAACCCAGTGGATGTTGTCTATCTAGACTTCCAAAAGGCCTTTGATAAGGTGCCTCACGGGTGGCTGCTGAGTAAGGTGAGGGCCCATGGTGTTTGAGGTGAGTTACTGGCATGGATTGAGGATTGGCTGTCTGACAGAAGGCAGAGAGTTGCGATAAAAGGCTCTTTTTCGGAATGGCAACCGGTGACAAGCGGTGTCCCGCAGGGTTCAGTGTTGGGGCCGCAGCTGTTCACTTTATACATTAATGATCTGGATGAAGGGACTGGGGGCATTCTGGCGAAGTTTGCCGATGATGCAAAGTTGGGTGGACAGGAAGGTAGTACGGAGGAGGTGGGGAGGCTGCAGAATGATTTAGACAGTTTAGGAGAGTGGTCCAGGAAATGGCTGATGAAATTCAACGTGAGCAAATGTGAGGTCTTGCACTTTGGAAAAAAGAATACAGGCATGGACTATTTTCTGAACGGTGAGAAAATTCATAAAGCCGAAGTACAAAGGGATCTGGGAGTGCTAGTGCAGGATTCTCTAAAGGTTAACTTGTAGGTTGAGTCCGTGATTAAGAAAGCAAATGTAATGTTGTCATTTATCTCAGGAGGGTTGGAATATAAAAGCAGCGATGTGCTTCTGAGACTTTATAAAGCTCTAGTTAGGCCCCATTTAGAATACTGTGTCCAATTTTGGGCCTCACACCTCAGGAAGGACATACTGGCACTGGAGCGTGTCCAGCGGAGATTCACACAGATGATCCCTGGAATGGTAGGCCTAACATACGATGAACGGCTGAGGATCCTGGGATTCTATTCATTAGCATTTAGAAGATTGAGGGGAGATCTAATAGAAACTTACAAGATAATGCATGGCTTAGAAAGGGTGGACGCTGGGAAGTTGTTTCTGTTAGGTGGGGATACTAGGACCCGTGGGCACAGCCTTAGAATTAGAGGGGGTCAATTTAGAACAGAAATGAGGAGACACTTCTTCAGCCAGAGAGTGGTGGGCCTGTGGAATTCATTGCCACGGAGCGCAGTGGAAGCCGGGACGTTAAATGTCTTCAAGGCAGAGATTGATAAATTCTTGATCGCGCAAGGAATCAGGGCTACGGGTGAGTGCGGGTAAGTGGAGTTGAAATGCCCATCAGCCATGATTAAATGGCGGAGTGGACTCGATGGGCCGAATGGCCTTACTTCCACTCCTATGTCTTATGGTCTTATGGTCTTATGATTCCTTCACAGAACAAGTCCCATTTGCCAGCATTTGGCCCATATCCCTCTAAGCCTTTCCTATCCATGTACCGTCCAAATGTTGCAATTGTACCCACGTCCACCACTTCCTCTGGCAGCTCATTCCATATATGCACCACCCACTATGTGAAAAAGTTCCTCCCTTTTAAGTCTTTTCCCTCTCACATTAAACATGTGCCCTCTAGTTTTGGACTCCACTAACCTGAGATTAACACTTTTGCTATTCACTTTATCTGTGCTCTTTGCGATTTGTTAAACTTCTATGAGGTCACCCCTCAGCCTCTTTCCTCTCCAGGGAAAATAATACCAGCCTATCCAGTCTCTCTTTATAACTCAAACCTTACAGTCTCAGTAACACCCTTGTAAATCTTTTTTCACCCTTTTCAGTTTAAAAAAATCCTTCCTATAGCAGTGCAATCAGAATTGTAATCCAAATGTGGCCTTATCAATGTCCTGTACAGCTGTAACATGATATCTCAATTCCTACACTCAGTCGTCTGACTGATGAAAGCACACGTGCCAAATGCTTTCTTCAACATCCAGTCTACCTGTGACAACACTTTCAAGGAAGAAGGTACCTGCACTCATAGGTCTCTCTGTTCGACAACTAAAAGGCTAACTGCTGAATCCTTACAAAGTAAAAATTTTCCACTCAGAAAGATTGACAGTCAGAACTCAGAATTCAGTTTCAGTTCAGCAGGAGAGTTTGTAAATGCTTCGGGTTGGAAAGAAGTCTTTAGCATTTTAACAGTTCAAGGAAATGGGTTGCAAATGACCTCAGGTTTCTCTTAAGATTCAGGAGAAAGATTCAAAGCATTGGCCTGTATTTTTATGTCTGATGTTGTCTTAGTTTTGCATTTCTTGGAGTGAAAGTAATAGAGAATCACATCTGGTGAAACTGCAATAGAAAGAGGTTGCAGCGTTGTCAGTTAATTAGGAAATTACAGAGTCAAGGTAGAAATGATACCTCTGTGATTGAGTAATTGTAAAGGATATTGTTGGCAAAAGGGTTGAAACTATTTTTTGTTTTTGCTTGCGTTACAATCTCTCTTTTCTTTCTTTTGTACTTTTCTTTCTTTTGTACTTATGGCATTTTGCCAAAAGAGCAGTGGTAGCCTTGCAAAACTCAAACCTAGGATCTATCAGAGATAACAAGCATGGGGCTGGATGAACACAGCAGGTCAAGCAGCATCATAGGAGCAGGAAAACTTGACGTTTCGGGCCTAAACCCTTCATCAGAAATGGGGGAGGGGAAGAGGGTTCTGAAATAAATAGGGAGAGAGGGGGAGGCGGATAGAGGATGGATAGAGGAGAGGATAGGTGGAGAGGAGGCAGACAAGTCGAAGAGGCGGGGATGGAGCCAGTAAAGGTGAGTGTAGGTAGGGGGGTAGGGAGGAGATAGGTCAGTCCAGGGAGGACGGACAGGTCAAGGGGGCGGGATGATGTTAGTAGATAGGAGATGGGGGTGTGGCTTGGGGTGAGAGGAAAAACAGGTTAGGGAGGTGGAGATGAGCTGGGCTGGTTTTGGGATGCGGTTGGGGGAGGGGAGATTTTGAAACTTGTGAAATCCACATTGATGCCATTGGGCTGCAGGGTTCCCAGGCTGAATATGATTTGCTGTTCCTGCAGCCTTCGGGTGGCATCACTGTGGCATTGTAGGAGGCCAAGGATGGACATGTCATCTGAGGAATGGGAGGGGGAGTTGAAATGGTTCGCGACTGGGAGGTGCAGTTTTCCTGCTCCTATGATGCTGCTTGACCTGCTGTGTTCATCCAGCCCCATGCTTGTTATCTCGGATTCTCCAGCATCTGCAGTACCTTTTTATCTCTCCTAGGATCTATCAGACCCGGTTTCATTCTGAAATCTTAAATATCCCACATGACAAACAGTTGGGATCATAACAACATCCATTGCTTATCTGTTTTAGTCCTCTTCTCTACTTTCTGCTCTTTCAGTGTGCTTGTTGCAATTCAAATGCAATGTGCTTCTCTTCCCTACCAAAGGTGCAATTTGTTCCTTTTTAGCACTTATTTCATAGATTTCTGACCTTATAATAAATTATTTCAGTACATTTTGGTGAAGGTTCTTAACTAATGTTAGCTATTCTCAGTACATTTAATTCTTCTTTCCAATATTCTTTCCCAATGTTCCTATCAAATACTTATCCAAGTCTTTTTAAAAATAATATTACGCTGCCATATATAAATGTTCCATACACAGAAGTCGCTCTGCTGAGCAGAGAAAATGGTCCTTGTAGCTTGTCAACATTGAATAGTAGAGTTGACAGCATCATCCCACCATTCATTAGCAACTTACCTAATCAGGTTCTTCAAGATGATACCTTTAAGTAACTTAATGGACAGAGTTGAAGGAGTTAGATCACAGATCAGTTGCGATCTCATTGGTTGACTTGAGGGATAATCTCTGTGGGATGATGCCACAAAGCCTGACAAGACACACTATAGAAATGTGATGGAACACTCTTCAATTACCTGGATGAGTGCAACCCAAACAACATTCAAGAAGTTTGACACAATCCAAAGCAAAGCAGCCCACTTACCTGGCACCAGACCCACAAAAAAAGTCCCTCCACCACTGACACTCATTAGCAGCAATTTGTACCATCTACAAGAGGCACTTGTAGATATTAAGCAAAGATATTTGGTCAGCATCTTCCAAACCCAAAACCACTACAATCTAGAAAGACAAGAAAAGCAAATATATTGAAACACTACCATCTGTAACTTCCGTTCCACGTCACTCACCATTTAGATTCCTTTGTTAGGATAAAATCCCGTAATTGCCTCGCTAATGGTATTGTGGGTCTATCTCCAGCACATGGACTGTAATGGTTCAATGAGGCTGCTCGTTACCACCTTATTAACAGTAACAAGGGATGGGTAATAAATAAAAGGTTGTTGGCCCACATCTCATGTGTGGATAAAAAAAAACAGGATCATAGTGGGAAAAAAATTGCAAAGTACTGTCCTGGACCCTTACCACTTGCTGTGTGAAAAATATCTTCATATCATTTTTACTTCTTTTACTAATCAAGTTAAACCCATGTCCACATGTTTTCAATGTTTTCACAAGTCAGATCATTGTATCTCAACTTTCTCTATCCAGATCGCTCATGATTTTGAATACTTTAATCAGATCCCCTCTCAACCTTCTCTTTTCCCAGTTCCAAAAGCTAGTGTTTTGGACTATAACTAGTGTTGTGTGATTTTTGAACTTTCTCAGGAAAATGCGCTGAGCTTCTCCAATCTATCTTCATAACTTAAATTCCTCAACTGAGGAACCATTCTTGTAAACATTATGGGTATTATTTCCAATGTCATTACACCCTTCCTACAGTGTAATGCCCAGTGCTGCAGCCATGCTTCTGTAGAGGCCAAACAAATGTCTTGTTCAACAAAACTCCTCGCCTTGTACTGTGTGCCCATATTAGTACCAACTAGGTTACTGTGGATAATTTCTACTCAACATGATGCTATAATGCTCATCTGAAGTAGGTGCGACTTGAACCCAGGCCTCCAGGTTCAGGTGAAGGGACGCTACCACTGCACTACAGGAGCCCTTCCTTGGACAACTTGCTTTACTCATGCTCTCTAACCAGCCCTGCCATGTTTGATGACTGATGAACATATAAACCCAGGTTTCCTTGCTCCATTAGCCCCTTTAGAATCATGCCATTTACCTTATATTTTGTCTCCGTGTCTTTCTGACAAAAGCCTGCCTTTTTCCAGTGACTCCTGAAATCTAGCGGATGGTTTCAGGACAACAGAAGAGGAAAGGTTGAAGCAAAAATAGGGGATAGTATGAGCCTCAAAGCCAATTTGAATAAATATTCTCAGTTATAATGACAAAACAATACATGATCCCTTTGTTCTTCTGGAGATTAGGGTGAAGAGGATGAGGACAGATGTAAAGGAAATGACTGATTGCGAAGGAAATATATTGTGGGTTATTTCTGCTCTTCAGAGTTCTTTTGGGGCAATGAGTACTTTTGCAAAGGTAGTGAGGCGTAGGAGTAAATGATGCAAAGCAGCCAGATCTAGGCAGTTATCCCAATAATTCATCCCTTATACTTTAAGATGGGAGTTATATTGAGGGTAAAATGTGGGATGGGGGAAAATCAAATAATCTACTGCATAGTAGGAATAAAAGAAAACCTGAGGAAAGTAGCCATTGGTGAAACAAAAAGGGCACGTCTTATACATCCTTTATATTTCCAGGAATATGCCTGAAAAACTATACCATATCTGAGAGAAGTACTAGAGTTAAGAATGGAATTTTTTTTTTGACTGAGTTGTCTTGTTTAAGAATGGAAGCTGAAACCTGGCTTCCTGGAAGCACCTATAGCACTGGTAGAAAAGGAATGGCAGTTCTACTTTATACAATATGGGATTGTGAAATAAAGTTAATCAATGGTTGAAGAGAGAGTAATTATGAAGCCACTATAAGTTAAAAACTGTTGGCTTCTTGCTACACTGGAGAACCAGGTTGAAATTTAAAAAAAAGAACCACATAATTCTTTATTTCCTGACTCGGGCTTTCAGGAAACTGAAATCAGCGGTGGGAATAAAATTCACTTCATTCAATAATAAAAGGCATTACTCCTAAGGTAGCTGACAGGTGGGGGCGGTTGGGGGAGGTCAACCTTCCTTAAAACCAATATCTTTCTTCTCAGACCATAATTATCCTTTCTAAGACTTCCTTTGCCTCATAAGTCATTTTTCTTCCAAAATTTCTGGAAAATACATTGGGACATTTTGCTCCATTTAAATACTACTGATTATACATACAAATAGTTGAACTAAAACAAGATTTTGGTTATTTTAGCAAAGTCAATTGTAACCTTGTGCATGAGGATTGATTCAGAATGGTTAGAAATCAGACTCATGAAGAAATTTGACAATATAACAAATGAACTATGATATTATGGGGTGATTGGAAGTTCTGTGACCAGAGGAAGTGTTTTTTTTCCTTTCTTCATTCATGGGATGACAGCATCACTGCATTGGCAGCATTAATTGCCCAGAGGGCAGCTGAGAGTCAACCACATTGTTGTGGTTCTGAAGTCACATGTCGGCCGCACCAGGTAAGGATGGCAGTTTACTTCCCTGATGGACACTTGTGAACCAGATCGGTTTTTCCTGACAACGGATTCATGGTCATTAGATTCTTCATTTCAGATTTTTTTCAAGATATCAAATTTGACCAGCTGTTGCGGTGGGATTTGAACTCAGGTCCTCAGAACATTACCTGGGTCTCTGGATTAACAATCCAACAATGATACCACTAGACCATCACCTCCCCAAGAAAGGACTCTCAATGATGTACAGGAAATAGATATAGCTGAGGTCAGTCATATATCAGTAGTAAGAAAATTCATATGTTAAAAGGGCCGGAAAATTCATTTTTTATCATTTATACTTTAGAATTATTTCATCAAGTTAAAAGTACTGGCAAATAGGTTTTACCTTAATTCTGAGGACTTATATATCTTTCTCATCATCTTACTTTTTAACAACAAATATCATCGTATCCTTAATATGAGCTAAGATGCATGCATTAAAAATGGGCAATATGTTTCAGGGTTAAGATAAGAGAAGCTGATCTGAAGTTATGATAACAAATGAAGACTATACAACAAAAACGGCACACGTTAGATCAATGTTTTTTGTTATTTAAGCTGGAGCAACCAAAGCACAGAAATAATTTGCTTACCTAAATATTAAACCACTGCAGCAGCGGGTGAAATTTCAATGTAAAGAAAGTAATGAGTCCAGAATGGATAGTCAGCTGTTCCAATGATGACCATGAAAGTATCATCAACTGCCAAAAAAGCCTGTCTGATCACATATGTCATAAGGAAAGGAAATCTGCTGCACTCATCTGTGTTTTCCTATCTGTGGCGTACTCTGTATCTGAATGCATGTAGCATTCAAAACAAAACTGGTGAACTGATATCACAAATAGAAAGAAATATGCACAATCATAGCTATTAAGAGATATGCTCACAGGATATATTGGATCATAAATATGGAGGGTGTATGTCATTTAGGAAGGACAGAAAGCGAGGAAATGGTGAAGGGTAATTCTGTTCAATAATGATGGAAGGATAACCTAAGAAAGAGAGAGAGGAATAATCTAAGTTCAGGAAAGCAGGATGCAGTTTGAACAGAAATGAAAAGTAGTAAAGGCAAGCAGTCAGTTGTAAAAGTGGAATACAGGCCCCACGATTTGACGGAGTGTAAACGAAAAAGTATTGGGAACTCGTCAGAAAGGTGTGGAAATAATCATGAGAAATTATAATCTACGTACAGGCTGCAAAAATCAGATGGAAAAAGGTAGCCGAGATGAAAAGTTTATAGAAAGTTTTATGCATAGTTTCTTAGAAATGCCCAGGAGTTAACCAGAAAGTAGGCTGTATGAAATCTGGTATTGTGCAATGAGATAGGATTAATTAATAACCTTGTTGTGAAGGTATTCCTGATTAGCAACAACCATGATTTGGTTGTATTGTATATTCAGTTTGAGGGAGAGAAGAGTAGGTCCAAGGCTGTTATATTAAACTTACATAAATACAGTTATGAGGACACGAGAGCAAAACAAGTTAAAATGAATTGGCATCAGGATAAGGGACAGGTCAATCAAGATGTAACTGAAAACACTGAAAGAGATGTTTCATCGTACATGGAATAGAAATGTTTCAAAACAAGAGGAGGACTGCTAAAAATGTCAAAGAAAGTTTCAAACTTAAAGAAAAAGCCTATACTTGTACAAAGATGTATGGCAGGTCAGAAGACTGGACAATATGCAAAAACAGGGCAAGGAAAGTGCCTGAGGCAGAAGGTATCACTTGTGAGTGATGTGAGGCAATTTAAGGAGCAATTGCATTAATCAGGTACTTACACATTACAGGTAATCACAGAATTCTGCATCTGTACCTCATGCAATGATCAATTATGTAATTATAAACATTGCACATGAGAAATCTTCACCATGTCATTTGTTACAAAGTTGTGAAGCGTACTTATGAATTGGAAGACAGGAAGCTAGAATTTGTTTGTAAAAATGACAGAGGGGAAGAGTGTGTGATTCCTTTAAGCGATCAAGTGCTTTTCTAAGCTTGGAGGTTTACACAGAAAATGTGTCTATAAGCAGCTGAATAGGTACAGACAGTCTGAAATTGAAACATTATTGATTAGCTGTATGATTGGAAACCTTAGGCTTATTTTGATGTTTTGGAAACTGATTGAAGATCAGCTAATTAATTTAAACAGAGCACTTAGAGATTGAATTTAAATCTGATGGCTTTGACAGCTTCGGACCAATTCTATTATAAGAACTTTGACAGGTCATCCGGGGTATATAAGGAGAGGGTTTTTGAAAATTGGTGTGAGAGCGAACTGCTATCTGAAGAGTAAATATCTAGCTCTCACAGAAATCTCTAAGCTCTTAGAGAAGGCACCATCTATTCATAAAGGTACCACGGCACTCCTAGCTAATATTCTTGACAGAAGAATTCATAGAGAAAGCATTCCTGACAGAAGGATCAGCAGAGAAGGCAAAGAACATTGCAGAAGACTTAACCTGGTTCCAAGAGTCTATTTTTAATTTATTCTTATTATTACTTGGGTTTTTATAAGTTGTGCTTATATTTATTGGAACAGCATACCATTAGAATTTTGTTCTTCGTTTGGGAATGGTTAGTAGTTCAGAGGGAATTGTTTGATTTGTTAGTACTTCTGTTAATTTGTTCATTGTTACAGTTAAATAAATAAATTGTTACTTATTGATTATAAAGTGACTATCAGGGATTTTCTTTCATGTAACCATTCTTTTTAACAGATTAGTCATGGTGAAGCAAGTTTCTCTGGGTGTATCGGCTTTAATTATTGGAAGGGGGCCTCTACTCCCACTGTAACAGATTAGGGGCTTGTGTTTCAATTTTAATTATCAGAGGGGTTCGACCTGCCCTTTCTAACACATTGGTCATCACAAATTGACCATCATCCTTCCTGTGAAGTATAAGTAATCACTGGTGACCTTAAGGCTGTCATCAATGGTCAATAATTCACATACACATTCTAAGGTCTCATAAGTTTTACAAGGAATTGTTTTCCTCACACAATTGCTGGACTTAAAAGTGATGCCCTCATCTCATGAACGATTAAAAGAAACAACAGGCTTTATTTTAATCTTCAGCATGTTGATGATTTATTTGATGTGTATATGACATTCTTTGTGACACTGTTACTCTGACAATCAGGTTTTTGAGAGACATCAGCTACATTTGAAGTAGACATTTCTTGACTCTCAGTGTCTACCCCTTCTGGACTGCTTCAAATGCCAAGACTTTATAGTTAACGAATATTCCAAGTTCACTTGTGGGAGGAGGGACGTTGGATGCACAGATTGTCATGAATGTGCATTTGAATGCCTGAATTTGTGGGAAGGCACAAGGAGACTGTCATCATTATAAGCAAAGTTCGCCTAATTGATTGTCCTGACAAAAACAAAATTAAATTTGGATTTATAACTCAATATATGGGGGATCTTGGAATGTCTCCAGCAGAGCCCTGAACAAATCTGGAGGCAAAGGAGTTGAAGCCAGTGGTTTCTGGCAGCCGTTGTTAACGTATGCCAACCAGGTTCCACAGGCAGGAGGACATCCTTTCGGAGACAGCGGATATTTGCGTCTTTGAACCGCTGGTGCTCCAGCATAACAAGTTAGCCCAGCTTCTGCCTGTACCCCCAATATTGCAGGAAATGTCTTCTGAGGGTTGGAACTCAGCTGCTTCATGCTTCACTCTCTGATGTCCAGCTGCAATTCTCTCAACAATTGACCATTGGTTTTGTTTCCCTTCATCCAAGGTCATCAAGGTACCCCTTCTCCTGGTGCGATTCACAAAACCTCCAGTGCAGTCCCAGTTCACAACCAAACAGAAACATTCTCAAAAGCTTTAATGGTGTCTCCATATGAAGGCAAGGTGTGTTGATCTCACCTGTGCCTAAAACATAATGGAATTCATTCAGGGCCTTGTAATGCAGTGAGGCCTGGGTCAAAGACCTACCTGCTCTAAGATGTGTCATAATAAGTCCAAACAGGTTGATTAAAAATAACTAGGAAAGTAAACTCAGTGAAAATAATTTTGACAAAACCTTTCAAAATGGCACTTCCTTTCGGTTCTTCTGATTGGCCTTCCTACATTCTCATGCGTCTGTTATCCTAATTGCAAAGCAGATGTTGAGGCTTTATTGGCCTCCTCTCACAAGAATGCATAGGCAGAAAGTATTTCAAAGCAGAACGTTCTGGCCAGAGTGTTCTATCAAATATATATCTCTTGCACATCCGCCAAGAACACAAACTCTTCAATACTTTGGAACATATCTTCTGTTCATGAATTTGTTGAATCACTTGAACCACATCATTGCTTTTGATCTTGGTTTATCAGGTGCATAAAGGGGGAACTGCATATATTTCCATTTGAATTTAAATGATTCAGAATAAAGCATTGTGCAAAACCTTTGATTTCAATAGCTTAATGAACTTCATCCTTGTTGCATTAAGCTAATTTAAATGCTTTTCCATAAAGAGTAACTAAAGTTCAGTACTGTTGGTATAATTTATTCATCGACTTCTTAACTCATTCATTTAACATTTCATCATATTTCTCCTTCTTCACACCTGATTCAGCTTCACATCACAGCATAAAAAAAGCCTTATTCTTGCCAAATGCAAAAGTAAAGAATACCATCCCAAATAAGTAATGAAAAAATGAATGCCAAACAAACTTTCATAAATATGTTGCACTACCTTAACAGACACAAACTTTCCAATTTTAATGTTTTAATAGCTCTGTTAAAATAGCAATAGATTCCTTGTAACCTTATATCCACTAATTGTTATTGCAGGATGCAATTTCTAGGCTTGCATCATTTAATAAAAACAAATGCATGAAAATACTTCACAAAAATGATTATAAATCAAGGTTTACCAGCACCCAACCACTAAAAATTTACAGCCATTTTCAATTTCATAGATTTTAGCATAATCATTATTGTGTAAAGGTTTTTCATTGCATTTAGGATTTAACTTACTGTGCTCACTCAATTACTCACAAATTTTCAACAATGATCTTATTTATGATCGACAAGTTCTTCACTGCAGCCAATCTTATTTTGAAAATTGAGCTCATGGTACATGGATGCTCGTCTTATACAATAGATTTTTCTCCATTCCTTCCCGCATGCCGAGAAAAACTGTTTCTACTTTGCAATAATCAGGTGTTTTAACTTCCACTTTAGAACAGGAAGCATTATGTATCTAGATTAATATATCTTTTCACAATTTATCACACCAGCCATTCTGTAATCTCATTAAATGAGTTTACCAACTTACGTCCAAAACAGAGACATATTCTGGGCCACCATGGACACTAGGAAATTGCTTGAGACTGCCCAAATGCAATTTACAGAGAGCCCTTACAGCTATTGAAGTTTTATGCATTCCATCAATTTATATTCAAATCAAGGTCTAAGAGTTTGAAGTCCCACATCGAATGTACTGGTCACCTAAACTCCAATAATAAATTTCCATTTTCATACAAATTTACCAATTTCAACAAATGGGTGTCATTTGTCCATGAGCAATTTTATGAGAAATCTGCAATTTGACTTGCAAATTGTCACACTAATTATTAAATAGTCTATAAAATGAAAGTTCTGATTCTATCCAATGTTCCAAAGTATTACTACAACTTCTGAGGTGGAGGTTAAAACACCTGACTATTGCAAGTAGAAACAGCTTTTCTTGGCATGTGGAATGGGATGGAGGAAACTCCATTCAAATTCATTTTAATGAAATAGAAATCTCCTGATTGTTGACTGTTTGAGTACACCAAAACATTTTTTTTTACAGAAGATGCCTGGATTGAACCTGGCACACAAAACAAATCAAATGTTCGGAAAATTATAGGAGACAGGCGGAACAAATAAACCTGATGTCCTACAGCAACTTTTAGAATGAAAGTAAAAAGCGAGCAATTTTAAAATTACTACATGAGAGTAAAGTATAATAAATAATTTCCAGTACAAATGGACAACACTCTTTTTTGTGATGATTTATCGATGAATGTTTCAAATGGAATTAAATGTAACTCATGACTTTGAAAAATATCAGTTATAGGTAAATGTATGCAATGTGAGTGTAACTCCTAACATAGGAGAAAATTGTACTGTTTTGAAATTTGTTAAATACACTCAACGAGAAAAGAAATTTAATGAAAGTGTTCCAAAACTCCCAGAATAAAGTCACCAAAAGAGGCCAAATTCTAAACATGATGTTTAATGTTCATGTTACAGTTCATGCAAAATAACGCTTACCTTGCCCTAAAGTTTACAGGATGAGGCTGCCCATCATACAATGCAAGATAATCATATTCTTCCTCCAAAGCAAAGGATTGGAACACAATCTGTATTCTGTTGCGTTGTTCTGCTACAATGATCCATGTACAGTTTGCACCATTTGGATACCCATACGGGAAGCCAGGACTTTCTATTGTACCATTTAATCCTTGTAATGTCCCTCCACATGTATAAATAAATCCTGTAATGAAAAGGTGTGGAAAAAGAGGATTTAGATAAATAATATTGCAGATGAAAAAAAAAAATCATTCAAGCCATAAATTAGTTCATCTTGGCAAGCAACAGCCTGTCGTGGTTTTATGTCTAGACAGCTGAAACATAAATTGTTCAAAATTGTGTAATGACTATAAATAAGATACCCTTCAGGTTTTCACCTTAATATCAAATAATGAATACTTTTTCATTAAAAACATCATGATAAAGAATCAATATGTGATTGTCACATTGTGATAACAAAGAGGATATTTTGTAAATTAGAACTCCCAGTACAGAGCTTTGGATGACAGGAATACATATGAATTTGAACACGGTGGTTAATCTAACCTGTGCATTTTTTTCCTATTTATTTATTTACAAGCCTATTTTTTAAGGGATAATGCAAATTTTACACGTTTCTACCAGTTCTGGTTTTATTTCAGCATTATTTACACATGGAAAGTGTTGACGATGTCATCTTTCTTACTCCTCCGTAAAATTTTAAAATGGCATAAAAGAGAAAATAAACGTAGCAATTTCACCTTAGTTGAGATCAATAAACTGCAGTTGCTTCTGCTGTGATTTATCTTATTTTTTTTTTCATTCCGAAGTTTTTAAAAGCCTAATGAGATCTCCTTTCGCTTGGGTTTCCCCAGTGAGACCATTTATGTTGCAATGCCACTATTAGCTACAATAATAACAACCTGTCAACTTCACACTTGATGCTTTTCTCGAAATGGGAATGTAATTGTCCACAACTCATCACCTTCTCACAACACAGGTAGAGTTATAAACAGGGCTGTACATGAATCACCTGTATAACCATTATGTCTTGCATAGTGTGCTCTGTCGTGCTGCATCAGAGTTCATATATTCTCTCCACTAATTTCTGTATTTCTGGCAAATGCAGACTAAATAAAAGGCTTAATAGGGGAGATGTTTTGTGTGATAAGGATCTCATTTGACAGAAAATGAATATTCTGAGAAGGGTCACTGGACCCGAAACCTTAACTCTGCTTCCTCTCTACAGATGCTGCCAGACCTGCTGTGTTTCTCCAGCAATTTCTGTTCTTGTTTCAGAAAGAAAAAAGGATGATTGTGCATGGAGCAGAGCACAATTCATAATGCACTCATTTTCCCAGTCATTAAGATTAATAACTGAAAATTGGACCTTCACAAAACAGGTACTTTGGCCTGCAGACTCCCACCATTAGCACATCCTCACAAAATATACCTGTGCAGTATGAATTGAGATAACACGATTTTTGAAATGCTGAAGACTTTGAAGCACCAATTTGTTTTTGTTCCTAGTCCAAAAGTTCCCACATAAATTAATTTTAATGGAAGCTGGACTTAATTTCTCCAATTTCATCACAAATGCAACTGAAGAGAGAATATTTCAAGTTCCGACAATTCTGCCAAAGTGAAGAGGAAAAAGACAATCCTTTTCTAATGAATATTCAGATAAAGAATGCAGTGGTTCAGAAAAAGTTAAATAAATGTCTAAAGAACATGGCCTTAAAGTTCAATTCTATTAATTCTGAAATCATGATTGTTCAGATATGAAAAGTAATCTTTTCTCCCTAAGGGAACTTGACAAGTAATCGCACAGTAGACTGGGTCAAACTAATAATCATCTTGCCTCATTTAGCCTAATCAATTGCAAAAGGTGCAGACATGTAAATATTTTTAAATTCAGGTGATTATTGAACAGTAAGTGTTTAGTCCTTACAGAAATGGCAGTGTCATTTGCAGATCAGGAACTTGTTTTTCTAATTGGCTAATCACCAATGATTGATGATCCAATTTGCCTTCTGCTCTAATAGCCAATCCACTAAAGGTGCTTTCATCCTAATTCTAATTGCATCATTCCATTGAACGACAACTTCATCTTTATCTGGGCCATTTTGAAATTTGATTGAAATCATTTTTTTTTCTTTTTTAATTCATTCACAGGATGAAGGCGTCGCTGGCTAGGGCAGCATTTATCACCCATCCCTAATTGCCCAGAGGGCAGTTAAGAGTCAACCACATCGCCGTGGGTCTGGAATCACATGTCGGCCAGACCAGGTGAAGATGGCAGTTTCCTTCCATAAGGGACATTAGTGAATCAGATGGGTTTTTCCAACAATTGACAATGGATTCATGGTTATCATTGGACCCTTAACAGATTTTGTTTAAAAATTGAATTCAAATTCCACCATCTGCCATGATGGAATTTGAACCCAGTTCCCCAAAACTTTATCTGGGCCTCTGGATTAACAGTCCAGCAATACTACCACAAGGCCATCCCCTCCCCTCAACTATTCCTCTATTATCTGTCTCACTTAGTCATGTCCTACAAAAACTGATGGAAATGCCTGCTTTCCCAGAAATCTTTTCAAGGCAGCAAATCTCATGAAATAGGGTCTCACTCTCCCAAACCAGGAATCCAATTAGAACTAGGACATGATCTGCGAGAAATCTTAGCTCTAACCAGCAATTAAATGTTTGTACTAACCAAGCAATCCACATATTAAATTACAGCCCAAGTTTATGTTGTATTCTTTCTTGGAATGACAATTTGTTTCCTGAAATCTAAAAAAAAGTGTGTCCATGCATCTTATGAATTCAGCAACCACAAGTTGAATTTATTTTGTGTTTATTTGATTGAGTCTCCAATGCCCAGAGATGCCCTATCAAATAAAGTTGCTTACCAATCCCCAAAAGGAGACCTTAGGTCAAATGACCAAATGCTAGATCAAAGACAAAAGTTTTACAGAGTCTATTAAGTAAGGAAAGCAAAAAGAGTGTGTCTGTGTGTGTTCGTGTGCAGTGGGGGTGTCAGGAGGGTTCCACATGTAATTGAAGGGATTACCAACAATGGTAGAGCACGTAAAACTGGGACACACAAGAGTCCAGAACTACAGGATATCTTAAAGGGTGTGGAGTTGGGGAAGGTTGCAGAAATAGAGGGATGACACTCACTTAAAAGCAAGGAGATAATTCTAAAATTAAGATATTGCTTGATCACATGTCAATACAGACCAGTAAGCACAGGAATGATAGTGGAATGGGACTTACTCTGAGTTGAGACCCAGACAACAGCAATTTGTACTCTTTCACTTTTAAGGAGTTTAAAATGAAACAGACTGGTCAGAAATGTGTGCGAATTGAGACTATTAGATGAATAGCTGAAACTAGAGGTAAGGAAGACATGAATGAGGCCTGAGCAGCACACAACTGGAGTAAGGCTGAAGTCACATCACGCTAATGAAATGGAAGTAAGCCATCTGAGTGATGATCATTGGAAGTGGATCCTTCAGGTATGATCGTAGTTCACTGGAAACAGCCACAGTGTATACGAACGTTGGTAATCCCAGCTATGTGCCAGAGCTGTGTTGGCATAATTACCATCTTCAGAGATGGATTCTTGAGGACAAAAGTAATCCACTAAAGATATGACTCTCTGTGAGGAACACACAAACTCCTGACGACCAGTGTTTTATTCTATATATATTCTTTCATGGGGTGTGGGTGTCACTGTCAAAGTCAGCATTTGTTACTGATCCCTAATTGCCCTGGAACTGAGTGAGTTAGTTGGCTCATTCAGAGGGTAGTTAAGAGTCAACCACACTGCCATGTACCCGGACGTCAGGCATATGCAGGTCAGACAGGTAATGACAGCAGATTTCCATCCCTAAAGGACATTATAAATGCCAGATCTAGACAATACAGGCAAGAATTCAGCAGGTTACTAGGATGCTAAAGATAGAATCAGATCTAGACAGTTGAGCCCTTCATCATAACCCAGCAAGGGTCTCTCATGTGGTTCTGGTCTACTGCATTCACATAATCTAGCAGAGAATGGAGTTCCCGAATAATACAGATTTCATGCATTGCCAATCTTTATCTACTGAAGAAGACTTTAAAAAAATCATTCGTGGGATGCGACTATTGCTGCCTGGCCAACATTTATCCCCCCCAGTTCTGAGGAAGAGTCACCAAACCCGAAACGTTAACTCTGCTTTTTCCTTCATAGATGATGCCAGACCTGCTGGGCTTTTCCAGCAACTTTGTTTTTGTTCCTGATTTACAGCATCTTCAGTTCTTTCGGTTTTTATTTATTCCCCATCATTTGTTGTCCTTGAGAAGGTGGTGGTGAGCTGTCTCCTTAAATGCTGTAGTCCATTTTGTGTTGACAGGTCCACAAGGCTGTTAGGAAGAGAGTTCCAGGATTTTCCAAGGCTTGTAGTTAATTGGTCTGCAAGAGGTGATAGTGAGCAGTTGTTTTGAACTGCTGCAATGCTTGAGGCATACGGGTCCAAACAATGCTTTTTGGAAGGAAGTACCAGGAAGTTAACCAAGCAATAATGAAAGAATGGCATCAGAGATAAAAGGTACTGCAGATGCTGGAGAATCCAAGATAACAAGGTGTGGGGCTGGATGAACACAGCAGGCCAAGCAGCATCATAGGAGCAGGAAAGCTTGACGTTTCGGGCCTGGACCCTTCATCAGAAATGGGGGAGGGGAAAGAGGGTTCTGAAATAAATAGGGAGAGAGGGGGAGGTGGATCCCTATTTATTTCAGAACCCTCTTTCCCCTCCCCCATTTCTGATGAAGGGTCTAGGCCCTAAACATCAAGCTTTCCTGCTCCTATGATGCTGCTTGGCCTGCTGTGTTCATCCAGCCCCACACCTTGTTATCAATGACAGAATGGCAATACAGTTTTAAATCAGGCTGTATGTCATTTGGAGGGGAACTTGCAGGTAGTGGTGCTCCCATGCATTTACTGCACTGGGTCTTTTACTGATGAACGTTGCAATTTTAGAACATAGAACATAACAGCGCAGCACAGGCCCTTTGGCCCTCGATGTTGCGCCGACCTGTGAAACCAATCTGAAGCCCATCTAACCTACACTATTCCATTATCATCCATATGTTTATCCAATGACCATTTAAATGCCCTTAAAGTTGGCGAGTCTACTACTGTTGCAGGCAGGGCATTCCACGCCCTTACTACTCTCTGAAGGTCCTTGAAGAGCTTTAGAAGAATCTTGATGATTTGCTGCAGTGAATTTTGTTGGTACACACAGCTACCATTGCATGTGACTGATGAAGGGGCTGAATGTTGGTGGTCCTGGTTGGGATGCCTATCACTTGGTCCTGGATAATGTCAAGCATCTAGTGTATTATTGCACTTCTTCAGCCAAGTGGAGAGATACCCCATCGCCTTTAAAGATGTTAGCTGATGTCTCACTGTGCTAATTTCGACAATACTGGAAAAACCCAGAAACAATGTGATGACATTGGACTGCCAAATAAATGCAGTGTCCCAACTCCTAATCCACCTCTGAACTTGTTACTAGGACCTAGTTGAGACACTACCAACTCTATCTTCCGTAGAAGCTAACTCCTACAGAAAGTCCAACATCTATTGATGGTTGCCAAAGTCTTTAATTATCTCCCTCTTCCTTCGTCCACATCTGTTTTATACCCACACCAAAACTTTTGATTTTGCATTTTTTGTTCCTCGGCCTAAATGCCAGTTTTCTTTCCTATGCCTTCCATTAAACAGTCCTCATGGTGTTTAGAGGGCTGTTTCTACTGGAAGATACTGTGGAAACATATAGCTCAAGGGAATCAAGCTAATATAGGATTGGAGTCCCAAACCCATTGAAAATGCTTTTGAAAACTGCCCTGTCAACAGGGCAAAATCCAAAGCTTGGCAGTTGGCTCGGTTGGCAGTCAGAAGAACTAGATTATATTAGCTTCATGTCTATGCCTGAACGGCATAATGCAAAATGATCAAGAAGCCAGTGAAAGTAAAATGTATTAGATCTGTTTGTCCTTTTTACACTCTAGCTGGAACACCTTCTTTCGCTCCAACATCACAAGAAATTCATTCTATCTACTCACAAGATACCAAGCCTCTGGTACAAACTATACAGTATTCATCACAACATCCTGTGCTGTTATGATTTCAGACTCAAATACATCTCTTTAATCTCCTCCTGTCAGAAAGATCCAGTCCTGTATTATTTGACACAATACAACAGTTGTTACACCTCATGAAGTTCATCAGAAAATGACAATCAGTGAGTGCAACTGAGGATTTGGGAAATATATTTGCTACCGACCCACTGATGTAAACAGACAAGTGACTGGTTTGGCATATGTCACCGATTTGCACTGGGATGAATATAATGCAATGTGTTATTAACAGTGACCTCCCCTCTAGTAAGAACAGTCATTCCTTGGGTGGATGTTGTCGAAAGGTTGGCTGAAGGAGGTGGCATAACAGTTTGATAGTTTCCCCTTCTCAAGTATGTAGCAGTGAGTTTCCTTTTCATATGCACCAAAGAACAGTTAGACTCAGTATGTTGAGTTAGAACAGGTGGATAAATAATGCTCAGTGAAGCTTCTTTCCTTGACACTTTCTAACTTGAATTCCCTTTGACATTATGAAGTTCTAGAAAATACTCAAAATGATCTCCTGCTCTGACCACTTCATTTTCAGTGAGTGAAATGCAACTACAGCAAAAGTAATGCCATTTGATGCTGCCAAGGCTATAGGGTCTGGCAACAGTTCTAGACTTCTGCTCTATCACAAGCCATGCCAAGCTACTCCAGTACAGCTACAACTTTAGCACCTATACAGAAATATGGAAAATCGTTCAGCTATGTCCCATCCGAAAACAGGACAATTGCAATCTGGCCAATAACCACCCAATCATATACCACAATCTTCTCAAGGGCAATTAGTGATTTAGAAGAAATGCTGGACTCGCCAGTAATGCTCCACCATGAACAACTATTTCAAAATGTTACAAGTAAATAAAAGATAAGTAATGCCATTGAAATGAAAACAGAAGCCATGTACAAAAACATGAAGTAGGAACCCTTTCTGATTAAAAAAAAATCCAACTCAGTATAAGAAAGCAACTCTTCAAGAATAAACGTTCAATGTGCATTTTAGAAGATTGTGCTGCACCATTGAACTGGCATTCCAAAGTACACAAGGCTGTTTTTTGCTCTCTCTTTGTGCTAGCCAGGCAGGATAATGAAATAAAAAACACAAGCGAATTAAACAGTGAAGCCTATTGCCATTTCTGTGCCTATTCCTGGACTACTCATTGACTATTTCTTCCAACCTACCGAATGAAAATGTTGCTGGAGATAGAAGTGGTGGGAAGAACTCGCTTCATTGCCCTCAAAGATCTTTGCTACTCCTACAAGTGCTGTATTTATGATACCATTGCTGCATTCATTCCTATACCAGAGGTTAAAAAACTGGTGAAAATAAGTAATACGTTGAAATAAATAGACTGGGCACAGTGGAGTATCATTTTGAAAGTATACAAGATGAATCGGGCAACTGCATGTCAGAGAACTCATCTCTATCTTGAAGCAGGAATCTCACAGTGTGATGGAAAACATTGGTGTCGGGGGATAAATGCAATTCACAACCAAGCAAAAACCTGTGCAAACAGAATCCAATCTCGGGCTAGTTAGCAGGAGAAATCTGCATTATTAAACAGAAAGCTTAAAAATATCTTTATTGTTAGATGTAATAAGGAAAAAGTCAGACATACAGTGACATGTGGCCTCTTCCACTGCCTGTGGTGTCAAGTTGTTAAATCCAGTACCTCAACTGAAACATTACAAAATGTATCTGCATAAATTAGCCATCTCAACGCTTTGTTTTCCTCCTTTCTCAGACTCAACTCCTGTTTTTATTCTGCTAGCATTTTTGCTGTATCAGTGAAATAAATTATAGGATACTAACTGGCACAGATAGCATAATAAATCATGCTTACCCTCTGTCAGATCCAGTATTACATCTTGGTTCAATTATGCCTGTTATTCTTGTGTGTGTCATAAGTAATCTGTCCATTGCACTTGGCACCTCGATCAATTCAAATATTTGACCAACATCATTTTGTTTCACTCACAGGGCATTTTGAATTGGAACTCTTTTGGAACTCTCTTATCATTCTCAAAATAGGTAACTCTGAATTTATCACTGGCACATACAATCTCTTCAATTTACCTTTCAAAAATTATTGTTTGTGTTCACACAAACCCTAGAAACACTCATCCTGCTTAGCCTTCTAACTCCCATATTTTTGCCCTTAACACCAATAATTTAATTCAGCTGCTCCTAATTATCAAATTATTTATAACTTTTGAAAGTTTCACTATGATCTTTGGCATACTGTTTGACTGGTAATCCTGCTTCCTGGGTTACACAAGTACTCATTGACTCTCTGGTTCATCATGTTTTATCGGATATCAGCTGTTGGTAATGCTCTTGTGTCTAAATTACAAAGTTACAAAGATCTAAGCCCTACCCTAGGGCTTCCGCACAAAAATCACAGTTGGCACCACTCCATTAAAGTTGCTGCCTCTCACATCAGATGTTAAAATGAGGTGGCTTTTGCCTGCTTGAGTGAATATAAAAGACCCAACTTACTGTTTCAAAAAGGATCAGAGGGCTTGTGTTTTACCATTTTTGATGGGAAATGGAAGGTGGAAGAGAAACTGAGTGATCCGCTGTTTCCCATCCCACTTTCTCACTCATCCAGTCAAGTACTGAATGGCAAATTAGTGACTATCCAGCAAGATGGAGGCCAATAAGAAGTGCAAAGGAAGACTTCACACCAGTCAGGACTGTAGGTGATACATTATGTCACAAAGGGGCAATACCTTCACCAGCAGAATCTGCTGTTACATTCAGCCATGGTCCCATGGACAGGCCTTTTCTTTAGCCCTTGTGCCACCTTGTCATACTTGGCATTGACGAATCCCAAGCTGCCTCACACCTAACTCACAAAAAATAAAATGGGCAAAGAAATATTGTAGTTGATTCAAAAGCTCAATAGCTTGTTTATTAGTGATTTCACAATGGCAGGTGCCCTGCTGAATTTGACTCCTCTCACATTCCGTAATTTCAGAGACAAATATGATGACACTGTTAATGTCCTGACATTATCAGGCCCTATTTTGTGTGTGTTGGATTAAAATGCAATTACGTACAAATGTCTCTCCTCATCTGCCATAGTCATATAACCTCTACGAAGAGGTGCACACACTTCAGGCAGACATTTTAGACCCACTTCTAAAAAGACTTTGCGTTGAACATGCTGCTACATTATGCACACAAAACACAATGTCAGAGGTGTAGCTGAGGTTTGTATTCAGAGCTGTGAAACTATTACCTAAATAAATTTTAACCAAATTACAAATAAGTAGGCCACAGTTTAAAGAAATGATTTCCAATACCAGTTCATGTTCGAATAGCAAGGAATATGAGGCAAAAATATGAGCCATTAAAGATAGGGCTGCATTAAGCATAAGAGATTCTGCGGTAAGAGCATACCTACTGAGAGAGGAGAAATCTGCATTTTGGATGGCAAAAATGTGCAGAATTAGCAGCTAGAGCATTTTCATTGCAGAACTGATCTTGTGTTATGTGGACAGATATTCCAGGCCTAAACTCCAGAAGTCATGGACAAAGGACAGGATGCAAATACTTCGGATGATATTATGCAATGATGAAAAAGACATGTTTCGCATGGGAAAATGAGTTTTCACTGCAAACCACTAAATCTTTTTGCCCACAAGTGTATGCCCAAAAGTATTCATAGCAGGCAGGTACAGAAGGCTGCTGGAGAGATAGCAACTGAGGATTTTGATAAACTATTCTACAAATTAACAGAAGGTTGGTTCAGGCAACTCAATAAATGAGGCATGGTTGATGACCATTGGAATGAGAAAGACAACTTCAAGTCAACATAAAGTATCAGATTATCCTGGTGTTTCATGCAAAATCGTGACCTTCACAATAGCACAACTTGGGAGGCCAAAAATGAAGTCCTCAAAAGTGATATCATGGCAATATAATGGCACCATTCACATGCCAAGAGGACATATTACTCTAAGAGACCATTGCAACAACATGAACGAGGATCTGGAGTTCCAGATAATAGATGGCAAGCAAATGTCACTATTCAGCTACAGTAAGTCTAAACTTAGACTGGTAACCCTCAGCATGCCAAAATAGGTTTGCAATGTGTCACAAGCACAATAAATCACTGAACATGGAACAGATTGTTGAGAAGCATAACAATGTGTTTACAACAATTCGGATGTCTTCCAGGAGAACTTAATTTCCAAATAGGTAAAAGAGCGAGATAAATACAGCATCTCTCAAGAAAAGTTCCACCTGTGCTCAAGGTCAGCCTGAAGAGAAGATAGAAGGACTGGAAAAGAAATGAGTAATCAAGAGATTGACAACACTTACAGAATGCAATAGCAGCAAGATAACAGTGAAAAACCTAGAAAGGGTCTAACTCAAGCCCTGAAGAGATCACAATACTCCACTGAAGGAATTTTGCCACAACTTAAAAATGCAAAATCTTCACCACCCTAGATGTAAAGGATGGTCTTCTGAGGAGAAGAGTCATACCAGGCTCAAAACATTAACTCTGTTTCTCTCTTCACTAATGCTGCTGGACCTGTTGAGTTTCTCAAGCATTCCCTGTACTTGTTTCAAATAATGCAAAGAGGTTGCATGCCTCCATGCAGTGCATCGATGATCCATATCCAAGTTTGCTCCTGAGAAAGTCCCTTGGTAACACAAATATTTTGAGGATCTGTGATTTTCACCCGCTCTCGAGCCACAACTTCAGATCCTTCCTAACCATTCCCAAATCATGTACCTTGACCCAGGTCCTCCACAATCCATGGTCCTCTTCCAGCTGCAGCTATAGACTCCTTCATGGCATTGTCAACTTCAAAATTGCTGGAAAGTCTCACCAGTGGAAACATCTGGTCCCGAGGTCTCAATTCCAGGTGAAGGACCCCTGATGGCCTCAGCAAAGCTTGATAAGCTTTCAGAGCCTTCCCCTGGAAGAGTTAATGTGGGTCTTTCATTGGCTTTCCAGCAGGCTGATGAGATGCCCAATACCTCAACTAGATTTGGCCCATAGCCTCACAACCTGATCGCACCAGGAGAAAGTTCTCTGAGTTTTGAGGAATATTTAAATGGGAAGTTCAGGGAATGCTGAGACAAGTCCTCAGCTGTATAATCTTGGCTCTAAATAGCAATGGGACTGGGTTGCTTTGTCAATGATGGACCAGGGTGCGGAAACAATGGAGATTTCTGGGATCAGGAAACAATGGGTATGCCACCTTTGGCTTTGTGCACATCGAAAGGATGCCAGATTTTGAGAAGATTGGGGAAATAGCTAAGAGTTCAGCCAGCCTGAAGAGACAATTTCCAACAAATGAGAGCAATAGTCTGACAGTGTTTAACATTGCTAGAATCTAGCATTATTGGGGACTTAAGGTTTTGCGGGCTTGTGGAATACAGACTAGGAGAATTAGACTCAAAATAGACCGATCACTTGTGAGCCATCTAATTGCAACCACCTACTATTATTCCAGTCTGGTAGCCTCCTCCCATACCTATCTGCTGCTGCTTTTATGCCTTCAGGTAATAATCTTCTCAAAGTATTGCTTTCCACATTGTCAGTTGGTTCCTGTCTATTAAAGCATTTAATTGCCAAATTTCTGCTTCATAAAACTAATGGATGGAAAAGCACAGGCCACAGGGGCACAATTTCATAATATGTGCCCCAGACATGAGCTTGGAGTACTTCTGTGCACGATTGGTGAGTTTTTCAACTGATAAATTGTTTTCAGAGCATTATTAAAGCAAATAATCATTCAAACAATATGCAAAACATCTGTTCTTTTCGTTATCAGCTTTAAAATGTGTCTTCTTTTCAACATGATCACTGGTTTAAAAAGCAATCATTTTTCAATGGTGCAGGCAGCCAAAGTAAATAGTGGCATGTGAGGCAAAAGGAAATACATTCTCAATAAACAACATCAGTTTTTCTTGCTGATGCCATTGGAGTGAACAGTTCATCACTGCAACTATATTTGTCAATAAATATCATCAGCTTGCTGAAGATTGGAGAATATAAGCTTCATCTTCTTTGAAATTCACTTGAAAATGATAAAGAAATTCACACATTACCTCAAAACATGATAGTCCCACCTTTCAACAGCTGCTGATGCACAGACTGCAAAGCTGAAAAAAAAATTGCACGTGCTCAGAATATACAGATGGGGCCAAAAATGTGTCACCACCTTCTTATATAAGTTGTAAGCTAACTTTTTCTGGTGCTCTGGTAATATAGCGGGGAAGGTCAGATAGGAAAGGTGACGTGATGCAATGAGAACAACCTCTCTCTCAACGTCAGCAAAATTAAGGAACTGATTATTGACCTAAGAGGGAAAGGAGGAGAACATGCCCTATCTACATCAACAGAACTGAGGTCGAGAGGGTGGAGAGCACCAAGTTCCTCGGAGTGACGATAACCGACAACCTGCCCTGGACTTCCTACGTAAATGTGACGGTCAAGAAGGTATAACAACACCTCTTCTTCCACAGGCGGTTCAGGAAATTTGGTATGTCCATAAGGACCCTCACCAATTTTTACAGATGCACCACTGAAAGCATACTATCTGGGTGCACAATAGCCTGGTATGGCAACTGCTCTGCCCAGCACTGTAAGAAACTACAGAAGGTTGTGTGCACAGCCCAGACCTTCACAGGAACCAACTTTCCATCATGGACTCCATTTACTCCAGCGGAAAGGCTGCCAAAGTCAAAACCCCTCCCACCCCTGTAATGATCTCCAAGAACCTCTTCCATCAGGCAGAAGATACAGAGGCTTGAACACATGTACCAGCAGGTTCAAGAACAGTTTCTTCCCTGCTGTTATTAAACTGATGAATGGACTCTTGAGCTTCAAATAACACTGATCGTGCTAACATTAATCTCGCCTGGCGCATGCTCTGTGCAATGTAACCTGTATGCCTCTGTCTAAGTCTTTCTACAACCCCTGATCTGTACATCGTTGCTTACTATGATCTGCCTGTAATGCTCATCAACAAAGCTTTTCACTGTACTTCGGTAAACTTGACAATAAATCAATCAATCAATCAATCAAAACTAACGTCTGCCCATCACATAGCATATTACTAGCACAAACAACATTGTTCAGTGGCTCAATTAAATGTCACTGCTTGAGCCATTTTCCTGTTTTGGAAGGACATTATGCCACATGACGAGCAGGGGTCTCACAACCAGATAAACCCTGTTGGCTTCCCATCAGGCTCCTTTGGTGGGATAAAAAGAATAATGATAAACCATGCAGGTAAGTAAAACATAATGGGTAAATTTGATCAGCCTACTGGGAAAACAAAAATGTGCTTCTGTTTACTGTGTAATTTTAATTACTGAGGGACAATGTGAACCATATCATCCCAATTTTGAACTAAGTCTGAAAGCTGAGAGATGGCAGAAAGGAAACTCGCAATCTGTGAAGACGTGAAAGACTTTCCGATCTTCCAGTCATCAATAAGTTATTTGGGCACCTGAAGGCTTTTGAATAGCATTAGGCCCCATGACAAGGAAATCCTTCTGGCAGCACCTGCTGGCCAATTATAAGCCAGCAACTTCAGCACAGGGTCAAAATCCCGGAATTTCCTTCCTCATGGCATTGTGGATCAATTTACAGCAGGTAGACTGCAGCAGTTCAAGATGGCAGCTCTTCCTAAAGGCAACAAGGGATGGATAATAAATGCTGGCCAGCCAGCGACACCCATATCTCACAAATAATTGAAAAGAAAACACACCAGTTCCACAGAGGAGGGCATGGTTACTGCCAGTTCAACCACCCTCCCAATATGGATGATTCTCCGTGCAAAAGCTATATGCTGCTTGTTGGGTTGGTTCTTACAGGGTGGGGGTTGGAAGTAGAGGGGAACCATGGGAGTTTGAAGCAAGTGGGCGGGGTGGGTAACAGTAGCAGTTCACAGCTACTCCCTCTGCCCTGTGTCCATTCTCTCAATCAGATTAGTTACAACTGTTAATTGGCCACTTGAGAGTCTCAATTGGCAGCAGGGTAGGAAAATCAAAAATAGACCTTAATGGAACTTAATTCCGACAGATTTAGTTCGGTGGTAGGATTTGGTTGTGTAACCATCCCACTGAATTAGCTGTCCTTTCTGTTGCTAGTTTCAGGTACCGAAGTTTCACCCCAAAAACGTATACACATTAAAGTTTGGGATTTGTATGCTGAATTGTGTAAATTTCATTATCTGGGGAGGTGATGGCCTAGTGGTATTATTGTTGCTCTGTTCATCCAGAGACCCAGATAATGTTCTGGGGACCCAGGTTCGAATCCCACCACGGCAGATGGTGGAATTTGAATTCAATAAAATATCTGGCATTAAGGATCCAATGATGACCATGAATCCATTGACAATTGTTGGGGAGAAACCCATCTGATTCCCTAATGCCCTTTAGGGAAGGAAATCTGCCATCCTTACCTGGTCTGGCCTACATGTGAGTCCAGACCCACAGCAAAGTGGTTGACACTTAACTGCCCTTTGGGGAAGGGCAATAAATGCTGCCTAGCTAGCGATACCCTCATCCTGTGAATGAATAAAGGGGAAAAAAAACTCAGAAAGGGCAAAGGTTGGATTTTTCCATTGATTTCATTGTGCCTATTCTACTGAAAGCCGAGGGGTGACTAATCAAAGGATTTCACTTTGGATTCTGAGTCAAATGGAGTTTTATAGAGTGCATGTTTATCCAGATTCCCTGTGAGCGCACAATCAATCGTACACTCATGATTTACTTTCATTCATGAGATAGGGTGAAGTCTAAGTGGGATTCTAAAACAAAAGCTAAGTAGAGAATCACCTCAATAAAGGAGGGGAAGAAATGAAATGAAAAATCAAAATAACCTCTCAATATTTATGAAGACAGTTTTTCTGGTTGTGTCACATATCCCCTTGAGCATGTTCCACTACGGTTCATAAACTTGGCCTCTTTAAATATGAAAATGCGTATTCCTTAATTTACTTGGATATTAATGAATTTAATGTTAAAAATCAAGGATGGAATAATGCCTGACTGGAGCTGGAAAACGCTACAGCTTCACTTTTAAAGACTTCTCAATTTGTGTTGTGTTCAAATGTGAAGATGACAGGCAGTGATACATAGTACTGCCAGTTTGTGAAATTGTTGAGAAGCTGTTGCAACAGGAAACACAGCAAAAAAGAATGTTAGAACACAGGTCAACCTTCTGTCCATGTTTGGTAATGAGGTGACAGCAGTGTCAATGCTGTGTCAAATGTTGAAGGTCACAGAAGCATTTGACAAATGTATACCAAAGTGTATAACATTAGCTATCAGCTTCAAAGTGCCTTCTAAAATCTTTCTTTGCTGAGATTTTCCTCTTTTTAAAGCTGTGATTCATACCAGAGCCTAATTATGGTTTTTATTGTGCTTCTTGCATCCTGTGTAAATGATCATTCTTCATGTACAAGCCGAATATTGAGCAAATAATGAATATCAAAACAAGTGACCTTCCAGCCTTGTAGAAAAATGATTGAAGCAGCTTTCTGCACACTCAGGAAATAATGTTTCCCTATCAGTCTGTCCATGCCTACACCACACCAGGCATACTTTATTACTGTTACTCCTTACGGGAATGGTTATGTTATTGCCATGTAAAAAGATAAACTAACACAAAGCAACCATCCAACATAAAACAATTCACATACAATTCCAAAGGAAATTTACCTGTGTATCAATTTACGACACACAAGCTGCAATATTTATTTCTTGTTCCTGAAGTGCATTTCAAATATCTGAGGGCATATTCTAAATCCATGATGCTGTGGCGAAATACTCAAATGGCAGGAGAGACCTGTCAGTTAGCCTACACAGTCAACATTCAATATGTAGTCATCCATAGGTCTAGAGAGAATTTGCCAAAAAAGAAGTTGCACATTCTGCAATGCTCAGTCGTGTAACAAGTATTAGGTGTCTAAAAGTAGAGAGGTTTTGCTAAAACTATACAGGACACTTGTCAGACTACAACTGGAGTACAGTGAACAGTTTGGGGCACCCAATCTAAGCAAAGATATATTAGCATTGGAGGTAATCGAAAGAGGTCTCAGTAGGCTGATTCTGGGTATGGAGGGACTACCTTATGAAAAAAGATTGAGTTGATTAGGCTTCTTGGAAGACAGAAGAAAGAGAGGTGACCACAGTGAAACATATTTGATTCTTATGGGACTTTACAGGGTAAATGCAGAAAGGTGGGAGAGTCTAGAATAGGTGGACCACTAACACATTGAAGAAATTCTTCCTCATCTCTGTTTTAAATTATTCTGTATTATTTCTCATTCTGAAATTATACCTTCTGGTCCTGCACTCTCCCACCAGGGGAAACAACCTTTCCACATCTACCCTGTTAAGTCCACTAAGAATCTTATGTGTTTCAATAGGATTCCCTCTCATTGTTCTCAACTCCAAGGAGTACAGGCTCAACCTTCTCAACTTATTTTCATAAAACAGTCATCTATACCCAGAATCAACCTGGACTGCCTCTAACATTAGTAGACAAGGACCCAAAAGTGTTCACAGTATTCCATTTCTGATTGATTTATGCCTTGTAAGCAAAAAAAACAAGAGAGAAGTACAGCACAGGAACAGGCCTTTCAGCCCTCCAAGCCTGCACCAATCAACATGCCCCAACTAATCTAACAAACAAACCATCTGCTCTTATTCAGTCTATGTCCCTCTATTCCCTTCCTATTCATGTAACCATCCAGACCCCTCTAGAATGTTGCCAATGTCCCTGCTTCCACCATCTCTTCTGGCAGCACATTCCAGGGTCCTATCACTCTCTGTGTGAAAAAACACTTTCCTCACACATCTCCCTTAAACTTTTCCCCTCTCACGTTGAACATGTGGCCCCTTGTAATTGAAACTTCAACCTTGGGAAAATGCCTCTGATTATCCACCTCACCTATTCCTTCATAATTTTGTAGACCAATATCAGGTCTCCTCTCAGCCACCGTCTTTCCAGTCAAAACAATCCAAGTCTTTTTAACTTTTCCTCATAGCCAATGCCCTCGAGACCAGGCAACATCCTGGCCAACCTTCTCTGCACTCTCTCCAAAGCTTCCACGTCCTTCTGGCAGTGTTGCAACGAAAACTGCACACAATACTCCAAATGTAGCCTAACAAGGGTTTTATATAACCAAAAAATGTACTCTAACTCTTGGGCTCCATGTCCTGGATGGTGAAGGCAAGCACGCCATATGCCTTCTTAATCACTTTGGCCACCTGTGTTGCCAGTTTTAGGGAACTGTGGACCTGCACGCCCAGATCTGTCTGAATGTTAATATTCCAAAGGGTTCTGCCATTAACAGTATAATTCACACCTAAATCTGATCCTCCAAAATGCATCACATTGCATTTGCCTGGATTAAACTCCATCTGCTATTTCTGTGCCCAAGTTGCCAATCTATCTATATCCTGTTTTATCCTTTCACAGTCGCCGGTACTATCAGCAACCCCACCAATCTTCATGTCACCTTCAAACTTACTAATCAGACCACCCACATTTTCCTCCAGAAAATTTGCATATACTACAAATGACAGAGGACATAAGACTGATTGTTGTGGAACACCACTAGTTACTGGTCTCCACTCTGAAAAACACGCTTCCATCTTTACACTCTGTCTTCTATGACCAAGCCAGTTTTGTATCCATCTAGCCAGACCACCCCAAATCCCATGTGATTTTAGTTTTTGAACCAATCTGCCTCATGGGACTTTAATCAAATACCTTACTAAAGTCCACAAAAAATACATTTGAGCTCTTTCCTCATCAACTTTCTTTGTTACCTCTTCAAAAAATTCGATCAGCTTGGTGAGACATGAAACCATGCAATCTGTCGCTAACTAGTCTGTTTTCATCAAATGTGTATATATCCTGTCCCTTAGTACCTGCTACAAGAGCTTCCCCACCACAGATGTCAGACTCACCAGACTATAATTTCCTGAATTATCCCTGCTTCCTTTCTTAAACAGGGGAACAACATTGGCTAATCTCTGGAACCCCATCTGCGGTCAAGGACGATGTGAAGATATCTGCTAATGTCCCAGCTATTTCTTCCCTTACCTCTCGCAGCAACCTGGGATAGATCCCTTCTGGCTCTGGGGACTTGTCTACCTTAATGCAATTCAGGATACCCAAAACATCCTCCTTTAATACATTGACATTCTCTAGAGTATTCACACACTCATCCCTGACCTCAACATCAGTCATATCCTTCTCCTCGGTGAATGCTGATACAAAATACTTATTAAGGATTTCTTCCACTTCCCTCCTTTGTCCTTAAGGGGGTCTACTCATTCCCTTGCTACCCTTGTTCTTCTAATATATGCATAAGAAGCTTTGGAATTCTCCTTGACCTTGTTTGCTAAAGACATTTCATGGCCTCTTTTAGCCTTCCTAATTCTGTGTTTAAGGTCCTTCTTTATTTCTCTATACTCTTCAAGGGCTATGTCAGTTTTTAACAGCCTCGACCTATCCTACACTTCCCTTTTCCTTTTGTTTACTAAGTTTACAATTTCCCTTGTCATCCATAGTTCCTGGATTCTGCCATTCCTATCTTTCAGTTTTGCAAGGACATGCATGTCCTGCACTTTAATCAGCAGGTCTTTAAAAGCTTCCCACACGCCAGACATGGATTTGCCCTCAAATAACTGCTCCCAATCCACATTCTCCAGTACTTGTCTAACTTGGATGTAATTGGCCCTTGCCCACTTAAGCACCCTCACCTGACAGACACTCTCAGCCTTGTCCATGACTACTTGAAATCTTATGGAGCTATGGTCACTAAGCCCGAAATGCTCTCCTACTGAAACATCAATCGCCTGTCCTGGCTCATTCCCAAATACCAAGACGAGTATGGCCTCATCTCTGGTTGGATTGTGAACATATTGCCTCAAAAAGCCCACCTGGACACATGTAACAAATGGCTCTCCATCTGAGCCCCTGGCTCTAAGGGAGTCCCAGTCAATAAGAGAAAGGTTGAGGTCACCCACCAGAACTACCGTTTTCTTCACACCTTTCCAGTATCTGACTACATATCTGCTCCTCTGTCTCACATGTGTTGTTGGGAGGCCTATAGAAAACTCCCAACTTTTGTGATTTCACCCTTCTTATTCTTGAGCTTCACCCATAATGCCTCACTGCAAGATCCCTCTGATGTGATCCCTCATCAGTATGCAACTCCCCCCATCCCTTTTGTTTCCCTTCCTGTCCTGTCTAAAACAGCGAAATCCTGGAATGTTGAGCTGCCAGTCCTGCCCCTCTTTTAACCATGTCTCCATAATGGCAATAACATCAAAATTCCATATTCTTAGTTCATCTGTCTTCCCTGTTATAATTCTTGCATTGAAGTAAATGCATCCAGACCTCCAGTCCCGCTGAGCCCCGCATCTTCCCTCTGCCTGCTCTTATCCTTAAAGTTTCAGAATCGCCTCTCCACTTTTATAATCCATTCCCTTTAAAATAAAATTCACTCTCCTATGTGCTTTCCTATTGCCCACTCTGCTGGATGCTAGCTTTTTGTGATTCTGGCACAAGGACCCCCAAATCCTTCTGTTCTCTTGCTTACTGTAGTCTTTCTACATTTAAATAATATTCAGCTGCTCTATTCTTTTCGCAGAACACATTATGTTGTACCTGTCAAGTCTTTGCCCACTTACTTAACATATCTATAGCCCTCTGCAGACCCTTGGTATTATCGAACAAAGAAAAAAAGAACAAAGAACAATAGAGCACAGAAACAGGCCCTTTGGCCCACCAAGCTTGCACTGCCACATTTCGCCCTTCCATACTAAAATTATCCTCACCATTTACCCTCGCGTCTGTTATCGTGTGTTTTGCCAACTTGGTTATCGTGAATTCACCTTCCCTAGCCAGGTAATTAATGCATGTTGTCAATAACAAGTCCAGTACTGATCCCTGTGGCACCCAACTAGTTACAGGGTGACATTCTGAAAATGTCCCCCTTATCCCAACGCCATGTTTTCCATTTGTTAGCCAATCTTGTATCCATGCTTAAATGCTACCTACAACAGCACAGATTCTTATCTTTTTTAAGTAGTCTAATGAGTGGTACTTTCAGAAATGCTGAATGAAAATCCAAAAATATTACATATACAGCTTTCTGTTTATCTTCCTACTTGTTATTACCAGAAAAAAACTGTAGTAAATTTGTAAGGCATGAATTCCCCTTCGTGAAGTCATGCTTGATCATATTATGTATTTTTAAATCTTCCTCTATTACATCCTTTGTAATAATCTCGAACATTTCCCCAATAACAAATATCAAGTTAACTGGCCTGTGGTTACCTTTTTTTTGTCTCCGTCCCTTTTTAATTAAAGATGTTACATTAACAGTTTTCCAATCCTATCAGACTTTCTCAGAATCTTAGCATTCCTCGAAGATTATCATCAGTGTATACACAATCTCTGAAGCTACTTTCTTTAATATGTTAGGATGTGTCCCATCTGGTCTTGGGACTTATCAATCTTTAATCTCATTAGCTCCTGACCACTTTTCTCTCATGATAATTATTGAATTTATTTCCTCTCCTCCTTTAGCTCGTTGATTATTTAGGAATAGTTGGCAAGCTACTTGTGTCTTCCATGTGAAGTCTGGTGCAAAGTATTTAATCAACTCATCTGCTATTTCCCAGTTCCCCATTATTATTTCCCAAGCTTGATTCTCTGAGGAAACTATGTTCATTTTGGCTTCTCCCTTCTATTTTCTATATTTAAAGAAGTCCTTCCTGTCCATCTTTATGTTACTTGCAATTGCCGTCAAAATTTATCTTCTTCTTCATTTTTTTGGTTATCTTTTGTTGGTTTCTAAAACTTTCCCAATCCTCTGTTTTACCATTAATCTTTGTCAAATTTTTTTGTTTCAATTTGATGTTTTATTTAGCTTCTCCAATTAATTATGGTTGGCTTATCCCCTTCCTAGAATTCTTATTCCTCACTGAGATACATCTTTGTTGTGAGCTATTTCCTTGTCTGCCATTGTTCCTCAACCATCTCTGTTGCTAAATTTCTTTCCTGATCCAGTCCAGCCAGGTCTGCCCTCATTCCGTTATTATTATTCTAACTTAAGCCCTGTACAGTTGTTTCTGAACCAAATTCCTCCCTCTCAAACTAAATGCTGTCGTGATTGTAATAAGGTTAGCCAGGTGGACCTCATAGAATATGAGTTCCCCGACTGGGGCTGTTAATCTGGCTGATAGATATAAACAGGAGTGTCAGAGGTTCTGTTCACTCTGACAGCTGGCTGTGAGGAAGTTAGATCAGTGCCAAGGATTTTCCACACGTAAGTAAAGGATAACTTGGAAAAGTGATACCAGCCTTTGCTCCCAGATTCTCTTGTAGAGATAATCCTTATGATTCTTCTGCTAGCCAGCACCATGCTTTTATCATCTTTCTCCAGATGCTTCTACTGGTTGTTAAGAGACACCAGGTGGTTGGTTCACTCTTTAAAATGTTCTGACTTATCAGGTAAAAGTAACAGCTTACAACCATTGCAGGGGAGTTAAACTGGTTTTCTTCGGGTTTATATTGAGCCTTGACTGCAGAGAACAAAGACACCGTTCCTGAATGGGCCAAGAAGTGAACACTTCACTCTCTCTGTCTGTAATCACTACCAGCTCCAAATTGTTCAGTGATCTGATAACCAAACACACAGTTGTTTGCAAACAAAAAAGGTGTTTGCTATTGATAATGGTCACTAGTCCATAGATGAATCAACTTCTTGTTGCCAGCAAAAGTTGTATCTATACATCCTTTCACCCTCCCCAGCTCCAAATCATCTGCAACTCAAATTTCAATTACTGTTTGTTTGGTTATTTACAAGACCTTTCAACAGGTTTTCAGACTACCTGCTTTCAAAATGTGCAGCCAAACTCTCAAACATTGGCTTTAAAACATGTCTAAGTTTAGTCTACAGTTTTAGAAAATAAAAATACATGGTCCTTACAAAAATATATGTACCATATTTATTCGTAGAATGAGATGGAAAGTATTAATCTCATAGATTGTTGATTTGGTTAATACACAAACATGATGGAACTTATATCTTTAAAGATTTGGGGGGAGGCCAAAACATTATATTTACTCCTGATTTTTGACCATAGATACATTTTCGCTTTATTATCTAATTGGCTAGCAGCCTGTGACCTCGAGATTGAAAGCAAAGCTGTGTCCATAATATGGCTAGCAGACTTTCAAATCTGGATTTAAACAGTGTAAATACTTGCAAAGCAGGATTTTTCTAGAATACTGGTGAATATATTCTCTTCAATTAAAACATCAAAAAGCAAATCAACTGTTCATTCATCTCAGCTGCTTTTAAAATATTATAGGAGCTGCAAAGCTCCTGCACAACCCACCTACAATCCCAAACTTCAAATTAAAATGATTCAGTGATCAGTACTGCACCATACAAATGCAACTACTTTGAATGAAACTTTGCAGTTCCAAAGTTGCATTGATTGTTTACTTGATAGGTTTTATTTTCTAGTTTTGCTAGAATATTGATGAGATGATCAAATCTCTTCTGTATTTCTATCTGCAGGAGAAAAATACAAAAACATGAACCAAACAAGAGTCAATCTGAAAGCTGAAAATCCTGGAGCGATTGGACCAATCAAATCTTGGAAGATTTGTACCATCAAACAAAGCAGGAGGGACCTCTGGAGAGCAATGCCTCGGTGCTTCCCGGGACTTATTACAGTGATGTTTAAACAGGTGCAATTAGCTTTCAATGGTCACCTTTAACCTAACCAAACAGTTTTGTTCTTCAGTAATTGTAGATGTGTTTTATTTCCTCCTCCTCCCTCTCTTTCCAAGGTAATATAAACATATACCTTTTATCATGCAGGATGGCATACGAGGCAAAACACATAATGAGAGAGAAAAAATCAAAGTCTCAAACAAGTAAAAGATGTACAAACATGATGCAAAATGACAATTAGAGCTGCACAGCCTGCTCACTGTTCCTAATTGCGCTGTGAAAACAGGGGTGACCTGCAAATTGACTGCCTTTGTAATGGGCAGGAGGATGGGACATTGACATCATTAGTTTCTGGACTTTTAATTGGTTCCAACACTTAAAGTCAATGTTGGTAAAATTCCACCCTGATGACAAGTTGCTTCTTTAAATGAAAGCTATGAGCTAAAATTATTCGTTTGTGAAAGAAACAATTACTAATTTAGCTTTACTAAAGAAAGACAACAAATCAAGTGTCAGTTCATCATTATAATTTCAACCTTCCCATCTAGTTATTATCTTTCAGTCTTTGAAAATCAGAGGAAAGGCTTTTTTCACATAATGTAATATATTAAACAATGTTACTGAAAGAGTTCCTTAAAATATTGTTGCAGCTACGCGAGCTCGAACTATGAAGACATAATTGACTAGCTTGATAATTATTGTGCCAGGACCTGGTCTGACTACTCACCCAATTTTGTAATGTCGATGGAAGTTATTTCATTAGACCTTATTTTGTTTCAGAAATCACATTTTTGCTGAAATATTTTCTAATACTTTTGTTATACAGAGCATTAGGACCTTGAGATGCCTGCATCCATTCATATGTTCAGCTATTTACCTCTGTTCTTGCCCACTACTTAAGATTTCATTATATTTTTCTACATTGGCGATCAGAGTTTGCAATGGTTCCATTGCATGTACATATATTTTCCTTATTGACCCATGTGTTTGTTTAAATTATTTCTAGATCTCCTTGTCAGCAAAATATTCAATTATGGTTGCAAACACATCTGCAGCATCGTTGACTTTTCTCCGCTGAAAAAAATTAATAATCTGAAGCGATAGACAAGCTTGGAGGAAACAATATAGATGTTTCATTGGACTTATTGCAAAAGACTACTTTACTGCTTGTCAAATTTTAGAGAAAATTTAGGAACAAAATAAAAAGCCCCTCAAGTGAGAGAACTTATTTTTAAAAAAATTTAATTGACTTCCCTGCTTCCAGTGCCATTCTATTTTAAATGAGCCTCATTGTTCAAGATATTGCTCATCTGTCATAATATTTGAGGATTTCTGAAAAAAAGCACATTTTATTGAGGCCATTCAGTCTGAGCTATTTGTGCACCAATCAACCATGATGTTGAAATAGGTGCATCAAAACCATCTTGTGAGATAATTACAACTCTCATCAGATCATTTCACACTGTGTGTCACACAAGTTCATGAATGAGCTTCAGACTTTTCATCCTGCAAGGTGTCTAGTCAACCTCAGATTACCCTGAAAGTGTATGATATCTTAAAAATTAGAGCAGCGGGTGAAACTGCCTGTTTCACACCATGTAGGAGCAACACAAGCAATATTTATCACTGGCAGGATGCCGCATCAAGCCACAAAGACATTACGCTATCACACAAATGAGTAATGTGGTGTGTAAATATGTGTCGGTGTAGACAATTGAATGGCATATAAGTTATATGATCCAAAGACTGGCAGATCATTTCAAACAACATATCCCTTCAGCTGTTTGCAACAAGCAAGGTAAAGACCATCTCCAAACACCCTATGATTGGACAAACAACAACACAATGATTACCATTAGACACAATTCTGCAAGTGGAAAACATTTACTAAGTAATCGTGAGTGTGCAAAGAATTATGCTGACAATCAATTTCAGATTGTCAGCTGGATGCACAGTATGTGTGCTGGCATGGACTGGGAAGCCAGAAATATCAATACATTAACCCTGCTGTGTGCAGGCAGAAAGAACATGTGCACACACTCTGCCTGTTTGAACTAATCAAGTTCAATTAAACAAAATAGGTGATAACTATTCTCTGGTTAATCTCTCAGGCAAATCAGAGACAATTTACCTCGTTTAAAAATTAATTGCCCATCATCAGTAAGTGGTGCATTTTTCATTGCAACATCTCTATCCATCAGCACCCACTTGCCAACCAATCTACATTTTACTCTCATACAGTATAAATGTTTTTTGGTACATCTTTGCGAATCATCCTGATAAAATCAGTATGAACAGCTTCAGCATGTATGGCTTTTTCCAGCAATATTTGAGTTCAGCAGTCACAAACAACTATTGTCTATCTTGTTAACTTTTTAAATAATACTTCTGTGATGTAACTTGAGATGTGATCCCATTGCCAAAAGCACTGAAATACAGGAAAACCAACTTTGCGCAGTGTAACTTTTCTGCCGAGTGTAAAGCTATGTTTTGAAAGTACCCACTGGACACAGTGACATTCTGTGAACTTTACTTATTTCTTCATTGGTCTATTTCTGTGCTCTCTCAGTTTTAACCAATGAGAAACCAGAAGGATACATAAGAGATTAAGAATGCACGTATCTTATTATTTTTTTCTTTAATACCCACTCCAATTCACCTAATACGGAATTGACTTTCTGCGTGTAATGGGTTAAATTTACTATCTTGACTCCCAACAGGAAAAAGGGCTCAGAGAGCAGGTCAGACTGGGCATTTCCATTTCACTGCAGTTCTTGATCATGGAATTAACCCTCATATCTGTAATTTAACTACAGCCAGGCATGTCCTGGAAAATCCATGCAAAGAAAAATGATCACAGAATGAAAATTAAACATCTGCTATTATAGAGATAGTTGAATTCATAACAGATGATTGTAGTTCCCTAAATAAATGTCAGAATTTGATGGATAGAGCTGCAAAGCTGAATGATTAGTCTTTTTTTTTCCTATTTTCATTCATAGGATGAGGGTGTTGCTAGCTAGGCAGCATTTTTATTGCCCATCCTTAATTGCCCAGAGGGCAGTTAAGAGTCAACCACATTGCTGTGGGTCTGGAGTCACATGTAGGCCAGACCAGGTAAGGATGGCAGATTTCCTTCCCTAAAGGACATTAGTGAACCAGATGGGATTTTCCCCTGACAATTGACACTGGATTCACAGTCATTGTAGACTCTTAATTCCTAATATTTAATTGAATTCAAATTTCACCATTTGCCATGGCAGGATTTGAACCCTGGCCCTCCAGATTGTTATCTGGGTCTCTGCATTAACAGTCCAGCGATAATACCACTGGGCCATTGTCTCCCCCTGTAACCTAAAGTCACATATTATAATTTTGAACGTGTATTGCCCATTTCATCCACATGGTATATGATTGAATTTGTCAACTTGTCAGACCAGAGGATCAATCTTACATGGTCAGTAATGGAGAAAAAAAATGTTTGCACCCTCTGACACTGCTTTTCTGAAACATTTACCATCACTTCCAGCCCGCAGCTCTTCTCAACAAATTCAGAGTTGTACTTCACACGTTTAATAAAATGTCCTCTGTCACGCTGTACTGCCAAACCTTTGGGGCCTCTGTCCATTTGCTCCATATTTGCTGTACAACAGGCTGATGTGTTCTTTAGAAAACATTGATTCACAGGTCCTGAAATAAAAATCTGTAAATTTTTGTTTTGATTTTTTGGCTTCAAGCACTGCATTTTCACAAAACTGAACTTCACATTTGAGTTGCAAAAACAGAAATTGCTGGAACAACTAAGCAGGTCTGGCAGCATCATAGAATCTGTACAATGTGGAAACAGGCCCTTCGGCCCAACAAGTCCACACTGGCCCTCACACATCCTGCCCAGACCCATTCCCCATAACCTACATATCCCTGAACATTATGGGCAATTTAGCATGGCCAATCCACCTAGCCTGCATATCTCTGGACTATGGGAGGAAACTGGAGCACCTAGAGGAAACCCATGCAGAGATGGGGAAAATGTGCAAACTCCACACAGACAGTCACCCGAGGGTGGAATCAAACCCGGGTCCCTGGCATTGTGAGATAGCAATGCTGACCACTGGGGCACTATGCTGCCCCAGTGGAGGGGAAAGCAGACTTAACATTTTAGATGCAGCGACTGTTCTTCAGAACTGATTGAAGCTAGGAAGAGGCTGGTATATATGCTGAAGATGAAGTTGGGGGTTGGCAGGGGGAAGGTGAAGGAGTAAGTCGTTGGTGGAAATGGAGCCCAGAGAGAAAGAGTAGCAAACATACAAAAGAGCTGCAGATGCTGGAAATCAGGAACTAAAACAAAAGCAGAAATTGCTGGAAATACCCACCCAGCAGGTCTGGCAGCATCTGTGGAGTATCTTTGATAATTTTGCATTGACCTCTAGTGGGCAGACCACCAGGACTGACTGCAACCCATTTGCTCAAGTGATTGGATAGACAGCCCCAAATGATGAGTGACCAGACCTCTGGCTGATGTTGTACAGCTCCTCGGCTGTCTTCCCACAACTCTCCTGACTGGTTGCATAGGACCCACCTGGCCAATGCCCTATACTACAGAAATACAGACTCCTTGACCTTGAATGCCCCAGGACTGTTTGACCGACTGTGCCCAAACCCCTGGATCAATTCTGGATACTACCTTTGTGCTGGGATCACCTGGCTAAATGGTGTGTACCTTGATTTGACTGAGGACGTTGAGAAAATGCCATTTTCTAGAAGTACATACAGTTTCTTTGATGCATATGTGGCTAGCACATAATGCAGGTTGTGATTGATTTAGCACAATGCCGTAAAGCAACATAACTAGCTGTTTCAAGGCATGTAGAGTTTACTATTGAAGAAACGCTTGAATGCCCGAAGGGTACAAGGCTACAGCCAAATCAGTCTTTGGTGAGTGTTGTCTTTGTGGGGTTAAAATTAAATCTATAATGGGGTGGCATGATGGTACAGTGGTTAGCACTGCGGCCTCACTGTGCCAGGGACCTGGGTTCAATACCATCTCGGGGTACTGTCTGTGTGGAGTTTGCATGTTCTCCCCATGTCTGTGTGGGTTTCCTCCAGGTGCTCCAGTTCTCTCCCACAGTCCAAAGATGTGCAGGCTAGGTGGATTGCCCATGCTAAATTCCCCATAGTGTTCAGGGATGTGTAGATTAGGTGGGTTATAAATGGGTGGGTGCTCTGATGGTCAGTGTGGACTTGTTGGGCCAAAGGGCCTGTTTCCACACTCCAGGGATGCTATGATCAACATGAGGGACTCATTTATTATCTCACATTGAGTTTGGTGGTTGCTCTCAAACTCTGGAAGCTGAAGGCAAATACTAATTGCCAGCTGGCTAAACAAGAACTTAATTCTTAAGAACTTGAGGTAAGCTTGGATCAGCATTTATTTCTGAAATTTTATGGAACAGCAGTGGCCACATACACACAACAGGTAAGCTGGAGGTCATCCTGCCGCAGCTAGCTCTGGGAAGGCTGACCTAATTTTACACACAGCCGTTACCGTGCTGTCGTAAAAACTTTCAGGAATGAGGTCTTACCTCCAAGAGTGGTGACCCCTTTGGAGGGCTGGTACTGAAAACAGCCAGTAGACAAAGTCAGCAAGTGATGGAGGACTTCCCACAATCCAGAAGAGTTGGGTACAGCTTGTCAGAGCCATTGAGGCAGGCTAACGTGAGGGATGGGGTAAAGAAGCTTTTGTTGGTCACATGGTGCCCGATCAGGCCAGTCCCACCCACTCCCAGCCTGCAAGGAACATGCCAGGGTTTACATGCAGTCTTCCCACATGGTGGAATACCCATCTACTGCTGGTAAAATATCAGTGTAGCAAGAAGCAGCCTTTAAGTGGCTCTTAGTTTTACTACATAAAAGCACCAATTGCTAGAAGGGTGGTGAGGTCTGCACTTCCCCTGCCTCTAGTGAAATGCCAATGATTTCAAGAAGTTGATGGCTATAAATCAGCAGATTTGCTTTGTGTGCCTGATCCCAGGTTCCCAGCACTCTGAGGTCTGATTTAACCTTGACCGGGATGTCATGTGTATGGATCCATAAATGCTTTTTTCAAAAGTAACCCACATTGCATAAGTGATTATTTATTGGACACACGCTGCATGTCCTAGAATATTTACTTCATTAAACTTCATCGTTTATCAGTCATTCAAAGTAAAACATCATATCAAATGCCATGAAGTATTCCTGGAAATAAGCTCTTAATGGTTGAGCTAAAATGTGAATGGAGTTACATAGGTTAAAGAAAAATGTTTGTTACCGTGAAAGCCACTAAACTCAACACACAGTGTGCTATTTGTTTGCTCTGCAAACAAGAATAAATGAAAGGATTATCTGTATAATAATCGCATAGCGAGCAGCCATCATGAGGAATTTTAAAAATAAAATCTTTCCTGACAGGCCTTCTGAACTTCTTTGGAGGACATGATAACCAGAATTTTCTGTGGAAAGCCTAAATGACTGAAATACATTTTTTTAAGTTTCCACAAGGACAACTGTTTATTATACTCAAAGGCATAAAGAATCAGAGTTTCAGCAGTCGGTTAGAATTTGATTGAATAGTCAGATTCAAGAATTTGTTGCATGATAATAATTGGGAAGGGTTGAGGAACTGAATGGAGTGCCCTTGTGATCAGTGTTGCACATATAATGCAACAAGTAACTTCCTATGATTTAGATTTTGAGACAGTACTGAACTAGAAAGGGGAATGGAATCACAAAAGGTTGCTGGCAAATTGCATAACATATTGAGGAAAATGTGTATGAAAAGAACAATGACTGAAGGATCTAAACTCTGTATGAGTTATCTGTAACCTAACAGATAAAGTCCACGACAGACTCTCTATGATTGGTGCTGAAATTGCTTAAGATGAAATCGGCAGGGGCAAGCAAGCCTTAATATTTCGAACAAATGTAAAGATCAATCAAAATAGCTAATAGATTTTATTTTACAACTGAAGTTAGAGGTGCCACTATTAGAGGTGACTATTCCCACTCCTTCACTGGTTGTGGTAAAGTTCAAGTTTAAGCAGATTGGTGAATTTGGTCAGTCACAAAGCCTCAAACTGTTTCAAGTCCAATGTTGTAACAATTGAGCCAGGTTTCTGCAGTCAGTAAAAATGACTGGCCTGTAACCAAAAATGAACTTACTCAACAAACTTTATTGACAAATAGTTGGGATTATACAAAAAAATACGTATCAACTGTTCTAAGAAACTAACATACAAAAATGCACACAGGTCTGAGAAGAAAATGAATGAAAATTCTGTAGAGTGTTAACTTTAAGGTACTTTGACAGTTCAACTCATGAAAAGAAAGGATAAGTCAGTGACTGGCCCAGTGATTGGGTGCTACATCATGGTTGAGTCCCCAGGTGTGCTAACAGAGTTTGTCACCACTTTAATGCTATAAATTTTGGGCTCAATGTTTTGTGCAAAACCTGGTTGGTGGTGGATACAGATCTAAGATCAGGCTTCTCAATACATCAAGCACCTTGCTGTTGTGTATATATCATTGTTCTTCTGTAGTCAGCCTCATCAAAATGCTCAATAGAATTCATGCAATTTCATCCTGCAAAGTGGCATGTACACTGTCCTTGACTTCTGCAGCACATGGATGTCATGTGATTGACCAGGTGCGGATTCTATCTCTAATGTGCTTTCCAAAATATATGCAGTGAGATCATCTGAAATGGTGGTCATAAATGTGAGATTGAGAGATGGTGGGTCTTCACTGATATTCTGTTTTTACTTTCTTCTGCTACCTAGTCAAGTTGTACATCTTGTGTATCTGAAAGGGAAGGTTATATTGAGGGGAAAGCGGTATGCATCATCTGTTAATCAGAAGAAATTGTACAATGAGAGATAAGTTATATGTGACAAGGAGGATGAAGTATAAGGAAACGATAACCTTCAATGGTTTTAGGTAGGATCTTGGCAATGGCCTCAGAAGTGGCTATTTGAATAATGGCCAGCACCATTTCCTGTAGTGGCTCAGCATATGTAGGTATTTATGTCTCCTTCTAGTTAGCTCCAGCTGCCTCTTGCTATACATTACATTGTTCTTCAGTAAAGAAGGAGTGTTTCGGGTCTGTGATGTAATATATTTGGGCAAATGATCTGACATGGTTGGTAATGTGGCAGTCGGTGCAAACTGAGAGATCTGGCTGAGGCCTGCAGTAATATTGTGCATATGAGGGTGAGGAATTGCATGTGAATGAGTAAAGAGGGTGTGGTGAATCGAGCAGGTCTGAGCTTAGTAAGTGCATTTGGTTGGATATAGCAAGATGCATTCATTGACCTTGGCCACTTGTGCAGGTCATGACAGTTCTTGTGATGTGGAATCCAAGTCCTGGGTCTCGAATAATGAAAGTGATCTCCACAGCTATTTGCTTTGACTTTGTCTTGAGGGCCTCATTCACATAAAGAAAATCTCTTGTCATTTCTATTTTCAACAAGACCTCCAGGTTAGCATCTGGTCATCTTGGAGTTGACACTCCTCCATGTTGTGCCAGGTCAGATTTACTTTCTGCATAACTGTTGATAATGCGTTCACCTCTCCATCAAATGGTCTGGTCTAAGTTTAGGGTGTGCTAAGAAGTTATTAATTTTGACCGCACTGCTGATGCCTGCAGCTAATGCACAGCACAGTTGTTGTTGTGCTTTGTCCCCGGTTGTATGCCATAATCATTCCAACAATAAGATTGCACAGAGGAGATGCACCACTTGCATTTCAATTAAAGGAAACAGCTTCCTTATGCATTGGAATTCTCACACCTATTTCCAGGGATATCTTATACAGTTCTGCAATGTCAAAATTCTGGGTTATATGACAAGGGAAGCTAAAGGATTTAAGTCGAAGCAGGAGATATCTTACAGTTAACAGAATGGGAGATGGTAAATTGGCAATGCTACTTTCAAATACAAAATCTGAAAGAGCTGCTAATGCTGGAAATCAGAAACAAAAACTGTAATTGCTGGAAAAGCTTGACAGGTCTGGCAGCATCTGTGGACAGAAATCAGAGTTAACGTTTCGGGTCCAGTGACCTCAGTTCTGAAGAAGGTTCACTGGACCCGAAACGTTAACTCTGATTTCTCTCCACAGATGCTGCCAGAAATATTACTTCAAGCCCTTTAAAGATCTATGAAGAACACAAATATATTTCAACAGTTCATTTAGTGTTTCTTTTTCATTCCTTTGTAATGATTTTGAATTTCATATCATGTTGACTTTGATTCTTGTGCTTTTTGAGAATTGAGAGAGATATCTGACACTTTACAGAGGACAGTAGAATAAAATCAGGAATATGACTGCACATATTGCAGGATCATTATCTTCTGACTTGAATTCTCATTTTTCATTTTTAATGTCTGAAAGAATTGCATGCTTTACATTAGCATTGAAAATTAGATGCTTCAATCTGTGCTGTAAGCATGGATGAAGTGGACCAGACAATTAATAAAACATGTACAACTACATCAGTTAGATGCTATCTAATCTTATTCGTTTAGTTTGTGCAGGTCCTGGCAAAGAACTCTAGTACAGGTGGTTTCTGCTACAACATGTTTTGTTAATATGAATTGGCTGTAACACGATTGATGAGTAGTGGACGCTATTTGTATAACGCAAACTTTCTGCTGTACAGGTATAGTGATTTCCCTATAATGCAATTTTCTATGGTGATTTCTAGCCACGTTCGCACAAGAACGTACCTATCACGTTATAGGAGAACTACCTGTATTCTGTTTCTCATGATGAACTCAACTCCTGTGTGAATTGAAAATCATCGCAATGCTACATTTGTATAATATCAGACAGAATATAAAAGATGAGGGAATATGGTAATTCACACAGCACCAGTGTAGTCTGGATAAGCCGACATTTGCCACAGTATCTACCTGCTGGTCTGGTTCTGTATACAGTGAATTGTAAGCTACAGGGTATTGACAATGGTGATTCAGCAATAATAATTCAATTAAGGTCAAGTGGGAATGATTAGATTCTCTCTCACTGAGGATGGCTATTTCCTGCTACTTATTTGGCACAAATGATGCTTCCCATTTATTAGCCGAAACCAGAATATATCCAGGTTTAGCAGCATATGGACATGCTCTGTTTCAGTATATCAGAAGTTGTGAATGGTGCTGATTGTTGTGTGATGAGTGAACATCACCAATCCTAACCTTATTATGGATGCAAGTTCATTGATAAAGCAGCTGGAAATGGTTAAGCCCCGAGGAACTCCTGCAGAAACGTCCTGTGGCTGGGATAATTAACTTCCAATAACATCACCATCTTCCTTTCTGCTAATCAAGATGACTCCAATCAGCAGAGAGTTTTCCACCTGATTGCCATTGACTTCAGTTTTACTTAATGGTCTGCTCGGTCAAGTATTGCCTTGATGGTGAGGACAGTCACTCTTATTGTACTTTTGGAGTTCAGCAGTTTTGGCTGTTTGGACCAAGGCTGCTCAGTGGTCAGGAGCTGGGTGGTACTAACAAGAATACTAACTGAGCTCCAGTGATCAGGTTATTACAGTACAAGTGTCACTGGATAGCACAGCCAATAAGCCTTTCCATCACTTTGCCAATTATCAAGAGAAGACTAATAGGTCTGTTATGGTGCAGCGGTAGTATCCTAACCTTTGAGCCAGGAGACCTGGTTTCAAGTACCTGTTGCTCCATGTCCTGCTGTTTATGCACAGGGAATGTATGGACAACACGTAGCCAAGTGGGCAGCACAGGAGCTCAGTGGTTAGCACTGCTACATCATAGCACCAGAGACCTGAGTCAAATTCCAGCCTTGGTCAACTGTCTGTGTGGAATTTGCATGTTCTCCCTGTGTTTGTGTGGGTTTCCTCTGGGTGCTCGGGTTTCCTCCCACAGTCCAAAGATGTGCAGGTTAGGTGGGGTGACCATTTTAAATTGACCATTGTGTTCAGGGGAGTGTACATTAGGTAGATTAGCATGGGAAATGCAGGGTTTCAGGGATAAGGTACAAGGGGTCTGGATGGGATGCTCTTCAGAGGGTTGGTGTGGACTCAATGGGCTGAATGGTCTGCTTCCACAATGTAGAGAATCTATGATTCTCAGTGGATGCCAGTGTTGTAGTTGTACTGGAATAGCTTGGCAAGGGGCAATAGCTAATAGCTAGGTCTGAGCACATGTTCTCGGTACCATTGTCAAAATGTTGTGGAGTCCATAACCTTTGCAGTATTTAGTGATTTTCTTTTTTTTTTGTGTGCATGTGTGTTTGTTTTGTTTGTTGAATAGTGGCATCTGTGATGTTGAGGACCTCAGGAGGAGGCCAAGATGGATCTTTCCTGTAATGATTGCACTCAAGTATTTTAGCCATTTCCTTTGATGATTTAATGGCTCAACTAAGCTGCAGCCCTCCCTGCTGCTCCATTACCCTCTCATAACTCTTGCTCCTCTTATGTCATCTTTAAGACCATACATTTCATTTTCAGATTAAAACAAACTGTAACAGTAAACGTCGTCCAAAAATTTTTTTTTAAATCCAGTGAAATTAAAAATTGTTCTGAGAATGGTAACAGGAATGGATGGTTTGCATAATAAGGAGAGGCTGGATAGGCTGGGACTTTTTTCACTGGAGCGTAGGAGGTTCAGAGGTGACCTTATAGAAGTTTATAAATTAATGAATGGTAGGTGTCCTTTCCCTAGGGTTTTCAAAATTTGGGGAAGAGGAGAATTTAGAAAGGACACGAGGGGCATTTTTGTTTTGTTTTGTTTTACAGAGTAGTTGTGTGTGGAATGAACTTCCAGAGGAAATGATAGATATGGGTCCAGTTACAGCATTTAAATGACATTTGGATAAGTACACGAACAGGAAATGTTTGGAGGGATATGGGCCAAGTGCAAGTCAGTGTGATTAGTTTAGTTTGGGATTATGAGCGGCATGGACCGGTTGGACCAAAGGGTCTGTTTCCATGCTGTATGACTCTTGTGATATTCAAAGCTCTTTTAACGGTACTTTTGTTTTTTTGAAGACAGCAGGTTGGGGGAGAATAGTGTTATGAAGTTGTAGGCATGTGTTAATATTCTTCTGGAGCAGTTTGTCAGTTTTACCATGGCTAATTGAACCCATGGAACCAGATGGTAGCAAAAAGTGAGCACTTCTAGAAGAAAAATGGGGGAGCAATACCTCTCAAAAAGCAATAGAAAAATACAGCCAACAATACTAGAACAGTCCTTAGGAAGGGTCACCACACCCAAAACATTAACTCTGGTTTTTTGTCTTCACAGATGCTGCCAGACGTGCTGAGCTTTTCCAGCAACTTCTGGTTTTGTTCCTGAATAATAGAACATACATCAGTGTGAATTAATTATTTGCCTTAGGTGTTATAGAAATAATGTATTCTGGTAAATTCTGACGTGAGGTAAATCGTACTGTCTTACCTTGAGTATTTTTTAAAATTTTGTGACTTGCCTGAGAAACAATGTATGGATATAAGATGTCAGAACTGATGAGCCATAATAATCTAGTTTTACCATGTTTTAATATTATGTGGATAAAAATCACCAGAAGTTCTATCCTTAAATTGAATCAGGACAGTTGGATAAGGAACATAAATTAGAGTTTGTTATAGAGGTCTACAGCATGGAAACAGGTCCTTCTGCCCAACATATCCATGCTGCCCAGTTTTCACAATTAATCTAGTGCCATTTGCCTGCATTTGGTCTATATCCCGCCCATGTACCTGTCTAAATATTTCTTAAGTGATGAAATTGTACTCGCTTTCACCCCTAACTCTGGTAATTCATTCCAGACAGTCATCAACCTCTGTGTGGGGGAAAAAAAATTACCCTCTGGACACTTATCTCTCCCCTCTCACCTTAAACCTATGCCCTTGAGTCTTAGACTCTCCGAAAATGGAGAAAAGCTGTTGCTTATCTACCTTATCTTTGCCTCTCATGATTTTATAGACCTCTAGTGAGATCACTCCATCAGCCTCCTACACTCCAAGGAAAAAAAGTCCCAGCCTATCCAGCTTCTCCTTATAATTCAAACCTTCCAGACAAGGTAGCGTCCTAGTAAATCTTTTCTACACTCCTTCCTTTCTACAGTAGGGTGAAAACAACTACACACAGTACTCCAAATGTGACCACACCAACGACTTGTACAGCTACAACAAAATGCCCCAACTCCGAAACTGAATGCTCTGACCGATTGAAAACAAGCATGCCAAAAGCCGCCTTCATCACCCTGTCTATCTGTGACTCCGCTTTCAAGGAGCTTCAAACTTGTACCCCATGGTCTCTTTGTTCTGTAACACTCTCCAGGGCCCTACCATTGACTGACTGTGTAAGTCCTGCTCTGGTTTGACCCATGAAAATGCAACACCTTCAATTTATCTAAATTAAACTCCATCTGTCAATCCTCAACCCAACGGCCCAGATGGTCAAGGTCTTCCTGCATTCCCAGGTAACTTAATTAAAGTTAGTGATGTGAAATTTAAAATATATCAAGAATAACATTCTTATTCCCATGCTTGGAATATTTATGGGCGAGTAAGTTACTGAAGAAATGACTTAAATTAAGTCAAATGGCTTATCTAAGCCTTTCATTTTTTACATAGAATCATTACTTATGTTGTCTGACTGCAGATCACAAGCATACAATTTGTATATAAAGTTATTTTTAACCAGAATATTTCATTTCCTGAAAATCCAATTAACATTTGATTGTCAGATTCTAATTTTCTTATCCAAGATCGATATTTCTTACGCCTGCCTTTGTTTATAAATTACAGTGAAATCAATCTTGTAATTTCACTTCTAGTCACTGCAATTGCATAAGACAAGAAGATTGATGCTATCATAATTTGTAAATAGATATGCCTGGGAAATATTAATCACTAGGAGGAATCACAATACCTTGAAAATGTAAGGCATAACTAATGCAATTCTTGGCATGTGGACTATTTTAATTACATACTTGGGAAATACAAATGTGTTCACAGGGCAGAACATCTTCATAAATTAATAATTAATTACAGGACACTAGTTTTCTTTGATACTATCAAAACCTGAAGAGTATCATTTTTTACCACTAATATTGATAGCACACTTGAAAAGGCTGAAATGTTATTTTATTTACATAACTTCCCTGGCCTAAATTATTCCTTATAGAAAGAAGTAAACAGGAAATGGAAGAGAATGATAAAGGAAGTGAGAGGGATTAGGGAGGGAGAAGAAAAATGTTTTGTTTGTAGTTATGCAATTCAATAATGAACTTTGGTCACACCGAAGAGTTGCACAGCTAATGAGTATGATATTAAACATTTGGACAATTCTGACCTGTATAATTCCATTTTTTTAAAGTTCAGAGATTTAAACTGGCCATTATATAACTGGATGCGACACAAAAGAGCATCTTAAAATCCCTGGAAAGATATCTGCTGTTGCTCTCTCGAAAAATTAAGTACAATACTCGATCATTACAATGGCATTTATTATCAAACACTGGCTCATTCACTATTTTAAATAAAAGTGAAGCATAGCTTTAATTTTTTAGGTTACAAAGAAATGCTATCTTCATGAAGACAATTTCAGAAGGTAAAATATGAATGAAAAAATACAATTTAAGCCTGTTAAGCTTTTTCTTTTGAAAGACTGTATTATCTACCCTTCATTTCTTAGGGGAAATAACAATAACTTGAAAATTAAGTGTGTGCGTTTTAAAAAGTCAAACAAAGGAAGCAATGAAATATTCCCTTTTCTTTCACTCGTGTTCTTAAAAAATGGCCAATGACCATCATTGTTTTCCTCCAGCCTTATTCAACACAAGAGCTATAATATCCTATTGTTGTAGTTTGATGAGATCAGACCACAACTACTTTCATTGAATTTCCATTCATAAATATGAATTAGCTCTTTCTCAAATGTGTTAATCATTTCGCACTCATCTTTGGCTAGAGATCTGTAGATTCTCTACATTCACCAATCTGTAGCAGGGTTGTTGTGCACTTTAGGCATGGCAACCATTCTTGTTTGAGAAGGGAAAATGCCTGCAGGGTGAGCCACAGGTCAGATTATTAATAAATGGCAGTGGTGCTGTCCATCAGTCATAAAGTCAGGTGCAACTCATGGAATTTGACTATTTTACGCTCATCAGAAAGTTAACTGCATCTAGTTACAGTCTGCAACCCTTTAAGGGATAGGATACTGCCCGAAGAAGTGCTCATCAAACGAAGGGTGAGCAGTTGTTCGGTACCAGCAGGGCCACTGACAGAGATGGCCACTGTAGGAGCTGTAGCTGACCAGAATCAATCAGTGGCTGAGGCCCTGGAATGAAGGTAAGTCAGGCAAGGGTCACCAGGACCAGGTTGGTGCATATAATTAAGACTGAAGGTGGACAAATGGCAAGAGGGGTTCTTTTCGAAACATCCCAATTGACATTGGATTCTCTCCCATTCCTGATAGTGTTCCACAATATCTTGTCCACTGACTTCATTTACAATAGACAGCTTGAAAAGATTAGCTTCAAGCTTTCTGATATAATTAAAAAGTCATCAGCCAGGGTCTTCCATTTCAGTGCAATTCTAACATGAATTTGCAGGGGTTAGGTTTATGCTCGGCTGCTGGTACCAAGCAGCTTCCTGGTGGTATCCTCAGTTGAATTATTTTGACCCCACGTGGGGTTCTTGCAGTGTTGCAGAAGTTTTTTTTTGTGGTGGAACATGCAGAAGTGGAAGGATATGGGTGTGCAAGGGCAAGGGGGAAGGAACAGGTAATGAGGAAATTCACAGGAAATACAAAGGCCTTGGATGCCTCCAGAAGCACAGCAGGTTGAGGTGCCTTCAGGAAAGCTCAGGAGAGTTGGTTCTGTTTCCACAGAATGTTTGAAGTCTTAGATCTGAAGAATAAAACATTGTATTATTTTAACCTTGAACATATAATTCATCTCCCATTTGTAACAGATGTTTGATTTGGAGATGCTTCTTTCGTTCTGCGCTGCTGTGGCCGTGATAACTTGGCAGGAGGTATATGTTGTCACTCAAGCATCAAGGATCCATCAGAATAAAAGTCTGATTTCCCATTGAGTTACCCAAAAAAGGGGGAAGATTTTCAATAGAAAATTTGGTGATATTGTATTGATCTGAAATTCTGCACCGCTTTACGTATGCTCATAGTGAATTTCTTATCCTTTTTCTGGTCAACAGTCACTGGATTCAAAATGTTAACTCTGCTTTCTTCCTTCTTCCCACAGATGGTGCCAGACCTGCTGAGTTTCTTCAGAAATTACTGTTTTTGTTTCTGATCTCCAGCATCTGCAGTTCTTTATTTCATCTTTAATCATTTTATTTCTCCTGAAATTCTCACCCTCTTGCAGGTGTACACTCAACGACTGAAATGAGGACAATGTGCGTTGCCATGCAAGCAATTTATAAGGAGATGTTATCCAGTCAGATGTATAAACATATGCTTGTTTCTTTTTATATAGGAATCTCCTTCATTTATCAACATTAACCAACCATAGCTTCTAATGAAAACAACACGTTATCACTTATTCCAGCTCTTACAAATATGAATGTAGGCATTCAAGTATTGATGTTGAAAATTAAGTACTGACTAAAGCTATAAACATGAGTGCAATTATAACATTTTACTGACCAGACGATCACCTTCCTTCCTTAAAGGTCAAGGATTTGAACCATTCTGGAGCTTGTAAAAAAAAATTATTTTGAATGCTGATGCATTATGAAGCTCAAAGCAGCCTACAAAATGTAGCAACAACCACTGCAGATGAGTTTCATATTGTGTAGTCATGTGTAGAAAGGCTGAAGAAATAACCATGACACAGTTTTCTGCAATGGATCCCCCAGTGTCTGAAGTTTTCCATATTTACAAAGCTGCAATAGAGGATTTGGAACCCAGTCCACCGTAATTGCTCTGGGCTTGTACCAAATGTACTGGGGGAGGGGGTCAACTTCATTGCTTCGTAGAAATCTACTCCATAATGGGAGACGGGAAATGCCCAGATGTAGAAACGTGAATAAAGTAGAAATTAGTGAGCCCAGTGGAAATCCTTATGGTTTATGATGATCAGAAAAATAAACAATCTGGTTGCACTGCTGCATGAATGATTTCAAATTGGTGATTATGCAAATAACCAAGAAATTTAAACCATAATTTCACTTCAAAAAAAATAAGAATTTCAAGAGTAATTTGAGTTCTATTTGCTGATTATTACCAAAGCAGAAACTCTGCTCCTGGATCTTCATAAGGAAGTAGATGGAAACTATACAAAGTCACCTTACATAGGATTCATGCAGGCAGACAGAGGAGACTCATGTCTTATCAATCAGACTGTATTTATATTTATCTTCCTGAGGAAAATGGGCCTTGACTAAAACTTTGTCTCGGCACCTGATATTTGTTGTAAGTATTGCACATCACTACCTATTCACATTATCAAAGGTTTTGCTATATTTAGAAATGTTGTTCAGTGTTTAAGACACACCTTTTAGCTTTAGGTTCCAATTAAAAATAATGTTTTCTGTGGAGAGAGAAACAGAGTTCACCTTTCAAGTCAAGTATGACTCTTCTTCACTTCAGTTTTTTAGCTCACCACAGATGCTGCCAGGGCTGCTGTGTTTCTTCAGCATTCTAGATGTTTGTTTGAGCCTGTGAACTGATTTGGCTGGATGGTTAGTTCGTAATAATGCCAACTTCATCAATTCAGTATTTGCATCTACTGTGATAAACTCAGGACCCACGCTTTCACATTTTCAATGCTTAATGCAAAGTGGAGCCCATCAAGCTACAAAACAAATCATCTGTTTAGCGGAAAGGAATGCCCATGGACCCCTGAGGGCTATATCTAATTACCTCCCTCTCGTCTGCAGCTTGGTTGTGTCTCCAAAGTTATAACAGTCTAAATGTTAACTACTGCACCAGTAATTGATTCATATGTGATTAATGATATAAATAGTTCACAAGCAGTAACTGATGATCAAGAGCTACGCTGCCCTAATTGCACAATAGCATCGTTAATTTTGTTGTAACTTCTTGTCTGTGTTTTATTTTAGCCAATCCAATCTTATCTGTCCAAATTAGAAACAATTCCATCAAAGCATGAACGAGATTGACTGACTGTAGCAATAGTGTTCAAGAAAGTCAAAAACGTCCAGAACAAACCTGTTGACATTGCAGATTGCAACAGTAAAAATGGTCTTCTGGTACATTATAATTTCACTTGTTCTAAGGGTGGCAGAATGGCACAGTAGTTAGCACTGCTGCTTCACAGGACTCGGAACCCAAATTCAACAGCAGCATTGGGTGACTGTGTGGAGTTTGCATGTTCTCCCTGTATCTGCAGGGGTTTCAAACTGGTGCTCTAGATTTGCCATGAAGTCCAAAGATGTGCAGGTTAACTGGCCATTCTAAATTGCCTATAGTGTGTAGGAGTGTACAGGCTAGATGAATTAGACATGGGAAATGCAGGGTTACTGGGATTGGGTGGGTAGCTGGATCTGTGTGGGATGCTCTTTGGAGGGTTGATGCAGACTGAATGGGCTGAATAGCCTCAATGTGCACTGTAGGGATCCTATATAGGTAACCTTAGCAACACAGCGTTTGTCAATGTTCCAAGGATGAGTTATATTGGTCTCAACACTAACTATGTTACTTTCTCCATAGATACTGCCACCCTTGCTGAGTTTCTCCTGCACTTTCAGTTTTTGTCTCTGATTTCCAGCACTCTGTAGTACCTTCTTATGATTCTGTTGGCATTGTCTATTTGTTATGGGAATGTGGCAGTGAGCTTTCTCTTTGACCCATTACAGCTGTTGAAGTGATGGTGGTCCCACAATGGTGAGAGATAAAAAAAATTGTGTTTTGGAGTTATATGTTATTAGTCCTGATTAAAATGTATCTTCCACTATAAATTAGAGGTTAAATAGATATTTTCCACTACTCTTATCTGTTTTTACCTGTTTTCTTTGATGGGATGTGTATGTTGCCAGTAAGGCTGGCATTTGTTGCACATCCTGATCTGCCTTGGAGCTGAATGGATTGCTGTGACATTTCAAAGAGCGCTTAGAGTCACGTTTCTGAGGGTCACAGTCACCTGTTGGCAAGACCATGTTTGGCTAGCAAATTTTCTTCCCTTGAAGACGTTAGTAAACCAGATGGGATCTAACAATCATTGATGATCAATGTCATGATAGCTATTATACATTCCTGTTTAATTCACTGAATTGAAAATCCACCATCTGGCAGAGTATCAGCCTCAGTGTCTGGATTGCTAGACCAGTGACAGTGACAGTGACACAATGTCATTACCTCCCCACCATTGTAATGTATAACAATTCGATTGACACGAAGAAAGGATCTTGTGGCAAATATGCTCCTCTAATATGCCAGGCATGATTCAACTGGACAGCCAAGGTTTAGCTTTTTTTAAATTTTATTTATTTGAAAAAGAAAATTACTTGCATTTGCATGGTATCTTTCATGACCTCAGGGCTTTGAAATGACAAACGAAACACTTCTGAAGTGAAATCACTGTAGTAATGGAATGCATGTTTCAGCAGTTATTAATAGACAGGAATATCAATTTGTGCAGACATTAGCTAAAATGACTGAAATTGCAGTAATTTCAAGTGAACTTGCTGGTATTTAACAGCGCCTGGAAATATTTGGTCTGGCTCGTGTGCAAATGGATAAAACTCAGCTTGTGGAGTTTTTTTAAGATCTCCCGATCCCAGTGCCACACCTTCCCACATTTCTCTACTCATTTTTCTATCGTCTTGAAAACATCAATATTTTCAATAATTCAGCATGCTGTGATGCCTCTGGTAACAGTTCAAATGGCTATTTTCCATGCATGAGTCTAGACAGCATCACAGCAGATCCCCCCAACATCCAGCCATTCATGCATGGTGAAATAAGTTGAAAGATTTCCCTTCCCTATTCCACAACAAAATGTACACTTTCCCTATGGTTTGTATATCTAGAAATCAAATATCTCACCAGTCTAACACTGAACCTGTTTTGTTACCAATTGTATACCTTAACCATGTCTGGAAATATTAACTGAATCAACGAAGGAGCAAAATTTGAGTTCTTCATCCAAGTCTATGAGCAGCAATTAGTCAATAAATAAAATTTTGTATCAGAAGTCATTCAAGTGACTGATCACGGAAACATGAACCATGGGTAAATGCCTCAGTGAGTGAAGATGTAAGATACGTCTTCAGTCTCTACAGTAATGCCACACAGTCTTATATCGTCCACTTATCATTTGATTGAAACAGTCAATTGGTAGGGAATTAGAGACAGGGGTTCTCAACTGTTGGCCCAGGCTCAAAATGTAGGTTTTTTTTTAAATTACATTCATGGGATGGAGGATTTGCTGGCTAAACTAACATTTATCACTCAATCCCCACTGCCAAAAGAAGGTGATGGTGAGCTGCCTTCCTGAAATACTGTATTCTGTTAGGTTCAGGGACATACACAAAGCTAATAAAGAGGTAGTTAAATTAAATGATTCTAGCATCAGAGTGAGCAGGATTGACACTCCTGTTTGGTTGAGAGCTCAACATGCAGCCTGGAAGTATGCATGGATAGCACATGGTGCAGATAGGCTCCCCCAATAAAGGCAGCCTTCCCCTCTTAAAAAAAAAGTTACAGTAGAAGGAAGCTGCGACTGACAGCTTATACACAACTTGATTGCAAGTAATTGTTACATGAATGGAGCAGAAGACAGAAGGCCTATGGTGTCACCCATGTTACACTGGAGGCATTATTGGTAGAGATTGCCAGGCAGAAATAACATGCTTCCCAGGGGCCAGAAGACCTGCAGGTATCACTTCCTGAAAAGCAAGAGAGAAGGTAGTGTCAGAAAGCAATTCTTGTGGTCTTGCCCCAAGGGCCTGGTAGCAGTGTCACTAAACATTCAATGATCTAATACAGTTGGCCAAAGTCTTTGAACATATCTTCAAATTATATCTACTATCAACTGCATAACCTACCTCTCTGCGGCTCAATGCACCCATCACTCATCCAACGGAAGTCTCTATCACTCACAACTCATGACTAACAAGCAAAAGCTTCATCTTACCCTCATATATCTTTGAAAGATGCCTAGATTCCCTTGCTCCCATTTGTTCAACTTTGGCGCGTACATCACTTCAAGACATCCCTTTCGCTTGCCCATGATTACTAGGAGCAGAACTGAATGGGTCGGGATAAGGATGCTGAGGTCACTTGCGTCCAATGGAAAAGATACCCATCTCCATCATAAGATCAGCTGCAACAGAACTTCTTGTATCTGGCATCGCTAGAATATAGAGGAGGGATATTCCTACATTATTGCCTTTCTTATCTCCTACTTTACCTTCATTCTCTTATATGGTTTGATTATGTAACCATGGACCTCTTGCTGTCCACACCTTCTTTATCCCTCCACTCAAACACTGATCTAAAACAGTTTTGCGTTCAGATGGCCCACCCACCCCACCAGAACAGCTGCCTCTGCAGTCTCGACAACCTCAGGGGGCATAGTTAGTGGGGGTATACTCCTCTTATGAAAAAGATTCACCATTTCACAAAACCAGAGCAGGAATAGGTCAGTCAGCCCTTTGAGCCTGCTCCACAATTCTGAATCACGAGACTGAAAAGTAAGACAAATTCACTAGCTGTGCATTTCCTCTGCTCAGTATCTACAACCATGTCCCTGCTAACCTATTTAAAAATCAAGAACTCTTTCAGGAGCTAACACCGTCATACTTACACAACAGCAGTAATGTTTGAGGAGTTGAAAATAATTGCAGCTGACACTGTCCAAGCCCAAAAAAAAAGCCAAGTGCTACACTTAAGAGGACATTAAAAACCCCATTTAGCTTTTGGCATGATCACAATTTTAAAACAATAAGACAAAAGGCAGTTACCATTTATTAGGTCAGTTGCTGATTTAACATAGCATCTTTTTTCCTGCCATTGGTCATTAATGTGCTCAAATATTGTCAATATTGAAAAGGTAACCACAATCGGAAATACACCATCACAGAACGACAAGAGAAATTTGGGTTTATGTGGCAATATAATGGCTTTTTCATGGTAGCACTGTTAGGGGAAAGGAATCATCACATGTTGCACATTCAGGATGCACTTGTGCAAGTTGTTGTTTTGCAGGTTTCTTAAGAAAGGTAACTGAGATTCAGAAAATGTAGAACATGCTTCATCTATGTTACAGAGCCACTCGCTGCATTAAAAAAAAGCATTCTAACATTTAAAGCCCAAGCAGAGACCTTCTGAAACTAAGAGTCCTCAAGACAACAAATGGGCTTTGTAGCCCTATTCTGAGCACACTACGTAGTTCACCTTCTGCTGAACCATATTTTCAAATCTGTCTCAATTAGATCGATACAGACCAGTACTTTTCTCTCCACATTGGTAAACAGGTTTTTATTCTGCTTTACCAGAGGATGAATGAAAATAAGGTAACTCAGTTAAGGCAAGCAGGCGTCCTTTAAATTTTTGAAGGAGTTCAAGTATCTCAAAGGAATATGAATGAAAAATGAATTGGGCAATTAGCTGAAATAAAATAGTTATTTACTTAAAAGTTATGGGCCAAAGTGTCTGTAAGGTTCTATCTGTTTGAAAATAACTAACAACTTTGATTGTAAAGATATTCACAGTTATGTTTTCCATATCCTCTTCTCTAAGGGGGCAGTGAATTTATGGAATTCTTTCTTGCAAAGGATTGTCCAGGTTCGGTGATTAAGTATGTACAAGACGGAGGATTTTAATCAGTGAGGGAATCAACAGTTGCAGTGAAATGGTAGGAAAGTAGAATTCAGGATGATAAGATCAGCCACAACCTTATTCAATGGGATGTGAACTTGATGGGCTGAATGGCCTACTTCTGTTCTGAAGTCTTATGATCTTCATGACAGCGAGATCGCTCACCTGAAAACAAGGGGCACGTTTTGGCTACCAAGGAGGGCAGAAAAAGTGAGGAAACATTGCAACTCACTAGTTCCTCTTTGGCAAAAAAAGTACCCTTTTTTTATTGAATCCCGACAGTGTGGAAACAGGCCCTTCAGCCCAACAAGTCCACACCGACCCTTGGAGCATCCCACCCAAACACACTCCCTTATAACCCACCAAATCTACACATCCCTGAACACTATGGGCAATTTAGCATGGCCAATCCACCTAGCCTGCACATCTTTGGACTGTGGGAGGAAACCCATGCAGACACAGGGAGAATGTGCAAACTCCACACAGACTGTCACCTGAAAGTGGAATCGAACCCGATTCCTTGTGCTGTGAGGCAGCAGTGCATGTTGTTTGTGTTCTGAATTTTGGGTTCAAGATGGTACTAATCCCATTGACCCTGATGGCGCAGTATTGGTAGCCATTGATAATCAATGAGTGCAGAGATAGATTAGTTAGAAGGCCCATCCAAATTCTCGTTTTCTCCTGGTTCCAATTGAAAATTTTAGGCATTCAAACCCTTACCTTTCCAACCAACCCAATGATTTCTTATTCTTTCCATTCTATTTCATGCCCCTGCCATGCCTGTTCATGTGCTATGTCCTATGTGCAGAACCAACGAAAAACAGAATAATAATGCCAAGCAAGGAATGGCTGAAATAAACTGATTTACAAATCTTCTTTTGAAAAGGAGCCTGCTGCTCCTACAAACCTGAAAAATTTTAAATCAGTTGAACCATTCAAATGTCAATAATAGAGCATTGAAACATTTCACATCTCTATAGTCTTGTCCAAGTAAACCTTAAGACATCGACCTATAGGGACTTTCTTAAATTCATTCTTGGGAGATGGGCATCACTGGCTGGCCAGCATTTATTGCCCATCCCTAGTTGCCCTTGACAGGAAGAACACTCATAACATCTGAAAATGTCAATCAAACCAAGTTCACATCAGTTGTCAAAACAGCATCCCCTGCTGAGCTAAATTTTTTGTTCGTTAGCCTGAGTTCACAATCAGACATGCATAATGAGCACATGAAGACATGGGAAGCAGCTTTTGCACTTAACTTTCAAAAAAGCGCTGAATCTCGGCTATGGTTTTCAGATATTCTCTGAAAGATCACATACTACAAATCATCATGAAGCTGGCTTGATTCCACAAAAGCTGTTAGGATATGGAGTAGAACAAATCAGGAATACAAGAGCTGCTCACTTGATACAACACCCCTATCTTGCAGTCACAAAATATGTCAAACTTCAGGAATAGAGGTCATATCCCAAAATCAGGTCATGCCTAGCATTTCAAAGCCATATCTTCTTCCGTTCCAGCATGGTCAAACACATGAAAATCCTGGCCTCGTCTTCAGAAATTTTACCCATTAAATCATTCTTAATTCAGTCTTCCCAGAACAGCATTTAACCTTCCTGTTTAAGATCTGTGTTTTTTTCTCCTGAATAGACACCGCTGTATGCAATGCTCTATGCAGTTGCAGGTAGAGGAAAGTATGTGGCTCAAGGAAATTGGAGTGGAGAATTGCTCAGTCACGTTCAGGAAGACACCCTTCAATTGGTGGGGTGAAGGGGTGCCTGGTCCCAGTACATTAAGTCAAAGGCAGCCACTGATATCAGTCCAGGAGCCTGAGAATTGGCCCATGGGCAGGAAACAGTGAGTGGGGATAAGGAGTTCTTTTTCAGGTTGGTGACCCATGACCAGTGGGGTTGGACAGGGATCAGTGCTGGGACCACAACTGTTTACAATACATATTACTGAATTGGAAGTGGAATATGAATGTATTTTAGCCAAATTTGCGTATGACACAAAAATAAGTGGAAAGGCTGGTTGTAAGTTTACAAAAAGTTTACAGAGAGATACTGATATGTTAAGTGATTGGGCAAATCATTTGCAAATGGAGTCCAATGTGGGAAAATGCAAAGTTGTTCATTTTGGAAAGGAGAATAAAACAAAACAGAATATTATTTAAATGGAAAATAATTGCAGAAAGCTGCAACACAAAGTGACCTGGGGACACCTGTACATGAAATGCCGAGCTAACGCAGAGGAGTAGCAGGTAATCAGGAAGACTAATGGAATGTTGGCCCTTATTTCAAAGGGGTTAGAGTATAAGATTAGGGAGGTCTTACTGCAACTGTACAAGGTGTCAGTGTGATCACATCTGGAGTGCTGTGAGCAGTTTAGGTTCCCTTATTTAAGGAAAGATATCATTTCATCGGAGGCAGTTCAGAGAAGGTTCTCTAATATGATCCCTCGTATGGAAGGATCGTCTTATAAACAAAGTTAAACAGGATGGGACTCTGCTCACTGGAATTTGGAAGAATGAGAGACGATGTCACAAAACATAAAGGATCCTTAAAGAGCTTGATACGGTAATTGCTAAGAGGATGTTTCCCCTCATGAGACAGTATAAGACCAGAGGACATAGTCTCAGAATAAAGGGGCACCAATTTAAGATTGAGATGAATTCCTTCTCGAAGAGGGTTGTGAGTCTTTAGAACCTCTTGCCACAAGGATATGTGGGGGCTGAGTCTGTGCGTACATTGAAGACTGAGATAGTTAGATTCTTGTTTATTTGGGGAATCAAGGGTTTTTGGGAAGAGGCAGGACAGTGGATGTGAGGAATGACAGATCAGCTGTGATCCTACTCAATGACACAGCAGGTACAAGGCGCCAAATGGCCTACTGTTCTTTCTGTTTCTTTCGGCCACTTTCTCCCGAATTGGAGAAAAAGGGAGGTGACAATATCAGACCAGGTGTCATAGCCTCCCGACCTCCATCTGTCCACTAGGGCATCCAGTTCCCTGTCCGGAAAGCGGGGACACAAATTTCCCTGTATCTGCAAAGTTGGGGTAAGTGTCACAAGCCACTCAGGGTAGTTCTGGACTGATAGCACTCATTCCAGTATGTGACTGTCTTTTAATAATGGGACCAGTGCTAGAGATGATGGTCTAGTGTGGGATATCCCAGCAGTAGTGAGTTCTTCCAGCTACAACAGGTGGTAGAATTAGCATTGGATGAGAGGATCACCATGGGGGAGGGATAGGAAGCTAATGAGGTGAGATTGGGATGTTTGTGTCAAAAAACTTGCATGACTTCATAGAGAGAAACCCTCTGTGGAACCCAATGAAAATGAAACTTTGCCAAACTATTGTAAGAATCAGCTCCAGTATTTATTCTGCATATTGTTCACAGTTCTTAATTCTGGAATATTATTCATTAGAAATGGGTAGAATTTGTAGAATTGGTGTGTTCTTCAGTCAACTCCAAAGGCAGTTTTGATGATGAAAAAGTGCATAAAGGTGACAGCTGCTTGCTACTTTTATAGAAAGAACAACATAAACTGGAAGATATATGAAGACGCTAATGAAAAGTGAAAACCAGACTTGAACAACATATGAACTGTTCATTTCTGCCCTTGTAATTCTTTCAGCAAGTTCTTAGTGACAGATCCTAACAGCAAACATGTGAAAAAAAGACTGCTCCAGAAAAATGATTTCTAAACCAGGCAGGCAGTTAAAATTATCCTTGGGGTTTACTGGACTGAGCTGCCACTCACCTCCTGAGAGTTCTACTTCTAAACAGCTTTTCCAAGCAGGCAGGAAGAACATTTTCCGGAGACTGGTGGAGGCCATGCAAATGACATCAAGATGGGGATGTTTTTCCTGTCGATGGACAGTTGTGGGGCTGGGGCAGGCTAGGCAGGCAAACGGTTTTTAACTCCTTTGCTCTCTTTGCAAAGCCCTGGAAGTCAGATGCTCCTTGTCTTTTTCTCCATAAGACATTACCAGAGTTGAAATGTCTAATACTATAGGGCACGTATTTAAGAAAAGAAGGGGGCAAGTTCAAAGGAGATGTGAGGGGCAAGTTTTTTTATGCAGAGGTTGGAGGTGCCTGGAACTTGCTGCCAGGGTTAGTGGTGGAGGCAGATACGACAAGGACATTTAAGGGGCTTTTAGATAAGCATATGAATGAGCAAGGAATGAAGAGATATGGACCATTGGCAGGCAGAGGGATTAGTTTAATTTGGCGTCATGTTCAGCACAAAATCGTGGGCCAAAGGACCTCCTCCTGGGCTGTACTGTTCTACGTTCTACGTTCTATGATCTAAAAGGGAATTACCATCACAGAACCACGGGTGGTATTTGTTCCTCCCCAGACTTCCAATATTGACACAGGAAATCCTGATGTCCACTTTGAGACAGATGACATCAAGATCGACAATGAAGCCTCCTTTTTTTTAAAACCAAGATGGAACAATTCAAAGATCAAAGAACAAAAAGAAAATTACAGCACAGGAATGGGCCCTTCGGCCCTCCAAGCCTGCGCCGATCCAGATCCTCTGTCTAAACCTGTCATCTATTTTCTAAAGATCTGTATCCCTTTTCTCCTTGCCCATCCATGTACCTGTCCAGATACATCTTAAAAGACACTAACGTGTCTGCGTCTACCACCTCCGCTGGCAACATGTTCCAGGCACCCACCACCCTCTGTATAAAGAACTTTCCACGCAGATCTCCCATAAACTTTCCTCCTCTCACTTTGAACTCATGACCCCTAGTAATTGAGTCCCCCACTCTGGGAAAAAGCTTCCTGCTATCCACCTTGTCTATACCCCTCATGATTTTGTCGAACTCAATCAGGTCCCTTCTCAACCTCCGTCTTTCTAATGAAAATAATCTTAATCTACTCAATCTTTCTTTAAAGCTAGCGCCCTCCATACCAGGCAACATCCTGGTGAACCTCCTCTGCACCGTCTCCAAAGCATCAACATCCTTTTGGTTATGTGGCAACCAAAACTGTACGCAGTACTCTATATGTGGCCGAACCAAAGTCTTATACAACTGTAACATGACCTGCCAACTCTTGTACTCAATACCCCGTCTGATGAAGGAAAGCATGCCGTATGCCTTCTTGACCACTCTATTGACCTGCGTTGCCACCTTCAGGGAACAATGGACCTGAACACCCAGATCTCTCTGTACATCAATTTTTCCCAGGACTTTTCCATTTACTGTATAGTTTGCTCTTGAATTAGATCTTCCAAAATGCATCACCTTGCATTTGCCCAGATTGAACTCCATAATTCAGCACTGGGAAAACTATCGAATGCTTTGGGTTGGATATTAGCTCAAAAATAGGGAACAACTGATGTTGGGGGATACAGGGCAATTTGAGGTCAGGAAACCCTGAAGTTCATTGAAAGTACATTTCAGAAGAGCTCAGCAAGAAGGCATACCCAATGGCCATTCGCTCAGTGAAGACTCCATGTGAGAACCACCTTGATACTAAGAAGAAGTCCCTGACTGCATTCCTTGATGGAACTCAGTGAACTGATACCAACGCCTAAGCTTAGAAGAATGGGTATTATATATGTTTTCTCAGGCAGTCAGTCTTGTTTGGGGAGAACTTAACTTAATTTGTTGTGTAGGAGTTGCTCCTTTAACTTGCAAGTGTTTTAATAAAATTAAGTTTGAACCATAGTAAGGGCACCTGGGTAAATGTGTTTTTGGGTAATAAACTGGTCAAAGTGTCTGAACAGAATATTTCACAGGCCATGGTACCTTGGGTAGAATTTGAGTTTTTGAGACAGATACAGAACCTATTGTCCTTCTTCAAAATAGTACCAAAGGACTTTTTACATCACTTAAGCAGACATCTATGCCACTAGTTTAAAATCTCAACTCAAAGATTACACCTCCAGCATGTGCAGTGTTTCCTTGGTATTTCACTGAAGGATTAGCCTGCATTTTTGTGGTCAAGCCCTGGATTTAGACATTGATATTGAAAACTAACATCAATATATATTCAAAAATGGATTGAAAAGCAATTAAGTATTCAGAAGATGTGCATTATTGAAGAAAAGGGAAATGATTTCCAGATGTCCTAACAGTTTCCAAAGCTTCTGTGTAATAGGTAGTTTAAATCCTTGCACATAGAAACAGGAATTGGCCATTCAACTTGTTCAGCCTGCTCTACCATTCAAGTAGATCATGGATAATCATTTACTTCAATGCCGCTTTCCTGCACAATCTCCAAATCATTTGATTCACTCGTCTGCAGAAATTTATCAATGTTTGTCTTGAACATGCTCGGTGATTGAGCTTCTGCAACTTTCAAAGGGGAATCAAAATCATTAAATAAACAGTGATACTTGGAAATGAATGCATTGGTTGTGCTGCAGCACTGTACTGATGTGTGCAAAACCAGTCAAACATGTAAGCATTGTTTTGTAAGATTTACTCATTTCTCCTTCACCTTGAGTGAAGAACTTCCTCCTCATCTCAGTTTTAAATAGCCTACTCCAATCCTAAATCTGTGGAAAATGTCAAGAAAGAAGGAAAAAAAAAGGGTAATCTTTCTCAGGGATCAAAGTAGAACACATGTAGAAAATGAAGCCAATACTCAGTCAAGTGTCTTAAGATAAAGGCAAGAGGAAGGTTTCTAATTTAGATGGAGCCATGGGTTATTCAGATGTTGTGACTCAGTCATTTTTATTTTATCCTGACCATTTTGATGAAAATTGTTCAGCTTGTTGTTTAAATGTGTTGGCCTACCAGTCTTCACTAAATCCACCAACTTCATATGAAAATTGCATTCTCACATTTGAAGTAATTGGATTCATTAAGTTCAAGATGCTGCCTGCATTGTCACAACTGAACTATGAAAATAAAAGCAATTAACGGAAATTGAATAGTCTAAGTTGCACTGTATGTTTGATGTACAATGTGGGAGAAATGAAGTGATGGAGAAAGAAGGGAGTGTCAGTGTAAAAATACCCTTAACAACAGAAATAGTACTCTACAATACTGTCAAATTAAGCTAGAATGTAGATGTATTCCAAGATATTCAAAACATACAAATTCTAGTGTTGAATCACAAGAACCTTATGAAAAATGAATGATACATCAAAAGTTTCTTGTGTCATAACTCAATGCCTCCAAAGAGGGGGATTTCAAATAACTTTTACAATTTTAACTTAGCTGCAACACATTTGTCACTTCTAGATTTATAAACTAATCAAAAGATGTATCCTAGCAAGAATGCTGGTGAAGAATGCTAACATTCTGGCCAGTGGTGGAAAATGAAAAGCAATGATTTTTTGAAAAATGTTGAAACATTGATTTAATCCCAGTTAGAGATCTCAAAATTGCTACCTACTACACATCCTGAACTGACACTAAATGTATTTACTGATAAAGTCTCATAGATTTTTTTGAATCTTTAGCTCCAGTAAAATTCAAGTATAACTACTACTTTTTCAAATCTATGTTGAAAATTTAAGGGGCTGTACATGACTTTCAACAACTTGTAGCTAAAAAGAATAATTTATCTGTTTGTGGCCTGTATGTCTCTGGCAAGAACAGAATATATTGCCTGATACTAATGTTGCAATGGAAGGTGATGCTGAGCCTCTTTTATGAATCACCAAAGTCCATTTGATTTAAGCACACTCACAATGTATATGAAGGGAGTTCCAGGATTTTGCTCCAGGGTGATATTTTCTCATTCCTGGTGTGGTGAGAGTCATGGTGAGTATGGTCACAAAAGATAGTGAAGGTTAAAAATAAAGCAGTTACTCAACATGGTCTGAATTTTCCTCTCAAGCCTGGAATAGCAATGTCAGAATCTTGACCTTAAGTGTCAATTACCTTATTTCCATGTATTTGCATATCTTTCTGTTTACATCCCACGGCCAATTCTCCTCTCCTCCTAACAAAACGCAAAATGTGAGAATTTTGAAAGGATAAAACAGACCAGACACAGAGGGGCTGCCTTCACTGAATACTTGTCCAAGGTACCACACCACTGCTTATTCTGCATAATGGTCCAACAAACTCTATGGCAACCAACTTCCTCAACCCTTCATCCACACAACTGCATTATCAGCAAACCATTAGCATTAATATATCATTATGTCTGCTCTCGGTCCAACTCAAAAACTGCTTCAGGACTTCAACACTTAATTTTTGTTGAGACGACAGACACTGAAAACTTTCATGCTTCTGCCGGGTCCCTTTGCAACCAGGGACAGGCATACATCTCCTGCATTTACACAGGATATTTTTGCACTGCCATTTTAGGCTACTCATCTTGTGGCTTTTAGTTTGCTGTCGTAATACCCTGCAAGCAACAAGCTGCCAGCCTCTCTAGTCCACTTTGCTTTTTAGTGCAGAGGAAGAGGCTGGCAGCACTTGTTAGTGGGGAGCACAGGACAGCTAATCAACCATCCAGACAGGTCTGGACATTTCACTCTCATTGAGTGCTATTGAGGCATCAGTCTGAGGGAGCAGCTTTTCCTGCAATGAGACAAAGGGGGCAATTGAATCTGATGGAAGTGAATACAAGCACAGTTTGTGCAACATGCAATACTGTAGTCACCCTTGGTGAGATGCGCATGCAGTGGTAGAGCTAGAATGTCTGACTTAGTGAGGGAGAGGTAGCAGAGAGAGGAAACATTTCCTTGCACAGTACAGAAGATTATTGACTTTCTTGTGGCAACATTGGATGAATCAAGAAACAACAAATTAATATTCAAAAAGGGACTGAATTTGACTATTTCTGAAAAAATATACTCTGTCAAAATATTTTATTTTACACTTATCAGGACAATTTGCAAGAAATACCAATGTTAAAGGGAATCAACATTTATACTGTATGAGAGGAAAGTGCTGATTAGTCAGCAAGTAGACTTTGACTGGTTGAGGCGTAGCCTTAAAAACTGCACAATTTAGATAATGACTGACAGTTAACTGTCAAACTTTCTTTAAATTTTAAACTGGGAAGGTTGTCTTTGATTGATCAAGAAAAGCCACAAGAAATGAATCAGTGAAAGGCTACTGCCTATTTTGTTGGGTTTAAACAGGAACAGCATGCACGTTCATTTGTCCTGCAAACAACAGGGCCCCATATGTTAATATATATGATTCTTTACATGCTCAGGATTAATTAGGAAATGCTGGCCAATTGCAGTATCATATCTTTATTTCTTTATTCATTAACAGGATGGGGGCATTGCTGACAAGGCAGCATTCATTGCCCATCCTAGGAAGCAGTTCAGTGTCAACCACATTGCTGTGGGTCTGGAGTCACATGTAGGCCAGACTAGGTAAGGATGGCAGTTTTCTTCCCTAAAGGACATTAGTGAACCAGATCGATTTTTCCAACAATCGACAATGGATTGATGTTCATCATTAGATTCTTAATTCCAGATACTTTATTGAATTCAAATTCCACCATCTGAATGTTGTAAGTAAGGCTGGTTGTGTGTGGTCTGTTGTGACTGACCATATGACAAACATATGGTTAACAAGCAAGAAATCTGTTAAAAACAATGTAATGGGAGACACTTATATCTATGTTTCCTGTCTGAAAGTCATCCCAAATTTCTGCTCAACAAAAGTAAACATGAGAATCACCACAATATCTTACATTGAATAAACTAAGGTCGTTAAACTACTCACAATTTTCGATAAATGGAAAAGTTTACCCCTCAATGAAAATAATATTTGATATTCAACATCATTACAAGGTTTCAGAGACATTACCGGAAGATCTTCAGCCTGAATTTTTTAGAAATTGTTCTAATATTGACAACCACACTATAAAACTAAGATAGTGGCACAATAACATGACTAAATCTAATTCTGATGAACAATAATAAACTCCCATAGAAACCAGATGTTATGTTAAAATAGCTGCTTGAAAGCCGAAGGGACCGTGTTAATATCAGGGAATCATTATAGTATATAAGGAGGCTATTTGTTCCACCATGCCTACATTAGTTTTTCGAATGAGCTCTTGAAAAAAGTTACATTTTTATCCCAGTAACCTTTGCAACAGTGCAGTTCTGAGTGTTTGTAGAATTTTGTTCCTTATTTTTTTCTTTTGATCAAGACTAGCACTGAGTAGACCATTTTCTCTGACTGCCATCTCTCTCTGCAAACCAACCCTCCAACATATCCCCAATTCAGATCCAATGTTGGAAGTATGACACTTCCAAGAGAAGAAGTTAGTCACGATGTACAACTTGCAAGTAATTTCTGATGTTGTATTACAGATCACTCAAAGTCTGTGCTGTTGTGGCAAGATACACTTTGTCCTAACTGTTGTAGTCTACAGCTACGGAGAGTGATACCAGAGGCTCCAACTTTATTTCCACATTTTAGCTGGCAGGACTCATTTCTGCTCTTACCAACTTCCAGGAACATGTGTCAGAAGGATTTGCAAGTTGATAATCAATCAGTTCAGCCTCATTATAATGACACCTTCCAAAGTTTGATGGCCCTGGGTTGAGCATCAAACACAGACCTTTGGCTCAGAGGCTCAATACGCAAGACCTCCGTTGTCTGCCTGAAGTAAGTGGGAAGCTCCTTGGATATGAAAATAAGGGTTTTACTTGGGGCCCTGCTCACAAATTTCAAGTAGAAATGGCAAGTCAAGTGCCGGGCATGCTCTATGCAATTGCAACAAGCAATATGGAGTATTAAAGTTGTAACTGATGGAGCAGCCCGGATCATGTGAGCTGCAGCAGGATGGTCAACTAAGGCATTTAAAGTTCCTGAATAGAAATTTAATTAAGGTCCACAACACGATAAACTCAGTGAGGATCTGGACCAGTAACCAGATAGTGACTGGAAATCAGCACTGTTCGGCATTAATACATAGGAAGTGAAAATATCAGGAAAGAACACACAAGTGTCAACAATATTTTAGTCATGAAAGTTTAAACAGACTTGTGATTTGTAGAGATATATTTGAAATCTTGCATTTGTGCCCTGATCCAAACTGTCCTCTGCCTCACTTTACCTCCTGTACGTAGCATGTTAAATTGATTCTCTGCTCAGCTTCGAAAACACAACAAAAATGTTTGAAGCCAACAGACCTTTGTGAGGTATATTGCAACAGCAGACTTTTAGCTTTTATTTTCACGTTATATTTGTCACATCAACTTGACATGAAGATTGCAGGCAGGAACATTGAACTCCGTAGAAAGTTATAAAGACCTGTGCTGGTTCGGTGGGCAGCTCAAGGGCAGAAAAGTGTGTCAACAACAAACTGTTACAGGCTATGCAAGTGTTAACTCTAAAATTGACATTATATTTTCTTTCCCTCCCCTATTGATGAAAACATCAAATAAATGGTATTTAGGCAACATTCATGTCATTTCTCCTGAATCTTGCTATTTAGAATGCACACTATTTTAAAATCAGTAACAGAGAACAGAAATGGCTCCATACAAATGCATAACAAGGGCATTCCAGTTCTTTCTGAAAAGCATGTTTATGTCGTATCAATGAATCTTTAATTTCAGCTGCAACCTTCTCATTACTTGGCCGCATGAAATTCAAACATGCCTTTACTTAATTGTACAATTGTCCAATTTTCTTTTAATGGTGCAGTCTGTGGGATGAAAATTGTCCAAGACATTGACTAGGAGAACTCTCCTGCTCATCATTAAAAAGTGGCTTGGAAAAGGGGGCAGCACAGTGGCTCAGAGGTTAACACTGCTGCCTCACAACACTAGGGCTCAATTCCACCCTTGGGCAACTGTCTGTGTGGAGTTTGTACATTATCCGCATGTCTGTGCGGGTTTCCTCCCACAGTCCAAAGATGCGCAGGCTAGGTGGATTAGCCATGGGAAATACAGGGATAGGGTAAGGGATTAGATCTGGGTGAGATGCTCTTTGGAGGGTTGGTATGGGCTGAATGACCTGCTTCCACACTGTGGGATTTCTATGAATGCTTACATTCACACATAAGGGCAGACAGGGCTTCAGTTTCACATCTCATCTGAAATACTTCACCTTCACCACCTTAATGATTGTCTTTAGTGTTGCAATTGAGTATCAGCTGAAATAATGTTCTCAATTCTCTGGAGGATGTAGGCCTTGGCCACGGATATCTTTTAAATTTGACACAAGGGGATTATTTTAACCACTTCTACCCAGCCCCAACAAAGAAAAGGTGCAATTAAATGAGTAACTGTGTGAAATTCAATCTCAACTTGCTGACTTCTGGTTTAACTATTGTGGGTTTGTTAGCAACCCACTCAATCTAATGATACAGTTTATCATACTTAAACACATACTTGCTCCTCAGAAACTGGGGGAAGCACTTTAGTGATTGCAGCTGAAATTGGCAAAGCAGAAAGGAGATAGAACAGCTAAAAAGAGGCAGGGGCAACCGGATCCAGTCAATAATGGTGCAGGGTATCATTTCCACACCAGGAGGACCACATGTTCTTTGCCTGTCATTCTTTCAAGTAAATCTACTGCTGCAGTCAGTCTTGCTCCCCACAGTCTTCAGATTCTCTGCAATTTCTTGTTTCCTCTCACTCTCATCTCACAACCTCCTCCCACTCTAACCAGCTACCATGCCCAGTCTTCTCCAGTTTCCTACATCATCACCAACAGTATCCTACAGTGACATCCCTCCATTGGATTCTGGCCCAGGAGCCACCCAATACTTCATACTGTTAGCTGATGAATGGGAAACAGTGTAAATAAAATACTTCTAACCAGATTGTTACATTAAATTCAATGTAAGATCATTGCCAATGGTCAGCACATGCCCCAGTCGCTCCTCAGCTCAGACCCTAGGGCTGATAATGCTAGCAAGGAGTATGGGCAATTGTGTATTATAAAGGTTCAAATAGATAACTTGGAACTCATTTTATTCATAAATGACATGAAGAAAATGAAACACATGTACAAGCATAATTTCACAACATACTGGATGTTTCAAATAATACGTCACTGGAAGGTATAAGATGCTGAAACGAAATGTGACCAGTTTTATTGGAATAACTAAACAAGATTTTCAAATTAGGCAACATCTTGAGAAGGATTGCATATTAAAACTGTCAATGTAAGTTATAACACAAAGTCAAGATAAGCAAATAAAAATAGTGTTAGCATTTGAATAGAATTAAAGGACAAACCTGTTATGAGGTTGTTGACTTGCTCGTTGAGCTGGCTTATTTTGTGTTCAGACGTTTCGTCACCATGCTGGGTGACATCATCAGTGGAGCCTCCGAGGAAGCGACGTTATTTTACTCCGCTTGGAATTTATAGTGTCCGGTCCGTTATAGTGAGTACTGTCATTTCCAGTTTTGATCGGTATGGGTTTGCACGTGGGGTTCAATGCTTTATGTTTGTTGATTGAAGTATGGGTGGAGAACCACGCCTCTAGGAATTCTTGTGCATGTCTATGTTTGGCTTAGGCTACTATGGTTACATTGTCCCAGTTAAACTGAAGGCCTTCATTGTCTGAATGTACTGATATGAAGGAGAGTTCATCATGCTATTTTGCTGCTAGCTGATGTTCATCAGTTTAAAGGAACTCTCCTTAATATCGGTATATTCTGACAATGAAGGCCATCAATTTAACTGGGACAAGGTAACCATAGTAGCCCAAGCCAAACAGAGACATGCAAGGGAATTCCTAGAGGCATGGTTCTCCACCCATACTTCAATCAACAAACATATAGAATTGGACCCGATATACAAATCCATACAGGTCAAAACCGGAAATGACACAATGCACCATAACGGACCAAGTATTATAAATTCCAAGCGGGGTAGAATAACTTTGCTTCGTTAGAGGTTCCACTAATGATGTGACCTAGCATGGTGATGAAATGTTTGAACAAAAACAAGCCAGCTCGGCGAGCAAGTCAACAACCTCGCCCACAACCCGAGCTACAGATCTTTGCCAAAAATTTAAACAATCCTGTTGTAGAAAACATAGAATCATTGAGTCATGGAGTCATACAGCATGGAAACAGACCCTTCACTCCAGCTCATCCAGGCCAACCAGGTTTCCTGAACCAAACCAAATCCCATTTCCTGCGTTTGGTCTGTATCTCTCTAAACCATTCCTATTCATGTACCTGTCTAAATGTCTTTCAAATGTTGTAATTGTACCTACATCTACAACTTCCTCTGGCAGTTCATTCTACATACGAACTACCCTGTGTGATGCCTCTTAGCCCATTTACTGTTGTTACCCACACAAGTTTGTTGGGGAAATGGTTTGTGAAGGAATGATGATACATTACCAATCAGGATGGTGAGTGGCTAGGCTGGGAACTTACAGCTTCTGGCATTCCTGTGTATCTGCTGCACTTGTCCTTCAAGATGGTTGAGGCTGTGGATTCGGACAGCATTGTCTAAAGAACATTGGTAACTTTCTGAGCTGTAATCTTTTAAATGCTGCTATTACTGTGTCAGGAGTGGAGGGACTGAATGTTTGTAGATGTGGTGCCAATTAAGAAGGCTGCTTAGATCTTGATGGTATTAAGCTTCTTGAGACTTTTGAAGCTACACCCATCCAGGCATGTGGGGAGTATTTCATTAAACTCTGAACTTGTGCATTATACATAGTGGACAGACTTGGGGGAGTCAGAAGGTGAGTTATAGGATTCCACATCTCTGACCTGCTTTATGTATTCAAAAGGTCACAAGCTCTAATTCATTCCTGACAATTCGAGAATTTGTTTTAAAGTTGGTATTGCTACAAGTCATCATGAAGAGTTGGATCATTGCAAACAACTGACTGAGTTACTAATATGTTATGTGAAGTTATGTTTTTGAAGGGGTTATTGTTCATGGTAAATAGGCTCCAAACATTCAACTAATGTCATACACAATGTGTGGATAGAATCATGGGGTTCCAGTTTAGTTTTCAGAAGCAGCAAATACATGTGTGCAAGCTGCCTAAGGTCCTAGTATTTATACATGGCTAAATGTGTTGTACTCCTTGCTATCATGCAATGAACCTCCTTGTTATCCAAGAACAGTGCCACTTCTGTCAACATTCTAAAGCAGTGTATCTTCACCCACTAATTGATAGATAGATAGGCCCAAGAAATAGTAAAGACAAATGAGAATTGATAGCAGTGAATTATCTCAAACATTTGTTAACCAGTAACACATACTGACAGAGGTGACAAATATCCCAATGTATCAGGAGTGGTTACTTGGGAAAATACCACACCATTCAAGAAGGTGGGCAAGCTCTCTAACATAGGTCAGTTAGCATTTTTATAATCAGACAATATTATATTTGGAAATATTTGTTTTCATTAAATGAGCAAGGCATAGCAATGCATTTGTGTCTTCATAACATTTTACACAATATTTTTCAATCCCAGTATGATTACTAGATTAATAGGCAAGTTTCATCTTCACATCCAATCCAAGACCCATGCGCTTTTTTTGCAAATATTTAACAACAGTAATATTTTCACAGTAAACAGGTGGCAGAAACATGTTTCAAAACCATTTTTCATCTCAATTTAATACGCTGTCCTCCAAAATAAATGATACTGAAATTAGATTACTATTACACAAATCAATTTTTTGCACAATAAATAGAGACTTTGTTATCCTTAGAACCCCAGAAAAGGTTGAAATTGATCAATTACAAGATAACAAGCATGGGGCTGGATGAACACAGCAGGTCAAGCAGCATCATAGGAGCAGGAAAACTTGACATTTTGGGCCTAGACCCTTCATCAGAAATGGGGGAGGGGAAGAGGGTTCTGAAATAAATAGGGAGAGAGGCGGAGGCGGATAGAGGATGGATAGAGGAGAGGATAGGTGGAGAGGAGGCAGACAAGTCGAAGAGGCGGGGATGGAGCCAGTAAAGGTGAGTGTAGGTAGGGGGGTAGGGAGGAGATAGGTCAGTCCAGGGAGGACGGACAGGTCAAGGGGACGGGATGATGTTAGTAGATAGGAGATGGGGGTGTGGCTTGAGGTGAGAGGAAAAACAGGTTAGGGAGGTGGAGATGAGCTGGGCTGGTTTTGGGATGCGGTTGGGGGAGGGGAGATTTTGAAGCTTGTGAAATCCACATTGATGCCATTGGGCTGCAAGGTTCCCAGGCTGAATATGATTTGCTGTTCCTGCAGCCTTCGGGTGGCATCACTGTGGCATTGCAGGAGGCCCAGGATGGACATGTCATCTGAGGAATGGGAGGGGGAGTTGAAATGGTTCGCGACTGGGAGGTGCAGTTGTTTGTTGCGAACTGAGCGAAGGTGTTCTGCAAAGCGGTCCCCAAGCCTCCGCTTGGTTTCCCCAATGTAGAGGAAGGCACAACGGGTACAGCGGATGCAGTATACCACATTGGCAGATGTGCAGGTGAACATCTGCCTGATGTGGAAAGTCTTCTTGGGGCCTGGGATTGGGGTGAGGGAGGAGGTGTGGGGGCAGGTGTAGCACTTCCTGCGGTTGCAGGGAAAAGCGCCAGGTGTGGTGGGGCTGGAGGGGAGTGTGGAGCGGACAAGGGAGTCGCCGACGAAGTGGTCCCTCCGGAAGGCAGCTAAGGGTGGGGAGGGAAAAATGTCTTTGGTGGTGGGGTCTGATTGCAGATGGCGGAAGTATCGGAGGATGATGCGTTGGATCCGGAGGTTGGTGGGGTGGTATGTGAGGACGAGGGGGATTCTTTTTTGGTTATTATTGCGGGGACGGGTCTTGAGGGATGTGTTCCGGGAAATGCGGAAGACACGGTCGAGGTCTTCCGGGAAATGCGGGAGACACGGTCGAGTATCTCAATTACAAGATAATTTATTGCGTTTGCACCTCCCAGAATTGTTTATTTACTACCAGCCTGCTGAAGCTTAACCAATTGTTGGATAATAAATCTAAGTTGTAGCCTTCAAAATTATTCCTTGCACTATTCCCAGAAGTTAGGTTGAATAAGTTTATAAGTTGTTGCAAAGTTGGGTAGAGTACTCGTGGATTGGAAGGCAGGATGTTAGAATTTGACGCATGTAAATTGATAAGATTAGTGGTCCCTTTAGCAGATAATGGGTTTTTCTGTGCTTAGAGATTCAAGACAAATGTCTGTGGGCTGCTTGTGGGTTGCAGATACATAGAGAGCTCTTGTAATTGAAACATTTGTGTCAAAGGCTGCATGGTTAGCAATCCAGGCAGCAGTTTTGTTTTGTTCGCAAGGCAACCAGTTTGAATATTGGCCAATTAATTTAAGCCAGGCACCTAGAAACTAAAACACAATTAAATTTAAATCTGGTGGTTTTGACAGCTTATTGTAAGGGGTTGATATGTCATCAAGGGTATAAAAGAAGAGGGGCATTTGAAAATTGGTATGAGAGCAACTGCCATCTCATAGAGTCAACAACCATCAGCTCTAAAGAGAAAATCACTGACATTCACAGAATTCTCTTAGCTCTCAGAAAACCATCATCTAACTAAATGTACAGCAACACTCAGAGCTAATATTCCTGACCCAAGAATTCAATGGAGAAAGATGTTCCTGACTGAAGATCAGCAGAGAAGGCACAGAACATTTCGGAAGATGTATCCTGGCTATAATTTCGAGAGACTATGTTTTATTTTTTTCATTATTTTGATTTATATAAGTGGGACTTGTAATTATTGGAACAGCATGCCATTAGAATTTTGTTTTACTTGGGAATTGTTAGTAGTTAAGGGGGAATTGTTCAATTTGTTAACAGTTCAGTTAATTTGTTCACTGTTAGAGTTGGATGAATAAGTTGTTACTTGTTGATTATAGTGAGTGAAAGGAGTTAATTTCACTCCTTTATAACAACGTGAGGGTGAGAGGAAAAGTTTTGCCACTTTTCACACTTCTTTTTACAGATTATAGGGCGAGGCAAGCCTCCCTGCATGTTTTGGTTTTATTTATCAAAGTGGGGGGGGGGATGTCGTGGTGGGAGGCTGACCTCTGCTTTATGACAAAGTCTTCAAGCCATCATGAAATGATTGCATTGTCGATGAGATTGAGTGAATATTTGATCAATTATAAGATGAAACCTTCTTAATTTTTGTGATTATGTTTTTCTTCATGGATCAAAGGCAATTGGCTGTCGACATACATCGACATATAAAGAGGAGACATTGAAGTGTCAACTTTTCATATGTACTTTCTTCTCGTTATGAATCTCTTTCCCAAATAATCACTGAGTAACGTTTAGAAGTTTATAAAATCATGAGAGGCATGGATAGGATGAATAGCCAAGGTCTTTTCCCAGGGTAAAAGAGATGAAAATTAGAGGTCATAGGTTTAAGGTGAGAGGGGAAAGATTTAAAAAGGACCTAAGGGGTACCTTTTTCACACAGAGGGTGGTGCGTGTATGGAATGAGCCTCCAGAGGTAGTGGTGGAGGCTGGTGCAATTACAACATTTAAAAGACATTCGGATGGGTGTATGAATAGAAAGGATTTAGAGGAATACGGGCTAAAAACTGGCAAATGGGACTAGATTAATTTTGGATATCTGCTCAGCATGGACATGTTGGACCCAAGAGTCTGTTTCCGTGCTGTACATCTCTATGACTGTAACAGTGCTCAGGTAGTATTTCCCATCAAGAGTTAACAAGTTATGATGGAAGAAATGCTGTGAGGACCAAAAATCCATAATAACCATTTTGATTATTTCAAAATTTGATATTTGGAAGTATTTTCATGTGCAATAGTCAAAAATTATCATTTGCTGCTGGCTACGCTGACACTTTCATCCATCTTCCAGCTGAACCCATTTACACAAATATTCATTATTTTCATTCTTCTGAACAACAGGCTTAGTTATAAAAAAAAAATGAACATAGTTACAGGTCTATTCCTCAGAATATTCAATCAAATACAAACCTGAGATCAAACCAACAACAATTAAAGTTGAAAATAAGAAATTTAAATAACTTCACAAATCCTAGGAGGGTCAATTTTGAAAGTCCCGGGAACCTTAAGTGTTTTTTTCCAGGTTTCAGGGTATTCTGCACAAATAAAATCTTTTGATATCTTAGAGTATTGTGTTCCAATTGTAAGTATGCTATCAACTGGACATCAAGTTAACATTATTATGCATGTTAGAAATTGGTTGATAAATTGTAAGAAGTTATGCAAATAGAATGAGTCTGTTTGAAAGATCACATGGAAGTTACTGAATTGTTGAATTTATTAAGTATTTAGTTACAGACTCAACAAGAATATTAGAGTAAAACAGGAGGTAATGTGACCTTTCTTGCCTATGCCAGTTATTTTTGCAAGAGCATATCACCTGCTTTATATTCCCAATCATCCTTTTATTTTCCTTTCCAAGTGCGCAATCAAATTACCTTTCATTGTTACTATTCAATCTGCATTCATTATCCTTTCATAGAACCATAGAATCAATACAGTGTGGAATCAATACAGTGTGGAAACAGGCCCTTTGGCCCAACAAGTCCACACCGACCCACAGAGCATCCCACCCAGATCCATCCCCCTTTCACCCACCTAATATACACATCCCTGGACACTACTGGCAATTTAACATGGCCAATCCACCTAACGTGCACATCTTTGGACTGTGGCAAGAAACCGAAGCACCTGGAGGACCAGAAGGCCCTCAAGGATTCATGATCTATTCCTGCTCCTTTTACTAAGTCTTCTGTAGAAAAACTCAGGATGAAATGGGAGTAATTTGTCTGGAAGGTTAGTTATTTTTAGAGTCTGGCTTTTAGGGCCTGTTAGCTGTGCCTTAAGAAATCTACTGATATGACTTGATTGGTCAAGTTTATAGAACTACCTTTACATGATATCTCCACTCACTGCTGTATCGACTTGTGTGTGCTTAATGTACCAGAATCCCTTCACTCAGCTAGCACCATTTCCTGACACTAAAGACTCAAGCCAACAATCACATATTCCAATTCAGCCTGACAAGTATTTCAATAATGCCAACCACTTTCTCAACTCTCACGTACACGTGTTATTCAGCTGTGGCACCAGCATCATAGAAAGGATACATGGCTACCAATACACTTGCTCATCTTTTGCAGCATAATTTGGCACACAATGGAAGTGATCAATGTAAAGTTAACAAGGGACAATGATGGTAAAAGACGAGAATGGATGCGTCTTCTGAGCACTATGTAGTACCCACAATGTGGGGTAGATTGTGTCAAAGCCCAGGGTATCTGGTGTCACAGAGAACAATGAGGACTTTTTTTTGCCTTACTCCCTGTTGCATTCCGCTATTTATTAGGATGAGCATTGAACATCTTGCTTCCAACTCTCACACTCTTTTCACTCACCCAAGTATATTTCTAATGCATTGATCTTAGATGTCCAGGAATTGCCACCTTCATAACAATTACACGGTTAAGAGCAATACAGAAAGCAAAAATGCAGCACTTATGAACAGGCCCCATCACTTGATGTGACACTCATGCCACAAACACAGATAGTGGTGTTACACAAACTACAGCAGTCAGGTTGGGACTTCCCATGTGGTGAGTTGACAAGCATGAGTCGGCTGCAGCCAGGCCAAGGAGAAAATGTAGGTTGCATACAAAGTCACCAAAGGCTTTAATCACACGAGTTTGCTATAGTGGAGTGAAATGAAGGGTTTGATTGGTTAGAGTGCAGGCAAATGCTAAAAATGACCTCCCCACGTCCCCATTGTTGCTACTGGAAGGGTGATACATCCAATCACTGGAAGTGCTATCTCTCTCGATCTATCTTTCTTTGATTGGGCTGTCGGTATGGGGAGAGGCAGAGAGCACACCCCCAGCTCCTCCCAATCAGACAGCAGGCCTTGAGGCTGGGAATATTCACCTTGTGGGGCTGCAAGCGCTTGGGACCCACACTGAGTCCTAAGATCAGGATTTCCTCCCCTATGATGAAATTCCAGCCATGACCTGTGTTCCTCTTTCCACAGATGCTGTCAGACCTGTTAAGTCCTTCTCCCTTGTTAATTTAAATGACTTTACATGCAAGGCATTGCCTGATCTTTTAAATAATGCTGCCTTCATCGCCACCACCCCCCCCCCCACCTTGCAGCTGTACACATGCCTATGCTGAGTGACAAGTGACAGCTTGAAAGGAACTATATATTCCAAGTTCACAAATTCAGTATGAAATTAGTCACTGACACCATGACAGCACCGTTTCAGAAAGCACTACCACACGTAGAGGCAGCCCTCAAGAACACCATGTAAGGTGCACAGAAGCAGCTGGAGGCATGGAGCACATTAATTACAGTGATTTCTAGCTTCCAATGCACTGTCTCCAGCATCATAACAAATTTCAATTTTGCTCTCACTGGTTTTGAAACGTTCTATATATTGTCAATATATATTCCCTCAAATGCTGATTGATTCCTAAAGGTCTGCTTTAAATCTTTTACTTGCCAAGGACTATGCAGTTGGGTAGGTTTCAGGTAATTCTATGATGAATTTAAAAAAATATGTATTTCTTGGCCATGGGCATTGCAGGCTATGCTAGCAATTTTTGCCCAAGGAGATAGGGTGAGATGCCTTCTTCAATTATTGCAGTCCTCGGGGTGTAGAGACACCCAGGTAGCTGTTAGGAAGGGAGACCCCAGGATTTTGACCCAGTGGCAGTGAACGAATGGGAATATAGTTCCAAACCAGGATGATGTATGACTTGGTGGGGAACTTGTAGGTCGTAACATTCTCATGCATCTGCTGTCCTTGCCCTTCTCGGTCGTAGGAAATTGGAATTAAATTGCCAAAAAGCTTGAAGAAAGTGAAACATTTACTTTGCAAACTAAATAGCCAGTGTCAACATCTTGAAGTGAATTGCTTAAAAAAAAACAAACAGCTTAACCAATTGCACATTCAGCTGCTAAAATACACTGTCCCAGCTCACATACAAACGCGGTTAAGGATGGATAATGAAAGTAAAGGAAATACAAAACGATATTAATTTTGGGAACGTTCCTTTCACTCACAGGTACATTCTAATTGTATCTAAAATTTTAAAAGTTGAAGGTATTCGGAAGAATAAAGTTGGATTTAAAGTCTGATTGGCATATCAAATCAATATTTATCAAAGATTAAAATTAAGTGGGGGAATAAATTATGTATAGTCAGGGTTGTCATTCCTAGCTGCAAGGATGAGCTCTTGAATAACCTACTGCCACAGTTATAACTTGACCCAAATTCCTTGGCAAGCTATGAATTGACAGATAGGACAGTCTCACAAGCACATCCGGCACTGTATCAAGCTAGTAGGGAATAAAGCTGAGACATCCTATTGAGATTAACAAATGTGGATCCACATTAATCAGGGATTCTCTTATGGAATAGTCAGTTTGTGTGCACATTGTTGTCTGCATATACTTGTTCTAGCTTTGAAGTACAAAAGATAGACAAAGTATACTTGGTTGATCACCCCATAGATTCCACATTAAGCATATATGTTACTGCCTTGAAGATGTAGCCACTATATTTACTTTAGGATAAAGGGAGTGGGAAGGAGCTTGGGGGAAGAAGAACAGTTTCTAAATAGGAAATCCAGAAATACAGTTTCCTGAGTTACCTGTAAAAAATAAGTGTACAGGGTATCTGAATTTTCTGAAAAAGGGTCTTGACCCGAAACATCAGCTTTCCTGCTCCTCTGATGCTGCTTGGCCTGCTGTGTTCATCCAGCTCTACACCTTGTACAGGATGTCTATATTTTTTCTCCATATGAGTTTTTCAGGACAGCAGCCAGGTAGGTAAGGAATGGCAGGAGAGAGTATTCAGAGATTGAGACAACAGGGAAGGCCAGTCACTGGCTATTTTTGCAGGTTTGCTTGGCAGACCAACCAAAAGCATTTCTGCTCTTTCCCTCTGAAATGCAAAAATCCTCACCTCCCTTTTGCTACTAGATTTCCCATGGGATAGGAAAACTTATTTTCTGAAGAAGGGTAACGTAAGCCTTCCTGCTCCTCTGATGCTGCTTGGCCTGCTGTGTTCATCCAGCTCTACACCTTGTTATCTCGGATAGGAAAACCAGTCAGCCAAGGCTAACCTAAAATTTGCCTGAAATCTGAGACGCACTGCCTCATTACTGTAATAATACAGGGGCACTGCCATCGAAATGGCATGCAATCTAAACTGAAGTATGCCTCTTTGGGGTGGGTTGAGTTCAGATTTAGCCCTTCAGACTCAATTCAGTCTTACCTGTTTTGTTGGGGGGTGGTGTTAAGCTTGACTCCCAAGATTTGCTACAGCAATATGTCACAGGGATCACTTGTTAGTGGCCTGCTTTGTGCAGGCAAACAATTAATACAAAACAGAAACGCGGATTTTTGGTCCCAAGTTGGGCAGTGGGAATCTGCAAATTCTGTGTTGACCCCGCTTACCCTGGGAAAAAGTGCCATGAATGGTCCAGCTTTTAATCTGAGGGGACAGAGGTAAAGGATGGTGTCACACCTATCACCCATAGATGCTGATTGGAGGTAACCTCTAGAATGCTGCATTGAGCTGGTTTCGAGGCCTACAGCAGCTTTCTCCTACTTCGTCCCAATTATTAACAGAAGCATGAGGTCCTCCACCTTTCACATTTGCTCACCTCTACCTACACCTTATGCCCATACATGCAAACTCATGCCAGCCTATGCTCCAACCTACCGGCAATGGCCTTACTTATCCTCCATGGAATCCCATGCCACTCACCCACTCCCCATAGCCCCTCACATGGTCCATACCAATCAATGTCCCTCACCCACTTCCATGACAGTTCAAGGAAAGTGGAAACCCGAAATCAGAAAGCTATAGTCCCGTTAGCCTAATGTCTGTCATCAGGAAGAGGCTGAAAACAGTATTACTGAGGTTATAGCAAGATACTGAGAAATGAAATCACATGGTTTTTTGAAAGGGAAATCATGCTTGTTTCATCCATTAGATTCCCTTGAAGAAGCAATATGCAAGGGAGATAGATGGGCATGAGTGTATGTCGTGAACATGGATTTCCAGAAGGTATTTGACAAGGTGTTACATCAATGGTTACTGCACAAAGTAACAGCTCATGATGAAGGGGGTAACATAGTAGCATGGGTTGAAATAGCCAGTGGGAAAAAGAGAATAAGCAAAAGTGAGTCAATCTTATGTTGGAAAGATGGAATGAGTAGAATGCAATAGGGATTACTGTCAGTACAACAATTTGCATCCTGCATCAATGAGGAGATGGAGAGACTGAATGAATAGTTGATAAATGTGCTGACAACACAAAGATAGGTAGAAGAGGGGGTAGTGAAGAGACCATCATGAGTCTGAATTGAGATATGGATAGAGTAAGTGAGTGCCAGAAATTGGCAGATAGCATATGGGTAAATATGAAGTTGTCCACCTCAAGAGGAAGAATAGAAAGAGAGCATATTGTTTAAAACAAAAAAGATGTTTTTAGACTCTGTAGAGCAGAGTAATCTAGTGTCCTGGTACATGAATTGCAATAAGTTGCGATATAGATACAGTGAGTGATTACAAAAGTGAATGGAATATTTTTTGAAAGGGAAATAGGAATATTCTGGTATAGCTGTACAGAGTATTGATGATGTTACATCAAAATACTCAAGGAGTTTTGTTCTCCTTACTTAAGAAGGGATGTTGAAGCAATTCAACAAAGGTTTGCTTAACTGATTCCTGGGCTTAAGGGTTATTTTATGATGAGAGCTGGCAAAGTTGCATCTGTATCCATTGGAGTTTAGAAGAATTAAAGCTGATCTTATTGACACTTGCAAGAACACAAGATGTCATGCAGTATGGAAGTTGACAGGATTTTCCTATTTGTGGGAGATACTAAAATTAGTGGATGCAAGTTAAAGTGAGTGGTCTCCCATTTAAGGTGGAATTAAAAGTTTTCTCCTCATTAGGTTTGTGGAATTCTCTTCCCTAGAGAGCAGTGGAGACAGAGTTGATGAATACTTTTAAGGTTGAATTGCATAGTTTTTATTTTACTAATAAAACAATCAAACAGTAGACGAGTCAGGAGATGCTGCAATCAGATCAGTCTTGGTCTTATCAAATGGAGGAATAGTCTCAAGCTGCCAATAGCCTACTCCTGCTCCTAATCATATGTTTGTACATATGCAACCCTCACCGACCTTTAAGACACCCCTCATAACCCACTTGAGTAAACAAGTTTTTAGTCACCTGCCCTGAAAACACCTTAAATGGTTCGGCATCAACTGTTGTTCTACAATGTTTCTGTGAAAAACCTTAGGAAATTCTACAACATTAAAGACATGATATACATGCCAGTAGTTATTATAGTTGGCTTAATTCACAACTCTCTGCATTTTCATGCAGACTTGGGCAGAATAGTTACCAGACCAAGCTGTGATGCATCTGGTAGGGTGATTTGTATGGTGCAGAATAAAAATTGATAAGAGTCATCATGGACGTGCTGAACTTCCTTAGCCTTCTGAGGAAGTAGGGGCATTGATGTATTTTCTTCGATGTGGATGGACCAGGACAGATTGTCGGTGATATTTCCTCATCGGAACTTGAAGCTCTCAACCATCTCCACATAGCACCATTGTTACAGATAAGGGCATGTCCTCCACCCCACATCCTGAAGTCAATGATCAGCTCCTTCATTTTACTGACATTGAAGGAGAGAATGTTGTCTCTACACCATGCCACTAATCTCTCTACTCCTTTCCTGTACTCTGTCTCATCATTGTTTAAGAAGTCAACTATCCCCTAAGAGAATGTCAAAACTTCCTCAACCTGAAATGTTAACCTAACCTTCATTGTTTCACAGGGGTTACCTGGTCTGCTGAATAAATTAATCATGTTTTTTCTCCTAAAGCTCATACTTTTAATGAACAAAAACAATAAGCTCTTCAAATCAGGCTGTTATTTGAAATATACACAAAGGCACTTTAAATACAGTGTATAATAATTACCACTCATGGGCATCCTGTTAAGGAAATAATAATTGTTTTGAATTCCAAAGACTGTTAAGAACTCCCTTGTTGCAGGGAAGTTCTTCTCATTAAACAGTACATCTTACTAACAAGAAACCTTTAAAAACCATTCCCAAAAAACAAGAAACATTTAAAACCCATTCTCAGAAAGAATAATGAATAGTATCCTTTCACTCTGTATGCTCAGCTTGGTCAATTTTTAATCAAAGCAATGGCCTTCTGACCTGAATTTCCTCATTTTTCACATTTTCAACCCAAATGTCTGTGATGCTGAAACCAATACTAATTACAGCCTGCATTAGCCGGTTACTGGAGTATTTATCCTTTGCTACTGGAATAAACACTCCAAACTATTTTGGGTGTATGTAGTGTTAATAATGATTAGTACCACAGAGTGGGGCCAGGTTCAAGCATAGGTCCTGCTGCATCTTTTAATTTGATTTAGACCAGTGCAAGTTTATAAATATTAGCTAAGACAATTCCCAGTTCGGTCAAATGGAAGGTGAGGAAGAAGATGAAATGAAAGGTGAGGGAAATCAGAGAAAATAAGTATTATTGGGGTCGTTCCTGTTCTAAGGCATGAAGCATTATCTAGGACATTTCATATGAAATAGATATTAAAGACAAAGTTGTCCTTTGGTCTTGGACTCTCCCACAACAGGAAACAAACTTTCCGCATTCCACATCACTTGTAAGAATCATGTATGTTTCCCCTCATTCTTATATATTCCAATGAGTACATGCATAATCTGTGAAACTTCTCCTCATAAGACCATAAGATTTCAGAGCAGAATAAGGTCATTCGGCACATCGAGACTTCTCTGTCATTTGATCATAGCTAGAATATTTCTCACTACCATCCTCCTGCCTTCTCCCTGTAACCCTTGATCTGCTTACTAATCCAGAACCTATCTATCTCTGTCTTAAATGCACTCAATGCCTTGTGCTCCACAGCCTTCGGAGGTAAAGAGTTCCACAGATTAACTATCCACTGGTTGAAGAAATTCATCCTCATCTCAGTACTAAAGGGTTGTCCTTTCACTGTGAGGTTGTGCCCTTGGGTTCTAGTCTCTCCTACTCATGGATACATCTTCTCATGCCTACTCTATCCAGGTCTCTCAGTGTTCCATAAGTTTCAATGACACCACTCATCCTTCTGAACTCCATCGAGTACTGAATCAGAGTCCTCAACCACTCCTCATATGACATGCCTGTTATCCCTGGAATCATTCATGTGAACCTGCTCTTGACCTCCACCAAGAATAGCACATCCTTAGATTTGGGGTCCTGGTATCAGTTGAGTGCCTCCACACTAGTAAATCTTTCTTTACCTAAGATGCCCAAAATACACGGTATTCCAGCTTTAGTCTAATGAGTGCCTTGTAAATTTTCAGCAAAATGTCCCAAGTTTTATGTTCCATTCCCGTTGAAATAAAATACAAAATTCCATTTGCCTTCCCTGTTACCCAGTGAACTTGAATGCTTGCATTACTGTAAAATAACACAAAATCAATCATAGAATCCCTACAGTGTGGAAACAGGCCATTCAGCTCAACTAGTCCACACCGTTCCTCAGAAAAGCATCCCACTTTGACTTAAACCGCTATCCCTGCATTTCCCCATGTCTAACCCATGTAACCTAAACATCCCTGGATACTACGGGCAATTTAACATGGCCAATTCACCTACCCTGCGCATCTTTGGCCTGAGGGAGGAAACCGGAGCACCTGGAGGAAACCCACACAGACTAGGGGAGAATGTGCAAACTCCACACAGACAGTCGCGTGAGGGTGGAATCAAATCCGGGTCCCTGGTGCTGTGAGGCAGCAGTGCTAACCACTGAGCCACCGTGCCGCCCCACAAAGTCAATACACAAAGTTTTGGATTGAATTCATAAATAAAGTTAATTAATTACAAATGTTAATCTGTGATCAGTCTATGTCTTCTGTTCAAAACTGCAACCAAGATTTTAGTCTGTAAATAGAGTACACCATTTTTTAATCAACCACAGTTCTTTACTTGAAATGATTTTCCTTGACGTTTATGGCACTAATTTTCTGCCAATCTCCTGGAAGGTCATATACAAGATTGCACTTATAGTGCAATATAGTCTGTTACCCCAACAACTGAAAGACCTTGTTTGTACACCAATAATTCAATAGCTGTCATGATTTCATAACAGTGGCTTTCACATTATGAGAACAGCGAGCATAAAAAATTAAAGCTTCAACTCTCCAACCTTGCATTCAGAGAATATGCTGAAAATAAAAAACAAAATATATGCATGATTCAATAATGAAAAGGGACTAGAACATTAAAAGTGGAGTATACGTTTATTTTGGAAGGCTTGAGAAGGGGATATTGGGGAAAAAATACATTGGGATGGACAAATATAATGATGAGAGATTTTACAGCATTAGCAACAATGCAGAGACAGAACCTGTGAACCTGCTCTTGACCTCCACCAAGGATAGCGCATCCTTAGATTTGGGGTCCTGGTATCAATCGAGTGCCTCCACACTAGTAAATCTTTCTTTATCTAAGATGGCCAAAATACACGGTATTCCAGCTTTAGTCTAATGAGTGCCTTGTAAATTTTCAGCAAAATTTCACTCGACTGATACCAATTCCCCAAATCTAAGGATGTGCTATCCTTGGTGGAGGTCAAGAGCAGGTTCACATGAATGATTCCAGGGATAACAGGCATGTCATATGAGGAGTGGTTGAGGACTCTGATTCAGTACTCGATGGAGTTCAGAAGGATGAGTGGTGTCATTGAAACTTATAGAACACTGAGAGACCTGGATAGAGCATGGGGTAATGGAAAGTTAAAGCAAGTATAGTATTTCTGGCATGTTTAGGAAAAATGACACCATATTGAAGAAAAACTGTCGCTGAAAAGTAATACATTCTGAGTTCAGAAATAGGCAATGGTGGAAGTTGGAGCCTTGGGGAAGACTGGAGTTAATAAGTAAAGGACAGGATGACATACTGGCGTCTTGAAAAACGTAAGGAAGTTAAGTCTCCAGGGCCTGATTGGATATATCTCAGGATACTGAGGGAGGAAAGGGAATAGATTGTTGGGGCCCTGAGAGAGATCTTTTTATCCTTTTTATCCACAGCTGAGGTCCCAGAAGACTAGAGAATAGCCAATGTCTTTCCTTTGCTTCAAAAGGGCAACAGATGAATCCAGGAAAGTATAGGACAGCGAGCCTTATACGAGTTGTAGGGAAATTATTGAAGAAGATCCTTAGGGTATGCACTTGCTCGCATTTGGAAAAGAATGGACTTATTTAGGATTGTCAGCACTGCTTTATGTGGGGAAGATCTTGTCTTACAAATTTGATTGAGTTTTTCAAGGAAGTGACAAAGATGATTGATGAATGTAGGGCAGTGGATGTTGTCTGCAGGGATTTTACAAAAGAATTTGACCAGTCCCTCATGGTAGGCACATCCAGCAGATTAAGTCACTTGGGATCCATGGCCAGTTGGTAAGTTGGATACAAAATTGGTTGGGTCATAAAAGACAGAGGATAATTGTGAAGGGTGTTGACTTGTTACTGAAGGTATGTGACCAGTGGTGTTCCACAAGGATCAGTGCCTGGACTGCTGTTTTTGTAATATATTTAAATGATTTGGAAGAAAAGGTAGGCAGTCTGATTAGTAAGCTTTCAGATGACATGAAAATTGGTAGAGTTATGGATAGTGAGAAGGTTCACGACGGATATAACAAGATATAGATCAGTTGGAAAGTTGGTGGAAAAATGGCAAGATGGCGTTTAATCTGAACAAGTGTATGGTGATGCATTTTGGGAGGCCAAATGCAAGAGGAAAGTATATAGTAAATAGCAGGACCCTTAGCAGCATTGATATACAGAGAGATCCACGGGTGCAAATACATAACTCCCTAAAATGGCCACATAAATGGATAATGTGGTAAAGAAGGCATATGGCATGCTCGCCTTCAATGGTTAAAACATTGACTATAAAACTTGGCAAATCATGTTGTGCTGCATGAAGTTTTAGTTAGGCCATGCTCCAGTCTTTAAGGTTGCAAATGATCGTATGACTATGCTGTTGGTGCCAACGCTAGTGGAGACTTAAAGCCTGTGGTGGGTGTACCACTCTGCTAACCTGTGAGCCTTGAAAGGTTACATGAAGTCTATTCTAGGTGTCTACTTTAGGTTAAGCAAAAGAGTTTGAATGATAGGACAATTTTTTTCTGACCTTATTGTTCATGATTTTGAAGACGTTTTTAGAAATTATTGCAAGATAAACAATTTGGATTTCAAGATTTTCCTCATTCTGGATAATGTGCCAACACCCTTCCATCTTTGCTGAGCTTTCTGAAAACATCAAAGTGCTATTTTGACATCCAAACATGACCTTCAATCCATGGACCAGGGTGTAAGAGCAGCTTTTACAGCTTATTATTTAAGGTGCACATTTAAAAAGGCTGATTGCAGCCACTGAGGGAGATAATAAAGATAGCGTTGTTCAATTTTGGAAGAGCGTTAACGTCAAGGATGCAATTGACATTATCATGGAGGCCTGGGGTGATATCAGTAAGGACTGCTTGCATGAAGTTTGGCAGAAATTTCTCCTAGATTTTAATCATGACTTTAAAGGTGTTGAACCGTCAGAGGAGTTCCCAAGATTTAAAGAACACTGTGGTGCTCTTGCAAAGCAAGGTGGATTTGAAGAAGTGGAGAGTGAGGATGTTGAAGAGCTACTTGAGTCCCACTGTGAAGGCCTCTCTTCAGCTGATCTACAACAACTTACTGCTGAAGAGGACATGGAAGCTGGAGATGAAGAAGAAGAAGTCCAGGATGCAGCACCACAAAAGCTTTCCAGTTCTCTTTTGTCTCTATCCTATGGGAAGTTGAGAAGCAGTTGCAGCTCTTAGAAGACAATGATAACAATGCAGAATGCAGCAGGGTAGCAGTTCATGGAATAAGGTCTTATTTGGCACCCTATGAACAGCTTCTTGGTGAAAGAATAAAATGGGCAAAGCAGCAAAAACTAGATGTCTTTTTTAAGCCAACCCCTAAGAAACAGTGAGAAGACAATGAACCAGAGCCACCCACTTCTAGATTAACTATTGTTCGTCCCAACCCTGCAACCACAACTGCACCTGAAGGTGCTGATGATGATGACCCTCAGCCCATGTCTTAACAACTCAGCAACCTCAAAACCACCCTCCTCCCCCATCAAGTTATCTTCAAATGTTTTCAAGGTAAAGTATTAAATTTACTGTGTTATTTCATTGTTAGATATGAATTTAACATTTATTTAAACTGTGCTATCCTTTGTGTTAGACTAACTACCATATTTGTTTTGATTTTGAGTAATATTTTTGGTGGTCTGCCCAAACTCTGTATTTTCCGTAAGTCCTGTTATTTTTATTGCACAATTTTCTATAGCGCAAGGTCACAGAAGAGCGAAACTATTGTAGCAGAAAGGACTGTAATTTGCCATATTTGCATCAGCAGAGAGCTGAGCATTGTGATCAGATGTTGTCTGTTCTTCGAGTTGAAGATGACTTTGTCCATCATCTGGGATGTTTGGTAGGATTCCTATGGATATGTAGATAAGCATTAATGCCAATCTTCACCCAAAGGTTCTACTGCAAACAGGACAGTAGACCACAGATGACTGAGTCTTTTTTATGAACAAGTAGCTGAGGATTTCCTCTCTTCCAGTTTTCTCTCTGCCCCTGATATGCACTAATTTTCAAAAGGAGACTACATCAGTTATTTGGCTGTGCAAGTTAGAGTTATCTGGACAAGCTTCTCCAAAGGCTGAGAAACAAGATCAAATAATGCTGATTAAATATACAGCTTAGCAACATCTGGTCATAACATTCAAACTATGCACGTGTCATATGTGACATCTATTTTCTTTTTCATGCAAAATTCAGAAAGAATTTGCAATTACATTATACCTTCCTTGAACTCAGGACATCCCCAAATGATACAGCTAATGAAGTAATTTTGAATTGTCGAGGCAGCTGTAATATATGCAAAGTTGGAATAAACTTACAACCTAACATTCTTTTGCTGTTTTCTTTCTGCGAATGAATGCTATCTTAAAAATACAGCATTTATAAGGTCCAAGAGGCATTCCTCACCTACGTTGCAGGTCATAAGCAAGAATTTTGAAATTTGTTTCCGTTTTTACACATTTAGGAGGTTTTAAGCAATGCAAAGGAGAAAAGTTCTCACATAGGAAATATTAACAATTGAGAAAGAACAGGGATTATCCAGTCTACACTCTGAGCCAATACATTAAAATGAATTAAACATTACATGCAAACCCAACATTAGAATTTCATGGAACATTATTCAAACGAAGCTGTCACTGACAAAATGAAAGGGTTGATACATGCACAATTTTCCTCCAAGTTTTGCTCAGGCAAAGATCATTAAAATAGTTCATCATGTGGTATGTTATATAAATGCATTGTGCGTCCAAGTGCATGTTGCAGCCAATAGCCTGATTTCATATCAGTCTTTTCAAATCTACTGCCCTTCCTCCACCCCTCAGCTGGCGAATCAGTACTCTTTCATGTTACACACCACCAAGAGGAAGCGCTGAAAGTGACCCAGGCACAGAATGCACTTTGGCTGGAGGACTGCAATGTCCATCACCAAGAGCAGTTCAGTAGAATCACTGTGGATCAAACTGGTTGAGGATCATTGATATAACTGCTACACTGTATCTGCAGCTGGTTGTTAGGGAAACAAAAACTCAACTAGGTCCCTTCAAGAGCACTTTCCAACTCGTGACCTCTACAACCGAGAAGGACAACAGCAGTAGACACATAGGAATACCGCCACCCACAATTTCCCCTCTAAACCACTTGTCATACTGACTCAGACCATATCACCATTGTTTCACTCTCATTGGGTCAAAATCCTGAAACCCTCCCTAATGGCATAGAGGGTGTACCATGAGGACTGCAGCAGTCCAAGAGCAATTCATCATCATTTTTTTTAAAGACAGTTAGGGATGAGCAATAAATACTGGCATAGTCAGAAATATCCACTCCTTGTGGATACACTTTAAAAGAAAGAACTTACCAGTCTTTACCAATCGAGCTGTTGCAGAGGCATCTGTCTAGGACTGCGTCAGTAGCAATAACCACTGCACAATCCCTACTTAGACCTCGTCCTCTCTTCATGTGTTGTGTGACGCTACCACCATGATAAATTGGACTGAGTTCAAACAGATCTATCAACTCAAAACTGGGCAGCCATGAGGTGCTATGGACCTCCATCAGCAGCAGCAGAGTTGCATTTAGCCCCAAACTGTAACCTCATACCCTGACATATACATCACTTTAATATTACAGTCAAGCCAAGGGACCAACCCCTGCTTCAATGGAGAGTTGCCAGGAGACACCAGACAAATCCTAAAAATGTTGAATTACATGGTGAAACAACAACATTGGACTATTTGTATGCCAACAGTGGAAGCAGCACTTGACAGCCGTGGTGAAATGATCCCACAAATAAAGCATTATATTTAAGCTCTACTGTCCTGACACATTCAACCTTGAATGGTGGTGAGCACCCATTTGGTTTGCTAACATTCTTTAGAGAAAGAAATCTTCTGATGTTGCCTGGTCTGACCTACATGTGATCCAGACCTACAGCAATGTGGTTGACTGTTAACTGTCCTCTGGGCAATTAGGGATGAGAACTAAATGCTGGTCTAGTCAGTGACGTCTAAATCCCCTGGATGAGTTTAAAAAAAATTAACAGAAGGAGGAGGTTCCACAAATATCATCATCTTCACTAATGCAAGAGCCCATCATTGCAATGCAAAAGGCAAGGCTGCAGCACTCACGACATCCTTCAGCCAGAACTGCAAATTGAATAATCCATTTCAGCCTCCACCTGAGGTCACCAGCATCAGTGATGCTTGCCTTCAACTAATTTGTTCTAATTCACATCATAGTTCCCTCAAAGCTGTGTTCCACAGTGGCAGATTGATTAGCATGGCATATTGATCGCGGCATTGAATTCCAGTTTCAGAAGTCACTGTCACGCTCAGGCCTTGGAGACTTGTGCAACTGGTAAGAAAATTACAGAGAATGCTGCTCCACATGGTGTCAAGAAATGGCTAAAGAAACTTGAAACTGCAAAGGCTATGGACCCTGACAACATCCTGGCAGTAGCACTGAAGAGTTGTGCTCCAGCACTAGTTGAACCTCCAGCTAAACCGTTACTGTACAGCTACAACACTAGCACTTACCTGACAAAGTGGCAAATTACCCAACTATGTCCAATCCACAAAAACAGGACAAATCAGCCAGTGTTATCAGTCTCCTCTTGATCATCAGCAAAGTGATTGAAGAGATCATTGAGAATGTTGTCAAGCTGCACCAGCAGAGGAATAATCTGCTCACTGACCCTCAATTTGGGTTCCACCAGGGTCACTCAGCACCTGACCTCATTACAGCCATGGGCAAAAGGGCTGAATCCCAAAGGATAAGCGAGAATGACTGCCCTTGACATCAAGGAAGCATTTGACCGAGCGTCAAAGAATCCTAGGAAAACTGAAGTCAATGGGAAAGAAGGGAAACTCTCTACTGGTTGGAAACATTCCTTGTACAAAGGAAAATGGCTGTCATTGTTGCAGGTGAATCTTCTCAGTCCGAGGGCATCACTGTAGGAGCTCCTCAGAGTATTATCCTAGGCTAACCATCTTCAGCTACTTCATCAATGATCTTTCCTCTCTTACAAGGCTAGAAATGGGGATGTTCACTGATGATTGCGCAATGTTAAGTACCACTCTCAGATACTCAAGCAGTCTGTGTCCACACGCAAAAAGTGGCAGCCATACCTGCATCACAGAAGTACCAGGGAATGACCATCTCTGACCAATGACAAATAAATCAATGTTTCTTGATGTACTATGCATTACCAACACTGAACCCTGCACTAACATTCTAGGGCATACAACTGGCCAGAAACTGACCTGGACTAATTCTCGAAATGCTGTGTTTATGAAAGCAGGTCAGGGGCTTGGAATTTTGCAGTGAATAAATCACCTCCTGTTTTTCCAATGTCTGTCAACCATCCACAAGACACAGATCAGAACAGCAATGGAATAATCTTCATTTATCTGGGTAGGTGCAGCCAAAGCACATTCAAAAATCTCGATACCATCCAGTACAAAGCAGCATCCTTAATTGGTACTCCATTTAATGCCTTCATCATTTACTCCCTTTATCACTTACATACAGTGGCATCGGTATGTACCATCGACATGATGCACTACAGTAACTCATCAAGTTTTCATCAAGAACACACTAAACTTGCAACATCTACCATTTAATAAGACAAGAGCAACAAAAATATTGGAGCTCCACCAACTGCAAATTCCCCTCTTAACCACTCACCATCCTTCCTTGGGAATATTTGCCACTGTTTCACTGTCAAGGGTTCAAAGTCCGAGAACACCCTCCCTTATAGCATTGTGCGTGTTTTTAATACCCCAAGGGCTGGAACAGTTCAAGAAGTCAGCCCATCACCACCTGTTCCAGGGCAATGAGGAATGGGCATTAAGCACTGGCTGAGGCAACAATGCCTTAATCCCATGAGTGAATAGCAAAAAATGTGAAGTTAGTTCTGAGACTTGCTTTGTCATCACTTTTCTTCCTAATTAAAGAAAAGACAGTCTACATGGAAGAAATGGTAGTAAAAACAGAACAAATGTTAAATTAGAAAAAAATTGTAGGCTGTCATGACCAACTGGGACAGCACACTGGAAATAAAGCCCTACAATTCCTGAAGTCCTCACAAATGTTAAAAGGTTTTATTCAAACTACCCGAAGTTCCCAATTTATCTGACTGACAAACCCAGGTTAGAAGAAACACTCATTGGGTTTCTATACTTAACAAAACTGCTATATATTAGAATTAGATTATTTTTAACCAATGGCAAAGAAACATAAATTGCTCATTTATAACTTGCCACAACTTTCACTCTCTCAAAAAAAAACTCCTATACGGATACAACAGACACAGACAGACAAGCCATGAGTAACACAGCACAGTTCTGGCACCAGTCCAGATCACAGGTGTTGATGAGATGTTTTCTTTCAGTTCACTTCCAATTCCTTCTACCTCTTTGATGAGGACATAAGGTTGCGGACACGATGATATTCAGACTTTTATTCTCTGAATGAGGATTCACCCTTTCAGTATCTCTGAAGGTATTTTCTTTACTTTTTTCCTTGCAAAAAGGGAGTTTGCAGAGAGAGACAGAGTAACTAGCTCCTCGGCAATTTTTTTCCCTTTTCCACTCACAGAAAGGGGAAGGAGTGATGTTTAATTTTTCACAGGCTGAGTGTTTCTGCAGCATTGTCCAAACACAAGCTGTATCCATTCACCCAGGAGCCAATTAAGAACTTGTTACTACCCTGGGTACAGTTGTAATATAACATTTTTTTCTTCATTTCTCTATTCTGTAACTAAGGATTGTAACCGGGTACTCTGAACCTAAGATAGCTAATGTGTCGGTGACCATGTTACATTGTAACTAATCTTGTCACTGAAGAAGCTGGTTCTAAATACCTTTGTACCTAGGATGCTGCTGTAAGTGGCGACTTTTAAACTTTTCACTGACAATAAAGCTATTTCTATTCTATTCTATTTTGCGTATTCCTGAACAGTGTTCCCTCTATACTGTGTGGCTGCATGCACTGCAATCGCTCCAAGGTTCTGTGCATAGCCACTAACTTCAGCACACTGATCGCAACACTGACTTCTGGATCTCGAAGTCACTGCCATGCATGTATGTCAGACACCCGTGCAGTAGAAAGGAAAGTTAGAGAGAACACTAGCGCTGAACTCTTACAACTGAACTGGTTGAAAAATCAATCCAAAGTCAGTCTCTGGATAAAACTGCTCTGAACTTTCACCCACGAAGCTGAGGTATCTAACAGCCTCACCCCCTGCTTGACAAAGGCAACATTGTGGTATAAAACACACAATGAGTTCCAGTGAGTCACTTAAAAGTAGATGCGACATCGCTTGGTTCAAAGCATTACCTTTTCCTATTATTACATTCACAGTCCAAAAGAGAAAAAATGGTCTTTACAAGCTGTAAAAATGGTCAAGGATAGCACGATGTGAGAGTCAGAGGTTACGTATGGAAAGAAAATTCTCTATTGACGAGCTCTATTTGCTCTGCCAAGATGAAAATCATCTGTTTTGTACTGCTTGATAAAGTCCCAATTTTGATTTTATATATGGGCCTTAAAGTTATGGGTTCAAACTTAAACTTCAAACTGGAGGAGGGAAATCCTGATTTAGTTAAAAGCAAGAAGAGGAATGGTACAAAACATAAACAAAAAAAAATGCTAAATTAGTTACGCGAAAGGAGGAAAACCCATTGTAACTACAGGATTAATTCAAAGATCCCGAGTGAAATATGAAAGAAAATAACACCAGCTCTTGGAAGTTATATTGTAAGATTTCATTAAATTTATATGACAAAAATGGCATCTTTAATGAAGGGGCATTTGGTTAAATGAAAACGTGGAGAGTTTTGCCAGTTTTGATTTTGATTTTAATGTGATTTTGCCTACTCAAGTACAGTGAAAAGTGTATAATGTCACCACACAAGGTGCCATCTTAGGGACAAGTACCTCAGTACAGAATCTTAAGAACAAGGTAGAAAGAAAGAACAAAATTAGAAGTTAAACATTGCAATAATTAGATAACCAAGGTTCCAGATAGATGTAAAAGGACCTAGGGCACTTCAAAGAATAGCAGAGATTACTCCTTGGTGACTCAGTAAATATTTATCCCCTAATCAACACAATTACCTGCCCATTCATTTTACTGCTCCCTGAAGAGATAGAACAGTGTAAATCATACAAAATAAGATTAAAAGTTACACATTGCAGACCTTCTTAGTTTAAAGTAGAAAATAAAGAAACAAAGCTGGAAGTTCGAACATTAGCCTTTCTTAAGTGTTTGGCGACGATGGAACCGCACTTCAAGGAATCACCTTGAGACCGGAAGTCCAAGCTGAGGCCATGCCTTGTCGATAGACTGCTACAAACCATCTAAAGATCTCCATGCTGGGCTGTGGGACTGTCAAACCCGGCCAAGAGTCCACCTTGCCGGGTCTGCGCTGAGTTTGAGGGCGGGAGTCTATGGTCAGGAGACGAAAGAAGAGAGAAGGATAAAAAGAAACACAAACAAGAAGGAAAAAAAGAGAAAAAAAGGAATGGAAACGACAGAGCAGAAGAGCTCTGTCTGAAACGTCCCACTCCACCGCCATCTTGGAAGCTCAGTTCAGCCATGTAAGATGTTACAGGAAGAACAATCAGATAAAATAATTAAAGGATCTGTTAGAATACTTTTTTTTACAAAGTTCTGGGATGTGTGTGTCGCTGACAAGATCAACATTAATTTATCAGTGTGGCCCATCCTTAATTCTCCCTGACCAGGTATTGGTGAGTTGTTCACAGTTAAGTGCCATTTTAGCAGGCAATTAATACTTAACCACAATAGCAACAGATGTAGCTGATCATAATGTTGAGAGAATGGTGAATATACACAATTCTTTTGTAAGGCCAGCATTGGGAGTACTGCGTAGAATTTTGGTCTTCACAGTTACACAGGTACAGTATAAATTCACTAAGATGGGCCTGGTATGTGGTAATATAAATTAGAAAATCTGGAAAATCTAGGCAATTTGATTTAGATCTCAGAAGACCTGAACAGTGATACAAAGTCATTTATGGTGGGGTCAGAACAAAACTGTTGGTTTGTAATATTTAATAACCATCATATGTTTCATTGTATGATAGAGCTTTTGTTCTGTTAAAGCATTTTAATATTGAAGAATACATGCAAAATATTAGTGTAAGATGCAATTTTCATTAAGAACAAAATATCTGTCTTGAGCAGAGTGGTTGATATTTTTATTGAAGTTCATGTGGTCTGACCAATGGCTCTATACCACAGCCTGAACACGTCTCTCACATGTAACATAATAAAGCCGAGTTAATCATTTTGCCACCCATTTTGAGATAGCAAATCTGTGCTAGCATCTTCGTAGAAGTGTTAATGTTGAGAAAGCTGAATTTTTAAAAATTATTTAACAATATCGAGTAGGCCACGTGTGAGATAATGTAGTCAAATGATTTGTAAGTTTCTAGGAAAGAAAATGTACACAGTCTTATCAGATGAATAAATTTAAAAAAAGATTAAAACAGCAGTTTCTTTACAAAGAAGCCAGTTCCCAGAGTAGTTTCTTCACTACGAAATGTATTCAGTTGTTACTTTTGACAACATGTAGGTTTTATGTTAAATTTTGCTGATAACAACATTACGTATACATAAGCATCTTTATCTCCATATGTCTTGGCAAGTGATAATTTGGCATATGAGAAAAATACTGCACTTTTGATAAAATCGTCAAGTATGCTTTAATAAAATGCACCAGAAGCAATGTGTTGTTGCAAAATAAACTTTAGCCTGACAGCTAAAGGTGTCAGTAGCAAAGTTCTATGATTTGAGTCCACCATAATATATTTCCCCGTATGTTTTAATACCCAGCAGGACCACATCATACCTTGCAGTCAAATCTTAATTACTTCACTTTTTTGAAACAAAACAAAATCAAGTATGCTTAAGGCATAATCAATTGCACTGATAAAAGAATCCTCTTCTGGAGTTATTTAAAAATGAAAACTGTGCCCAAATAAGTCAGATGGCTACAGTGTCATCCAATGCTAAAATGAATAATTTCAAATTCTATTGCACTTAAAAAACACCACATAGCCCTAAATTTTAACTTCGAGGGACCACAAAGAAATCAAAAAGAAAATATTGAAATAGTGTACTAACTCTTCAGGGCCGCTCTGGCACCGAGCTCCTCGACATCAGTCAAGAAACCCACAATAGTTTTACAATCTCAATTTGAGCAACATGAACAATTATAATGAAAGCTAAGGCATCAATTGTATAACACTGCAGCATACTTGGGGGTTGGGGGGAGTGTTAGTGGCAAACCAGAAATTATTTAGCTTCAGGGACCTTTTAAAATTAATAAATCAAATTATTAGAGTCTATGTTTATTTGGTAAGCAAACAATTCTTCAACTCTGAGAATGAGATCAATAGTTTTCTTTTGAAACAGACGCAAGTCCAACAGCTGCATGTTTCTATTAATATCTCAAATTTCTTGATGTTTTATTTAGGCATAGATAGAACAGAATCTCAAAATCTACTAGGAATATTTCAGACTGTTATTTTCCCTAATGAGACTGTATAGAGAAATGATTGACATTTCATATTTGCCCATTTTCCAAAACAAGAAAAACTCATTTTTTTTTCTCCCTAATAACTGTGCACAGAACACTATTGCATTCTGCTGGGATTGAATCTGAGAGAGTACACTGCCTACATATCTATGCAGCTTTAAATTAAATTACATGCAATGGAAAAGGCATAAATTTTCATTATCCACTGTTTGGTATTTCCAACACCACAAATGCATCAGCTCAAAACTGATAACCATTGCTGGGCATCAGACATATGTAGACAAACTCTTGCAACTATAATCTCTAACTCACCTTTAGCATACTTTCGGCAAGTACTGTGTCAAATATCATGACACATCTCATTCCAATTTATTTCCATCTTCTCAAACAATTCCCTCTTCTACTCCTTATGCTGCATCCTGTACTGGGTTATATAGCACAGCTCATTGTGTCGTTCTGAAGTTCATTTATATATGTTGGCTTTTGTGTTTTGGTGCCTTATGACCAGGTCTCTTGTACATGTAATGTGCATACTGCAACCAGAAGAACCCGACCCAGAAAGTAGATAGATGACAAGTAGTACAACAAGGGAAGGCAATGGCCTAGAGCTACTATAGCTAGGCTATCAATCCAGAGACTGAGGTTTTGTTCTGGGGACCCACTTTGAATCCTGCCATTGCTGATGGTACAATTTCAATTCCTTCAAAAAAAAGTCTGCAATTAAGAGTCTAATGCTGAACATGTCAATTCTAGTAAATACATATCCTCTTCATTAATATCCTTTAGGCAAGGTAACAGTCATCCTTACCCTCTCGAGTCTACTTGTGACTCCAGACCCACAGCAATATGGTTGACTGTTAACTGCACTCTAGTCAATAAATGCTGGCCCACCAGTGATGCCTGCCCACATCACCTGAATGCATTTTTTTAAAAAAGGCCTAGTAGTAAATATTGTTTCCATTGCCAAATTAACATAGAATAACGTGAAATCATTTTCAACATTTCTAGCTGCACATCTATTTTTCAGGCAAACATAAAAAGTGGTATCAATTGCTGGTTTCCACAGTGGAATGGCAAAGGAGAGGAGCAAAGTTAGCATCAGATTTTGGAAACAGATTACATGAAATAATGTTTTTTAAGTTCATGAAATAAACCATTGATCACCCCAAACAAAATGTTGCAAGGTGTCAGATCATGATTGTTTAAATATGATTTTGAACAGGAAATAGATCCTAATAAGAATATGATATACTGCAGGAGATCCAATCATGCCAGCATAAAAATGGAGCACATTGTAGGAAGTTCAATCACTATCAGATAGGCAGAACTCTATCATAATATTGTCACTGTCTCATGCAGCAAATATATTAAGCATCTGTATTTTTTTGCTTGGATTCATTTTCTGCCAGCAAATATTATGATGCCAAGTTCCAACTAAGTCATGATTTGCATCCATCATTTTTTTGTGATGCCCCAGCACTCTTCTCAGGTATAATCCACAACAGATTTCACCTAGGTGGTGGTCAATTGCTTAACAGGCAATGTAAGCTTGGAACAGCATTAGTATAAAATTGCACAATGATGATTGAAAATCAGCTGGAGAAGAAATGAAATTGCCTTCATTCAGAGAAATGCAGAAGATACAGAACTTAAAAGATCATTTAGCAGTACCTAACAGAGTGAACATTCTAATCGTGATCATTTGCTGGCACCCACTATTATTAGCATCGTTTAAAAATCTTACACAAAACAAAGTTTTACTCCCAGATCACACCTCAATTTGGGAAAACAGAACAAATGTGAATGCTTAAATTATTTTAGCATTTGACACAATTTAATTAATTATTTTTTTCAATCATTCTCCATTTCATGTGGTTTCCTCCTCTAAAGCTTTGCTGAAACAATGTGCAACACTAGAAAAAATACTAAACTGACCACAGTTTGGCAAAGTTAAAGAGAACACAGGCACATTTTAGAACCTAATATTCATTTTTCTTTGTTAAATTCCTTCATAGATGTGGCCACTGCTGACAAACCAAACATGTGCTACCTTTCCCCAACAGACCTTAAAACTGAGTGGCTTGTTAAGTTATTTCAAAAGGCGATGAATATTGGTTAACATTGCTATTAGTCTGAAGTCACATGCCAGCCATAGTACATAAGGCTGGTGGATTTCTTTCTCTAAAGGACATTAGTGAACAGAAATTTTAATAACAATGATTGTTGTCATGATTACCGTTACAATGACTCGCTTCATGTTCCAAATTGAATTTCAATCCCTTTACTTGCTATGGCCTTTAGACTACTAAACAAGTGACATTTCCAGTTTACTGCCATGTCTCCAACTAACTGTGCAGAGGAATGATTAGTTTCCAAGATAATGTGGGAGCAATTGCTTTTTCGTACACTTTAAAAAAATACATAAGCAAAGCATTAAAATCAACTTTTAAAATGTACACTTATAATTCATATAACTTTTTATTCACTCATGGGATTCAGGTGTCTCTGGCCAGGCCAGCATTTATTGCCCATCCCTAATTGCCCAGAGTGCAGTAAAGTGTCAGCCACATTGCTATGCGTCTGGAGTCATGAGTTGGCCCAACCAGGTAAGGATGGTAGATTTCCTTCCCTAGAGAACATTAGAAAGCCGGAGGAGTTTTTCCTGACAAACAACAGTGGTTCTGTGGTCATCGTTAGATCCTAAATTCTAGATTGTTTATTGAATTCAAATTCCACCATCTGCCATGGCAGTATTTGAACCTTGTCCCCAGAACATGAGCTGAATTTCTGGATTAATAGTTTAGTGTTAATATCACTTGGCTATTGCTGCCTAATCAACGGAAGGTGACCAGACCCGAAATGTTGACCCAACTTTGTTTCCACAGCTGCTGTTAGACCTATTGAGTTTCTCGAGGAATATCTATTTTTGTTTCATCAGTTTTCTTGAAGACAGAACTGATCTAATGCGTGAGGTGAGGTTTGCTGGGAATCATTGTGCCTATATTATACATCATAAGAATATATTGTTATGATTAGACTTAATCATCTTAATCAATACAACCTACCTTTGTGTAATAAGAGAAGGTATTGAATATACAACCTGCATGGGTCAAATTACTTAAACTGACTGATTTTACTGCATCCAAACCTCTTGCACTTTGATGGAGGCCCCTTACAGCAGAGTATCTGTTTCAAAACCATTATTCCTCTCTATAACTACTACTCTTTGTACAGAAACACAACGGGTAGAACTTTATTTAAGCTGAATGGCACTCAGTGGAGAGGTTTGTAATAGATTCAGAGGAGGTTTACAAAAGTGTTCCTGGGGATGAAGGGCTTGTCATATGAGAAGCGGTTGAGGGCTATGTATGATGGAGTTTAGAGGAATGAGGGGGGAATCTGATTGAAACTGAGATGTGCCTGGGTAAACTGAATGTGGAGAAGATGTTTCCACGAGTAGGAGAGATAAAGACCCGAGGACACAGCCTCAGAGTGAAGAGATGACGTATGAGTACTGAGATAAGCAGGAATTTCTTCAACCTTAGGGTAGTTAATCTGTGGAACTCACTGCCACAGACTCCTGTAGACATCAAGTCAATGAATGTATTTCAGACTGAGATAGATACATTCTTGATTAGTAAAGGGATCAAGGGTTATGGGGAGAAGGCAGGAAAATAGGGTTGAGAAACAAATCAACCATTATTGAATTGTGAGCAGACTTGATGGACTGAATAACCTAATTCTGCTCCTAATCTTATTGTCTTATGCTGTTGATTGAAAACCAGTCTATCAAAGAATTGGGCTGTGGCATCACGACCCCACTTCCAGGTTTCTCAATCAGTTGGACAGGCTAACACTAAAGGAAAGATTTCTAGTTATAGCAGTGGTCAGAATGGTTAAAGAGGTCATTGGTGCCAAAGGTTTAGGCAAAATAATCATTAGAATACAGACGAGACCTGCGAAGTCTGACATCCCTCTGAGTCTCTTACACTTACTTTTACAGTGGGATCTAAGGATTCCGGTGATATTGTCAAGGACAGGAGAAGGAGACCAGTCTCTCCAAGGAAGTAGTGAAGGAAGTAATTAACAAGATAATTGTCCCTCAAATATGCTACAGTCCATGAACTAATCCAGGGATCATGTAGTACAAGAAACGCAGGTATATCACACTTTTCAGTGCCAAGCCTTAGACACTGCCCCTCTCTGGTATTCGACCACACAACAGTTATCAGGTGAACACAGCTTGCAGCTTTGCTCATCCACCTTTCTCCGGGCACGTATTCAAATTTCCATCTGAACAGGGAGCTTTGTCACGCACCCTCATACTTGTCCTAGTCCACAAAATACTTCCTGTGCAAAATGCTCCGACTAATTTTAGAAAACTAAAGATTCCGGCTATTACTAGTTGAATGACAATTCGACATAAACGAAGATCTCCTGAGGCAGCAGCTATTACTGTCAGATTGGTACTCTAATTAATCATTCAATGTTGCTCCTCACTCGTTTCATCCGAGACCCTTGCGGCTCGGCTTTTCCAGAAATACAGAGTACCAGGTGCCTCAGAGAGCTCCATCACGACGGTATAGAATCAGGGAAGACTGGGTAGATTCAATTTTATGGCGCAAGCTACTGGATAGTAATTTTAAAGGTCAAATTTGAACCTGAGTGAATGGTTGAATGAGCAGGGTGGTAGAGTCAGGGCCCATGAGAGGGGAATGCAGATGGTGCTAATCACTGGGGTTAATGCCATGTGTTGCACCAGCCGCTCTTGACTGACTGAATCAAACTTCAATGTTCTATATTGCAGGACCAAGCTCCAGATTTTAGGTTCCTAATATCATGAAGTGAGAACGTGAATCATTTGTAGCCATTTGTTTCAACAACCAGGTTGCATTCAGTCGGTAGTGGTCCATGTCCAGCCTCAGCTGCATGTCTTCCTTTCCACCTCGATGCCAGTCCACCACCAGCACCATTTTCTGTTTTTAGAATATATTCTTCCCCTTTGGCAACAATCAAAATGTTTTCACCCACGGAGGTGGTTTATGGGCTTTATATTTCTCAATTCTTTCCTGTACAGTTTTCTCTATTTTATTTAAGTGGATTTAGCATTGTTATAATTTTATTTGAGCATGACAGGTTGCAGATAACTCGTAGATCATTACTGGGAAAACTCAGCAGGTCTGGCAGAATCTGTGGAGAGGAAGCAGAGTTAATGTTTCAGGACATGTGACCCTTCTTCAGAACTGATTGCCGCTCAGAAAATATTGGCATATGTACGTGAAGATGAAGTGGAGGGAAAGGGAGAAATAAAGGAAAGATGGAGATAAAGCTCAGGGACAGAGAGAACAACAATTAGACAGACAAAGGAATGGGTAGAGCTTAGCTTGGGGGAATCAGTAGGTGCTAAATTAGCATCTCCACCTAAAGTTCATTCCAACCACAGCACCTCCCCCAACCCCACCTTCAGCATAAATACCAACATTTTCCGAGCCACAATCAATTCTGAAGAAGGGTCACGGGACCTGAAATGTTGATTCTACTTTCTCTGCACAGATGCTGCCAGATCTGCTGAGTTTTCCCAGCAATTTCTGTTTTTGGTTCTGATTTCTAGTATCCACAGTATTTTTAGCTTAGAAGGCCATTACAATTGGAGAATTAATCTTTTATTTCTCTCCTGTTGTTAATTTATTATTTGTCTGTATTGACTACCACCTGTTGTCATACATGTGTGACATAGATGGAAATGGCTCATAATTCCAGTTCGTTTATCTAACTTATTTCTAAATTACTTTCTTTACAATAAATATTGAAACTAGTCTTATGCACACTACTTTAAACAATATAACATTGAAATAAAATATCACTTGCCTCTTGATGCTGTGGGCCATGGGTCAACCCTTTGCAACTTGCCATACCATCAAAGTGGAAGAAATTGTGAAAGTATGCATTTGTCCCTATGTGCTTCATGGATGCATGCACACCCACCCACCATCGCCTCACTTCCAAAAACCTACAGCCGTAGGCTGGGACAGAGGAAAGCTCAAGCTGTAACTGCTTCTGACCACCACGTTCCTATGAATTTCACTGAGGCATCCAACAGGTGCAACCCAATCTCCCTATTTCATCCCCAGCCAGTGACCAAGATCTGAGACCTGGCTTATTTCTCCCTAACTCCGTTTCAAAAGGAAAAACAAAAGTTCTATCTGCCATTTTGCCCTCTTGAATGGTCATTTTTATTAAATACATTTTTTAAACTGATTAATTTATTGCTTTGACATTTCTTTTGCTCAGCCACTTGTTTATGTTTTTTTTGTGAACTTTGACTTGAAATTCATGAGTAACATTATGCCATACCAGAATTCAGGCAGCTTTTGTTGTTTTTCTTTCTAAAGGGAATAAGAAGCTCACAAGAAGTCAGAATGTTTTGTTTTGTTAAGCTGGAAGAAGAGATTACTTTTGCTCCAATAGAAATGGGATGAGTTGAAAATACTCATCAGGTCATGGCATTTACACGAAAGAAATAGGAGTTGGTGACTTTTCACGAATTGAGTGAAGATTGTAGACCCAAAACATTAATTCCATTCTTCTCCCTACAGATGCTGCCTGGCCTGCTGAGTATTTCCAAGTTGTGTGTATTGATCTGAAAAAAACGTTGTGGTTGTAACACGCATCGTACTGAAACTCAAGCTGTCGATGGGCTTTCTGAAAAGAGACACAGAGTGTAGAAAACAAGAAGTTTAGTAAACCGAAATGAAAGTATTCAATACTATTGTGATAATGGCTCCCAAATCTGGAAATCCAAAGCATGAGCTGGGTTGGTGGGAGGACATGGTGGTGGTGTACAAGAGGCCCAGAATGAGGAGATGCACCAACACCTAAGATTTTCTTCCCAGCTGTGGATGTATTTAGTGGGGTGGCCAGTGAGTGTGGAAGTACTAGGTTGCAGAGATTGAAAAAGGTGGTGAAGAGTTAATTTGGATATTGGAAGGAAAGTCAGGAGGGTAGCTTGGGGGTGGGGGTGGGGTCAGAGGTAATGTTCCCTCTAATTGCTTTTTCTTCTGTATGGACCTCTGATGTCTGTGTGCAGCAGCGAGTTCAATGATGTGATCCACATCAGCGCGCTGATCACTATACATGGAATATCAAAGCAGCTGTGCACACACATGCAACTTACAGGGAGATTTGGTCACGGGAGGTTAAGGGTGAATTTTTTTGGGTGTCACTTGTGGACTTTACACTGGAGTTCGACCTGTTTTATCCTTTATTTTAATCATTCAGCGGATGTGGGCTTTGTTGGCTTGACCAGCATTTATTGACCATCCCTAGTTGTACTTGAAAAGGTGATGGTGAGTCGCCTTCTTTAAGGGCTGCAGTCCATTGGTGCAGATTCACACAATGCTGTTCTGAGAGGCAGTTCCAGGCTTTTGATGCAATGTCAGGATGGGAATGTTGATACATTTCCAAGTCAGGGTAGTTAGTGGCTTGGAGGGAAACTTATCAGTGGAGGTGTTCCCATGCATCTCCTATGCTGCCCAAATCTTTTTAGAGAGAAGTGGTTGCGTGTTTGGAAGTGCACAGGAATCTTGGTTAATTTCTTCAGTGCCTCTTGCAGTACACACTGCTGCTCCTGAGTGTTAGTGGTACAGAGAGTGAATATTTGTGGATGTTGTGCCAAAAAAGGAAAATGCTTTAGATTGGATGGTGTCAAGCTTCTGGAATGTTGTTGGATCTTCACTCATCCAATCAAGTGGGGAGTATTCCTTCCTATTCCTGACTTGTGCCTTCCCTATAACAGACAGGATTTAGGGACTCAGAAGGTGAGCTATTCATTGCAGGGTTCTTAGGCTTTGACCTAGTCTTATACCAATAGTATTTATATAGTTGTTGCAGTTCAGTTTCTGGTCAACGGTAACAAAGCACCTTTTAATGCCTTCATGAGATATGGGTACTTCTGGCAGGTTGTCCATTCCTGGATGCCCTTGAATTCAGGGCTTGCCTTGACATTTCAGAGAGTAGTTAAGAACCAACCCTAATGGAAGGATATGAGTGAACCAGATTTTTTTTATGATACTTGAAGCTAGTTTCATAGTCACTATTACTGAGACCTGCTTTCAATGCTAGATTTAATAAATTGAGTTTATGCTTCACCAGCTATCATGTTGGAACCCTGACCCCTATATTGACATTGTCCATTGGCATCACCACTACGCCACCAGCTCCCTCCAGTGGCATGACAACCAAGTTAGAAGAAAGGTGTTTGTTTTAAACAAGCTAATTAGTTGGACGATTCAGAATTATTGTCAGAGTGGTACTGGATACACTCAAGCAAATGTGATACAAGTAAGTCTGATCACTTCAGAAACCTATAAATGTGAAATTGCTTGTATCTAAAACACCCACTTAACATGTTATAAGTATGATCTTTGTGCTTTTTAGTTGTTGCATTCAAATACTTGTTTCATCATGCAGAACTTGAGCACTGCTGAAAAAGATACATTTTATCAAAGCTTTGTAATTTTGCATTCGGACAATTCACATGAATTGTCAATTATAAGGGGAAATTCAACTGTACTTATTCTGTAAGAGGACAGTGCTGCTTGTCTGGCAAGCGTGCTCTGATTGATAGAGGTATTGCCATGAAGTATGCAACAATTAATTGTGAATGGTGGTTAGTTACCATGCTTTGTTTAAATTTTAAACCAGACTTGTTGATTCTCATTGGTCAATCCATTTCCCTGAGAAATAAACCAAAGAATGGCTGTCACCTACTTAGCTGAATTCAAACGGGTGCAAGTGTATGCACTTTTTTTTGGTTGTAAAGAACAGGGCTCAACATATTACCACGTATAATTTTCGGTACATACAAGTGTGTTACATTGCCTGCCTGACTGATATTCCTAAATTGGTTAGTGTAAGTCTTCCAATGCTCATTATTACCCAGCCAATGTTGTCCATCTGTGGAATCATATATATTGTTAGATACATTGAGGGTTTTGCAAGCATGTGCAAGTTAGGTACAGTCAGCACCTTGCTTGTAGTATTATATAAGTTCAGTACTCGTGGTTCGGGGTAAGTTATTAACATGGTCAGAGAGATCATTGCGTTGACTCAAGTTTGTCTTTGGTTGATTTAATATCATGGGAGATGCTCATATAGTCTCACAATTCTTTTCAAGAGAAGATTGCAAATCATTCTAAAACGATAAGAGTGAAGTGAGTCAATCTCTGGTAAATAAAAGAATAAAAATGTATTTAGGAGAAGCTAATATTCAATGATTAGTGCTTTTAGCTTTATCAGTTAAAGTTATCAGAATATTTGAATTTGAAGACAAATCAAGATGTTCAATGAGGAAGAGATGACAAGGTAATGGTTATAGAACAGGGGTACTGCTGTTCAAGCTTTAACTTGTGGGAAGATCAAAAGATAAATTGCAAACAATTCATTCTGGGAAAAAGTGTTCAAAGTTAAAGCTTAAAAGATATTTAAGTAGTTACCATAACTCCTTTCACAGCAGTCAAAGACTGGTAAAGAGTTGCATCAAATAAATATTTGAGGTGCAAGAAATTGATTAAGAAAAGGAAGAAGAACTGCAACTTGTATTTACATAGCTCCCTTAATGTAACGAAAAATGTATGATGCTAGGCTCCAAAACAGATGTTTGATCAGAAGATCAAAAATTTGGCGAATGATGTAAGTTTTATGGAGAATTGTAAAGAAAGTATGTGAAGTACATAGGAGGTGAAGTGTGGGGAAAGAATTCAAGAGCATGGGTACAAACAGCTAAAGATATGCCCACCAATGATAGAGTAATTATAATTGTGACTGAACAAGAGGTTGGAATCAGAGTAACACTGTTATCTCAGTCAGTTGTGGAGCTGCAGGAGATTTCAGATATGGAGGGGGTGAGGCCACAAATGGATTTGAAAGCAACAGTGAGAATTTTGAACCCAAGGCTTTGCTCGATTTTGAGCACAAAGGACTGGGGAATAGGAATTGCTGCAGTTAAGACACGGTCAGCAATTTTGGATGTCCATACATTGTCAGAAGAGTGAAATAAAGCTCAAAGTAAGATTTAAAATTGTTGCGGAGAAGACAGCAAACCAGAACATTGCAGGTGTTGATTGATTTCTTTCATCAGTAATCTGTTTTCATCTTGAAAAGAAGGCTACTGCAATTTCAATGTGATTGGAAGGGTATGTAGGCTCATGGACATTTTCTGAGTGTAAAGTAGCAAATGGTATAAATATTTAATAAATTAATAAAATAAATAAATTTCCCTTGAATATCTCTCTTTAAAAAACTTTTTGCTCGGATTGTTTTTTGAGAAACAAAAGCATTTATATTTTACATTTTAATATTTAAATATGCAACTGAAGATTTACTTGGACTGAAATTTAATAAAACTAACATTAAAAATGCAAAGGTGTTTTTAACTAAAGAATTGCATACTCACATTGCAGGGTTTATCTTGCTATCGGTAAATTTGAGCTTCTACACAACTCTTCTTTGGCTCTATCTACATCAGTGACACAAAGAACATTTTTGTGTTCCCTCGCAGATTACAGGAATTGCCTAGCTTTCTCAAATTCCATCATATCTAGAACTATCATGCTGAATGTTATGCTGAATGAATTGATCAGATGGAAAACTAATATTTCACCTTTGGAAAAATTAGTTGAAACCATTTGGAAATATCAACAGGCCCTAACCGATTTCCACCAAAATGAATGGGTAACAAATGGGAAGTAATAACTGGAAACCAGTTAGCATTCCCTGTTGATTATAGCTTTGACCCTTTGAATCTTGCTGGAACCATCTCACTGCTGTTGGAACAAATCCTGAAGGACATTATTGACTAAATTTTTTTTTCAAAAATCAGCAATGGTTTCATGGTCATCAGTAGATTCTTGATTCAGATTTTTTTAAAATTCAAATTCCACTGTCTGCCACGGCAGGATTTGAACTTGGGTCCCCAGGACATTAGCTGAGTTTCTGGATTAATAGTTTAGTTCTAATACCACTAGGCCTTTGCCTTTACAATCTGAAGCCCACTGACATGTGGCTGCTTCAGTGTTTTTTTTTAAAATTGGAAACTGTGCCATCTGAAGCCAACTAGATTAATAAAAACCGAAAGAACTGTGGATGCTGTAAATCAGGAACAAAAACAAAATTGCTGGAAAAGCTCAGCAGGTCTGGCAGCATCTGTGAAGGAAAAAACAGAGTTAACATTTCAGGTCTGGTGACCCTTCCTCTGATTAATTTAAGTCAGACGACTGCCTTAATGTGCAGATATTTACATCGCCTCTAAAATACAAGGATAAAAATGCATTGGAGTGGCAGTCTCCCTTTTCAAATCAAGTTTGCAATGTGTTACAAAAAGCACGATATTTGTTCTCCTCACCTCACATATGTGAATACATTACAGTGATACAAGTAACCCTAATGCTGAATATTCTGAAATTCTTGAACAAAAACAGAAGTTGCTGGAAAAGCTCAGCAGGTCTGGCAGGATCTGTGAAGAAAAAAAATCAGTGTTATCATTTCAGGTCCGGTGATCCTTCCTCAGAATGGCTCTTATTCTAAAATTCTTTCTATTCTGGATTTAGTCACATCCAATGGGTGATATAAATGGCAAAATGAGGTGAATTATATTGAGAACTTTTCAGGAAATGAAAAATATCAAAAGCATTTTTCTTATCTAGGAGTATCAAAAAATCCATTACAAGATTAACCACCGTCTTCAGCTACCATGATTTAGAGCCAGTCATGACTCAGTGGTAACACTCCTTTACACCCTTTGAAAGTAAATGGAAAGTATCTTACTTTCTCTGATAACATCTATTGGAAATGATTAATGGAAAGAAAAATGTACGTAATATAAAAGCATGAGCTGAAGAAAATGGTATCTACAAGCGGAACAAATCTCAAAGAAATAAACAAAGAGATGAACAAAATTTAAAGAAACAACAATAAATAAGCAATATAATCACAAAATGGGAAGGTACAGTCCTGGTGTGCGGTGACCTTTCCCTAGTCAAGCTGGCCTTGCTGCATCTTCTCCTCAGCTCTGGCTACTTCCCTCCTATTTGCTGGCAGCTGCCGATACTCAATGCATCCCCCAGTCGCTGATTCTTTCTCTCCTCCTGATCCGTGAACCACTGTTCCTTCACCTATCACCTGTTTGATCACATTCCTGAAGCCGTCTTGTAAGTGAGCAGCTTTGGAGGGCTGAGGTCAGGATGGATCCCATCAAACAGGCTTAGTTCAAGAGGTATAGAGTGATTTCAAGTTCTAAGCTCAACCTCTCACCAACAGGTAGAATTCAGAGTTACGTGGAAACTTCATTTTTTACCAAAGAGTGCCAGTAGATTTGTGAATTTGCATTTAGCCTTGAAACCAAGTTTCTTGTTTGTCTAATGTAAGGCCCGGAGAGATTAGGCAGGTAAATCGAAAATGTGCCATGGACCACTGCTATGTTGCAATGACTATTGAACCATTGACACTTTTGGAGAGATCAGCTAAAAGGTACAAAGCAGCTCAATCTTCAAAATGCAACAGATTAGGGACAGCACAGTCAAGGACAGCAACATTGATGAGGATACCCATCCATACACACAGGCAAGAACAAAGGATGCATTCAAGAGAGCAGTTGGGGTAAATGTCTCCTCATTGATTTCTGTTGTGGATTGTTTCCAAGATCTCAGAACAAAGCTCGATGATTTCAAAACAAAACTTATCTCCGGCAAAATTCTGCCCAAATAAAAAGAACCAAAAGCAATAATGGAAAATGAAAATGTCTGCAAGGAGATGTTTGGGACATGAATGTATTGAGTCAAGAAGAAGCAGTAGGAGACAATGAATCAAAAGCTGCACAAGAAAATCACGGAATTGACAGAAAGGGGTGACATACAATTATTATGTTAATGTTTTAATCTACACCTCTTTCTGTTGTACAATTCTAATTGCAAACTATAAATTGGAATAGTAAAAATGCCCTCCTAACTCCGATATATGCATGGCATGCTCTGTAGAAGGGCCATTGGACCTGAAATGTTAATTCTGCTCTCACTCTACAGAGGCTGCCAGACCTCCTGAGTATTTCCAGCAAGTTCTGTTTTTGTTTCTGATTTCCAGCATCGGCAGTTCTTTGGGTTTTATTTTTTGCATGACTCCCATGATCTTTCACGATTATGTTCAGCATAGACTGCTTGCACCGAAGGGTCTGTATGACTCTATGTCTTGATGTTGTTAGCTGAGGTGATACACCACTACACTGTACTGCAGTGTTGGACAAACCTGTTCCCCAAGTGCCAACCAGGCAGAATTAGCATCTAGACCCCAAACAGGTCAACATTTATTGTACACTGGAATTGATAGCAAGGTCATTCTTATAAGTAATTTTCACAACATTTAATAATCATTGCTGGTTTTAGTAAAAAAAGTGATGGATTGCTATGGACAGTAGGTGCAGTATTAACTACAAATAAATTATCATTCTTTCAGACTGAACAACTGAAGAACGCTCCATGGAGTCTGCTGCTTAGCATGCAAATGGTCCTGTTTGGTAGCTTCGCCAAGTTGACACCTTTGTTTTAGAGATAGTAGGAACTTCAGATGCTGGAGAATCTGAGATAACAAGGTGTAGAGCTGGATGAATACGGCAGGCCAAGCAGCACCAGAGGAGCAGGAAAGCTGACGTTTCGGGCCTAGACCCTTCATCCAGCTCTACAACTTGTTACCTCCGTTTTAGGTATGCCCGGTGCTGCTGCTGGGTGGTGTGTCACTGAGGAGGAGAGAGTAAAATAGCCGTGAGTTGGTAAGAGACAAAGCATGTCATTCACATTGCCTGTGGGGCGTAAAGACCATTCAACGTAACAATACTTCGAATGTATATGCAGCTAGACTTCGGCATTTTGGGTTTTATCATTTTGGGAACTTGAAGATGTTAAATTGATCGTATTACATTGCCTTATTTCCTACGTTACAGGTATAATCTTGATACTTTAACATTCCACTGCATGTATTATATTTTCGGAAACTGCAATAAGCTTTACAACAAAGCCCTTTAGAATGTGAGAATCACAGACTGAATCTAATAACACTTACTTTGTGAGAGCAGAGAAAAAGTCAAGGACACTATATAGATATGCAGGAGGAAATGGTCCAGCAGATCAACAGTTGTAAAAATTATCGTGTTAAATGGAAAACCAAGGCTGATACAGTTGGTAACTTGAAAGTGATTGCAGGAGAAAATATCCAGAACAGGTGCAGAATGAAAAGAAATTCAAAGTGAATTGGAAAATGTGATTGCTAAGGATAGACAGAGGTGGTCAAGTATCACTCTGATTGTAATTGAGCTAATGGGAGCACTGAGGAGTTGAGGTGAAGAATGAAGTCATTTAAGATTATAGATATCCTGGACGTGATCGGAAGGTGCTTTCATTCCACGTTTGTGCACTTAATGACTCCCTCAAACTGTGGAAACCCACCCACTGCAGAAAACCCAAGAGGCAGTAGGCTTCATCTATAACAAAGTAGATAAAATGGCAGCTAAAGCCATTCCATTGGTGAACTTGGAAGAGGCTTGAGAGATCATTGAGATGTAATCACATGATCTCTGGAAGAAGTGGAGAGTGAGTCCCAGGTGTGTGATGGTTTGCTACAAAAGTCTGTGCCTCTTGAGACACAAGTCTGTGCCCTGTGGGATCCAGGAAACTGGTCTTCTGTCATGGGCATCTTGGTGGCACAGTCCCTTAGTGGTTAGCACTGCTGCCTCACAGTGCCAGGGACCTGGATTTGATTCCACCCTCAGGTGACTGTCTGTATGGGGTTTGCACATTCTCTCTGTGTCTGTGTGTGTTTCCACCGGGTGCTCCAGTTTCCTCCCACAGTCCAAAGATGTGCAGGTTAGGTTGTTTGGCCAGGCTAAATTACCCATCGTGTTCAGGGATGTGTAGGTTAGGTGCGTTCGCCATGGGCAATGCAGGGTTATAGGGCAGGGGTATGGGTCTGGGTAGGGTTGGTGTGGACTTTGGAGGGTTCGTGCGGACTTATTGGGCCGAATGACCTGTTTCAACACTGTAGGGATTCCATTCTATTCATTATTGCTTCCTTCAAGCTAGGACTCTATTCCCCACTCCTCTGTCCTCTGGAGTGTCATATAGTGAGGAAAATACTGGTGTGGGGGTTGCACTGCATCAGAATTCCATGCTATGTTTGCACAAATTTCTCTCCTGCTGCAGTGGTGATTGGTATTGGGAAAATTGAGATCAAAATGAGCAAAAGTCAGAGGAAGCAAAATTATTTCCAAAGTACTGAATATCAACTTCACAGCAGTCAAATAAGGATCCAAGAACAAGTCTTATGAGCACAAGGCTTTCCCACAGCCAGAACTCATGCTTTGAAGTTCACTGTCTAAAGGATTTTCAGCATGAAAACAATGAGTCCCCTCTGTGCATTCACTTTGTAGGCCCTCAAAAGTTGCAGAAGTCCCATGTACTGAATGTTGAAGCCAGAATATTGTGTTGAATATTAAGTTAATTAGCGACTTAAACATAAGACTAATTTACTACTTACTGACACACTCATCTGGAAACAACCCATCTCTTTTGTTCTTGAAAGCTCAGCAGGCTCAGGCTTGTTTAATAGTTGGATGGGAGACTGCCTGGGAACACCAGTTGAAGTTTGCTTTTAAGGAGTCCTAGCAAGTGATGGTATTCCTACGTTTAGCCACTAGCTCTGGGTTCAGGTTTCACTTGCCATAGGATGTGTCATAGCATTTCTGAGCAGGTTGATTAAATATCATTTTTTAGAACTGATTTACTCGGCAACTCCATAGATATTTACTACTCTTTTACAAACCCACTTGGATTAAATCCAAATGCGTGCAAGATTGTGTTGCCCCAGATTTTAGGACATTAGACACAATCCCCAAAATCATTCCTGTCCACTCACAGCTCAATTGAATCCACCTCTCACTAGTAGTTAAAATTCTGCCTCCTGATTCTGAAAAATTTTCTCAATGGCTCAACATACACTATTTTAACTTAGTTATAACATCCTGTAGTTGAGTCATTATGACCGAAGCCAAATAATTGGAACACAAGACCAATGTTTTGACACTGTATTGGATACAATTAAAGACACGAGTAACAACAGCATTATCATATTTAGTTCCATTTTACTGCACACTATTTTTCAGTCAACCCATGGCATTGTCACTCTTGAATGATAACATGACAGAATTTGTTTTTGGCCAAGAGGATAAGGTTTTTAGCAACACCTTCCCATCATCCAAGAGAAAGATTTTAAAAGAAAACTTCCAACAATAAATTTGCAAATTGTCTCCCTCTCTTTATTTTGAAGGTTGGCATCAGCTGCCGACCTTAAAAAGAACCCATAAATTCATTCACCAGACAAATTTAAAGACTTGACAACCTTGTCAACATTTTGAAAAAAAAAACACATACGAAAAAGCAAAGAGTAGTGGGAAACTAGTAGGCTGGGAAATCTTGAAAGGGCAACAGAAAGCCACAAAAAAAGTTATAAAGAAAAGTAAGATAGATTATGAGAGTAAACTAGCTCAGAATACAGAAACAGGCAGCAAAAGTTTCTATAAATATGTAAATCGTAAAAGAGTGGCGAAGGTAAACATTGGTCCTTTAGAGGATGAGAAGGCCAAGTTAATAACTGGGAATGAGGAAATAGCCGAGACATTAAACAGTTATTTCGTGTCAGTCTTCACAGTGGAAGACACAAATAACATGCCGAAAACGAATGGCAAGAAGGTTATAGTAGGCGAGGACCTAGAAACTATCATTATCACTAAGGAGGCAGTGCTGGGCAAGCTAATGGGGCTAAAGGTAGACAAGTCTCCTGGCCCTGATGAAATGTATCCCAGGGTACTAAAAGAGGTGATGGGGGAAATAACAAATGCACTAGTAATTATTTACCAAAATTCACTGGACTCTGGGGTAGTTCCTGCAGATTGGAAAACAGCCAATGTGACGCCACTGTTTTAAAAAGGAAGTAGACAAAAAGCAGGGACCTATAGGCCAGTTAGCTTAACTTCGGTAGTGGGGAAAATGCTTGAATCTCTCATTAAGGAAGAAATAGCAAGACATCTGGATATAAACTGTCCCATTGGAAACACCCAGCATGGGTTCATGAAGGGTAGGTCATGTTTAACTAATTTGGTGGAATTCTTTGAGGACATTACTTGCATGGTGGACAATGGGGAACCTGTGGATGTGGTGTATCTGGATTTCCCGGAGGCATTTGACAAGGTGCCGCACCAAAGGCTGCAACATAAGATAAAGTTACACGGTATTACAGGTAATGTATTGGCATGGATAGAGGATTGGTTGACCAGTAGAAAGCAAACAGTAGGGGTAAATGGGTGTTTTTGTGGTTGGCGGTCAGTGGCTAGTGGTGTGCCTCAGGGATCAGTGTAGGGACCGCAATTGTTTACAATTTACATAGATGATTTGGAGTTGGGGACTAAGTGTGCTGTGTCAAAATTTGCAGATGACACTAAGGTGAGTGGTAGAGCAAAGTGTTGCAGAAGACACTGAAAGTCTGCAGAGGGATATAGATAGTCTAAGGGAGTGGGCAAAGGTCTGGCAGATGGAGTACAATGTTGATAACTGTGAGGTCATCCATTTTGGTAGGAATAGCAGCAAAATGGACTATGTTTTAAATGGTAAAAAGTTGCAGCACGCTGCTGTGCAGAGGGACTTGGGTGTCCTTGTGCATGAATCGCTAAAAGTAGGATTGCAGGTTCAGCAGGTAATTAAAAAGGCAAATGGAATTTTGTCTGCCATTGCTAGAGGGATGGAGTTTAAAAACAGGGAGGCTATGCTGCAGCTGTATAGGGTCCTAGTGAGGCCACACCTTGAGCACTGTGTGCAGTTTTGGTCTCCTTACTTGAGAAGAGATATACCAGCACTGGAGGGGGTGCAGAGGAGATTCATTCGGTTGATTCCAGAGTTGAGAGGGTTGGATTATGAGGAGAGACTGAGTAGATTGGGATTATAGTCATTGGAATTCAGAAGAATGAGGGGAGATCTTATAGAAACATATAAGATTATGAAGGGAGTAGATAAGGTGGAGGCAGGGAGGTTGTTTCCGCTAGCAGGTGAAACTAGGACTAGAGAGCATCGCCTCAAAATAAAGGGAAGCAGATGTAGGACTGAGGTCAGGAGGAACTTCTTCATCCAAAGGGTTGTGAATCTGTGGAATTCCCTGCCCAGTGAAGCAGTTGAAGCTACCTCGCTGAATGTTTTTAAGGCAAGGCTAGATAAATTTTTGTACAGTAAAGGAATTGAGGGTTATGGTGAGTGGATGGGTAAGTGGAGCTGAGTCTCAAAAAGATCAGCCATGATCTTATTAAATGGCGGGGAAGGCTCGAGGGGCCAGATGGCCTACTCCTGCTCCTCGTTCTTATGTTCTTATGTCATCACAGTGCATGGTCTTCAGTTTGAAGGTGAGATCATCATCTAAATATCTGTGCTATTTAGTTCTGGTCGACTTTATTCAATGCTCTAAAATTATAATGTCAAATTTTGAAATAATACTAAGCTTCACACACACACGCACACGCACACACACACACACACACACACACACACAACCTCCAACAAATTCCAGATTTTATGAACTGAAGTTAAATTCTTCCAGTTCAATAGTGTGATTTGAACTCATGTCCCCAGTAATACTATGTTCTCTATCATGCCTGTCTGCCATGCTTAAACACAATCACACCAATATTTATCTATTCCAAAACCCTTCCAATCCCTGGCCTGAAGCTGGAAGGTACTGTGGATACTTTTTTTCTGCAATGTCAAGGTTCTAAGCGGGGCATGTGAGGGAAGGTAGAGAAAGGGCACATGGCACTCCCACTCTACTCAAGGCACTTGTACTTCTCATCCTTGACACCACCCTCCGCCCTTGACAGACAGCTGTACATGCTGCTTCATGGTCTGATGATCAAGAATGTTGTGAATTGATACAGATAGAGAGTCTTTGGCGGGGCATTTATGTCCTCCAAAACCTGGAGGACATCTGTCATGGTAATCTCATCTGTCAGAGCAAGGGAGCAAACCAGCTGATGGAATATCTACTGGAACACATGGGGTAGTGCCAAGTGGGAATGACTAGCAGCAAAAGAGGAAAACTTCTCTTTGGCACAAGGGGATTCAATTGATTGTTCATTATCCTTTTGAATAATTCAATGAACCACACACTCGATTTGAAGTCTATAATGTTCAGCTCTCTATTGTTGCTTTCTAACTTCCAACGGACATTAAGGTTGTGGAAGATAAGTTAGAGGCGACTGTGCCATCCTTCTCTTCAATATCGAAGTAGCAATCATTTAACAAGAATTGGTTAAATAATAATGTGAGTTCTTTATTTGAAGATAAAGTTATATACAAATTGTATTTGCAGGACGACTAAGAACAGTGCATGTGATCTCTATTGTTGCTGCTTGCAGACTGATGAAAAGTCATGGGAGGACAACATCACAGCCTGTCAGGCTGGTAATGAATGATAACATTTTAACATTTACATTCTTAAAGGACACGTGTACTTCACAGCACAATATCTCCCTTATTCTAACTGAAGATTTACTCTTAAACAATCCAGCTGTTTACACAATGGTAAAAGACAATTGTATCTGAAACCATTATAGAAAGGCAGTAAATTTACAAGTCTCTGAAAAATATCAGTGGTTTGCTTATCCTTCCAGATTTAATTGTCGTGATTTTTGCTGGAGGTTAATATAAATTTTCAGAATGTTGGTTTTGTCTTAGACCACGTTGTGTTTCCAGTTAGCTTTCAATGTGTTTCTGATTGTGGCACTGTACAGAATTGGCAACTATTCTGTCATATTGTCATGCCATTTGGTCTTCATGTGTGATAAAAGATTGCCTCTGGCATATGCTGACAAATTGTGCTGGATTCCTGGCGATGTACTCAAACCATCTCTTCAACATTCAAGTTGGGTCATTCTTCTCATGGAGCAAATTAAATGATTCAGGTGAAAATTCTAGCTCAGTTGTTTTTCTCAGCTTGCACTGATTATTTGACTTGCATTGTTTGACCCCTGTCGTTTTGCTTTCAAACAACTAACATATGGTTAAAAATAGTCCAGATCGTCATTAAAAATTGACCTCACTAGCATTTCTAAAGCTGCTGCAATCTTAAAACCGGAAACAGATATCTTTTAAAATTCGAACTTCCACTAACTTGGGTCTGTTGCTATGATTAGTTAACATCATTGTCATTGTAAGTGACAATCAGGTTGGTAAAGACAATGTCAATTTTTTTTTCATTTCACAAATCCTATGTTTGTATGTTCAATTGACACCAGAAAAGATGAGAACAGCAGATTCTTCTTACATTAGAAATTAATTTAAGCATCAACAACTTTTCTAACACAAATCTTTATTGGTACCTGGACAGTAAATGTACTGAATGTTGTTCTTGCCATCACCTTTTGAATGAATGAATGAATGAATGAAAAGAAAACAACAGAAGGATGCACAACAATGCTGGCTAGACAGAAAGATGCCTGCATCTCCTGAACTTATTATGGAGTTAATTTCAGTGGGGACTAGTTGTGATAAGGCCTGTAAAGTACACCATTGCTAAAATACGAAGCATTGTTGAATTTTCTAGCATTATGTTCGTCTTCAATTTAATGCTCATCCTCCGCACAACCTGTGACATTATGACCAAGATGCTAATGATTTAACATTGACCATTTGCTTTACATGTCATATCTCACATCACCCCCTTTGGAATTTCTATGTTCAGATGCCTGAGAATTACTGTATGTCCAACCATAGGATCCTCAGGCACAGGAAAGAAATTGACATCCCCATACTGATTAAGAAAGACCATAAGTTGATCTGACACTTGCACCGATCAGCTCACACCCTGGTACTTTGTTTATCTAGGAAGCTAGTATCAACTTGAAATCTGTGTATCATCCATCACTGGCCACTGGGGGATTCAAGAAAGGTCACATTACAGCTGCATAGAACTTCCACTGGCCTCAAATGGGCTGTAACACTGGACACTGGATACATTATCTGGATTTGCAGGATGCAAAATTCAACCACACAGCACAGATGCTACTATGGTGCTACTAAAGACTACATGATCTTAGCTGGCAGTGGCTGCAATGCATTACAAAGTGTGTATGTAACCAAGTCGTCCTCCGAAGTGATGCTGTGTGAATAAATTTTGCACACCATACATCCAGTTAATAATCTTGAAATGATCACATGGTATACAGCATTAATAGTCTCAAGACGTGACATGGAAACTGGAGATAATTAGCTATCATGTCAAATCCTCCAAAAAGAAGTTGAAAGATATCCATGATGAAAAATATTTTCAAAGGGAGAATTTTTTTTTAATTTAAAGATACAACTATAGAATAGGTTAGAGATAAAAGGTACTGCAGATGCTGGAGAATCCGAGATAACAAGCATGGGGCTGGATGAACACAGCAGGCCAAGCAGCATCATAGGAGCAGGAAAACTTGACGTTTCGGGCCTCGACCCTTCATTAGAAATGGGGGAGGGGAAGAGGGTTCTGAAATAAATAGGGAGAGAGGCGGAGGCAGACAGAGGATGGATAGAGGAGAGGATAGGTGGAGAGGAGGCAGACAAGTTGAAGAGGCGGGGATGGAGCCAGTAAAGGTGAGTGTAAGTGGGGGGGGTAGGGAGGAGACAGGTCAGTCCAGGGACGACGGATAGGTCAAGGGGGTGGGATGATGTTAGTAGATAGGAGATGGGGGTGGGGCTTGAGGTGGGAGGAGGGGATAGGTGAGAGGAAGGACAGTTTAGGGATGTGGAGATGAGCTGGGCTGGTTTTGGGATGCGGTTGGGGGAGGGGAGATTTTGAAGCTTGTGAAATCCACGTTGATACCATTGGGCTGCAGGGTTCCCAGGCTGAATATGATTTGCTGTTCCTGCAGCCTTCGGGTGGCATCACTGTGGCATTGCAGGAGGCCCAGGATGGACGTGTCGTCTGAGGAATGGGAGGGGGAGTTGAAATGGTTAGCGACTGGGAGTTGAACTGCACCTCCCTGCAAATCATATTCAGCCTGGGAACCCTGCAGCCCAATGGTATCAATGTGGATTTCACAAGATTCAAAATCTCCCCTCCCCCAACTGCATCCCAAAACCAGCCCAGCTCATCTCCGCTTCCCTAACCTGTCCTTCCTCTCACCTATCCCCTCCTCCCAACTCAAGCCACACCCCCATCTCCTATCTACTAACCTCATCCCGCTCCCTTGACCTGTCCGTCCTCCCTGGACTGACCTATCTCCTCCCTACCCCCCCTACCTGCACTCACCTTTACTGGCTCCATCCCCGCCTCTTCGACTTGTCTGCCTCCTCTCCACCTATCCTTTCCTCTATCCATCTTCTATCCGCCTCCCCCTCTCTCCCTATTTATTTCAGAACCCTCTTCCCCTCCCCCATTTCTGATGAAGGATCTCGGCCCGAAACGTCAAGCTGTCCTGCTCCTCTGATGCTGCTTGGCCTGCTGTGTTCATCCAGCTCTACACCTTGCTATTTCGGATTCTCCAGCATCTGCAGTTCCTATTATCTCTGATACAATTTTAACCCCATTTTATTTTACTCATTTTTGACAAATAATATGAGCCTAATAAATAGCCATGTTCCCTGCTTTACCCTTTTAACTACCATTTAATTAAATGAAGAAAATGTGGGAAAATATCCTCCTACATCTCTTTAATCAGCCCTACTCTCAAAATATAGTTGAAACATGAAAATTTGTTCCAAATACTTGTCATACCTGGCATAAATCATTCAGAAACAAAAACATCGATGACATAATTGACTTCTCTTCATATAATTATTTCAGTTCAAATACATAGAACCAGCAAAAATAAACCAAGTAATAGTAAGGGGAATTAATCAAATAATGGTTATTCAATGCTTAGATGAAGGTTGTTTTTTCTTGCATGTAATGCCTCAGGCAAAGTACACATTGACATTCATTCTATTGTATCAGCTTCAACGATCAGAGCAAGTTCAAGGATTTTTTTACAATATTTATTATTTAGGTCCCTTTCTTTTTCTTCAATTTTTACAATAATTTCAATCATTATTCCTGTATTTTCAGTCCCTCTGGTTTCATTAAATTAGGAAATGCCTCTATTACAATGCAAGGTGAGATCTTAACCAGTTGATCCACAGTAGAAGGAAGTCTGTAAGATTGCAATGTAGATTTTTCTGGTCTGTACATTATTAGTGTAAAAGAGATTGAACAATGGAATGATAACATCAATATCTGTGCTACTAGTTGTGAATTAGCAGCAGGAGGTGGTATCCATCTGGAGACATCTAAGGCAAATAGTTTGCAAGCTCTCTTTGTTGCTATTTTACTGCCAAGAGCTAAAACAATTAACTCTTGAGAATTCATATCCCTGGCAAGATTGACAATTACTTTTCCATCTCCAAGTTGTCCTTGTGAAATTTGCTGTAGGCAACTTCAGGTGAAAAATGTTTCAACAAGGCTGTTGCAGGATTTAATCCTGACAATCAAGAACCAATGGCAATACCAATGTATGTCAGATTATGGAGGGGCTGTTGCTCTCTTACACCTGCTGCATTGGTTGGTTAGCTTAGTTGGCAGGATGGCTGGTTTGCAATGCAAAATAACACCAACAGCATGAGTTTTATTTTTGTCACCAGCTGGGATTACCATGTAGGACTTTCCTTCTCAACCTCTCCCATTACTTGAGGCATAGTGACCCTTCGGATAAAGCATCACCTGTAGTCCCTCTCTAGTGAGACAGCAGCCCTATGGTCGAGTAGGAGTATGGCGACTTTACCTTGCCTTTAAATCTACTGTATTTGTCCTTCCAGTTGGGAGGGATCATACATTTGTTTGTGATAGTGCAGAAACTCAAATGAGGGAAGGAACAAGAGGTCAAAGGAGATAAATCAATAGCTGAAGAGCTGGAATATTGTTCAGGGATTTGGGTTATTGGACAATATCTTTTGGGATAGAAAAGACCTGTTTAAAAAGGATGTGTCTAACCTGTACAGAAAGGGTTCAATAGCTTGGCAGGAAGTTTTTCTCATTCTTTTAAGGGAGAGTTTATTCTGATAAAAGAGGGGAGTGGAGGAATTCTAAGTAGCAGCGCAAATGGAAGGACTGATGGGGAAGGTTCTGAATGTGAGGGGAGCACATCAATTAGAAAAGAAAGACAAGAGAGAGTCAGGGTATGTAGTAACTCTGAAGAACTAAAATGTATTTATTTAATATAAGGAGTCTTAGAGGTAAGGCTGATGAATTCAGTGCATGTTTAAGAACATGGGATTGGAACATCATAGTTATTGGAGCAACTTTACTGCGAGATGGGCAAGACTGGCAGCTCAATGTTCCAGGTTTTAGATGCTGGAGGAAGGATAGAGAAGGAGGCAAGAAAGGATGGGTGTGGCATTTTTGAGTAAGGAATACATTACTGCTGAAACTAGGGAAGATATTTCTGAAAAATCATCTAGTGAAAATACGTGGGTAGGAATTACAAATAAGGAAGATCACTTTGATGGGATTTACTGTAGGTCCTCCAATAGTAAGAAGGAAATTGAGGAAGAAATATGTAGGGAGATCTCAGATATATGTAAACATAATAAGGTTGTAATAATTTTCAAAACATTGCCTGGGGCTTCCATTGTGTTGAAGGATTAGATGGTGAAGAATTTGTCAAATGTCTTCGAAAAAATTTTCTTCGTCAATATGTGGATGCTCCTACTAGAGAAGGAGCAAACCTAAATCTTCTTTTGGTCAATAAGACAGGGCAGGTGACTGAAGTAAAAGGGGGGGAATATTTTGGGTCTAGCGATCATAATTCTATTTGTTTCCAAACAGTTAGGGAAAAGGATAAGCTTTCCATAAAAGTTAAAGTTCTTAAATGGAGTAAGGCAAATTTTAATGGTATGAGACAAGATCTTTCAAAAGTTGATTGGAGTAGACTGTTCACAAGTGGGAGGCATTCAAATGCATGATGACAAGAATTCAGAGGCATTTTGTTCCTGTTAGGGTGAATACTAAGGCGGGTAAGATTAAGGAACAATGAATTAATAAAGATATTGATGTTCTAGTCAAGAACAAAAGAGAACTTTGTTTCAAGTATAATTTCAATTGGTTTAACTGATTCTCTTAATCAATATAAAGAGAGTAGGGGCATTTTTCTGGAAGAAATCAGAAAGGCAAAGACGGGAAATGAGATAGCATTGACAGTATAAGGTTAAGAATAATCCAAAGAGATTCTACAAATACATTAAGAGCAACAGGAGTAATTAGAGAGAGGGTAAGGCATCTTAAAAATCAAGGAGATTGTCTTTGTGATGAACCCCATGACACGGGAGAGATACTGAATGAATATTTTCTGTCAGTTTTTACTGTGGAGAAAGAAATAGAGTCAAGAGAATGCAGAGAAATAAATTTTCATGTTTTAAACACAGTTCACATTACAGAAGAGGAGGTTTGGGAGGTCTTAAACAACATAAAGGTGGATAAATATCAGGAATCTGTTCTAATGTATCCCAAAACATTGTGGGTAAGGAGGAAATTGTGAGACTTCTTGCAGAAATACTTGCATCATCTATAGCTATGAGTGAGGTGCCTGATGATAGCAAGGTGGCTAATGGTGTACCTATGTTTTAAGAAAGATTGTAAGGAGAAACCGGGAACTGTAGACCTGCGAGTCTGACTTCGGTTATGGATAAATTATTGGAGGTGATTATAAAAGATAGGATTTATGGACATTTAGAGAAGCAAAAATTGATTAGGGATTGTCAGCATGGTTTTGTGCAAGGTAGATCATGATTCACAAATTTGATTATGTTTTTTGAAGTAATTACCAAAAAGATTGATGATGTTGTTTGTTTGAATTTCAATGAAGCCTTTGACATGGAAGACTAATTAGTAAAATTAGCTTACATGGGATTCAGGGTGAGCATGCCAATTGAATACATAATTGGCTTAATGGAAGGAGATAGATTAATGGTGGAGGGTTACTTTTCGGACTGGAGGCCTATGACCAGCGATGTTCCACAGGGATTGGTTCTGGGTCCTCTTTTGTTTGTCATTAATATAATGATTTGGATGAGAACATAGAGGGCATGGTTAGTTATTTTGCAGACGACACCAAAATTGGTGGCACAGTAGACAGTGAAGAATCTTTACTAATACTACAAAGGGATCTTGATCAAATGGGTCAATGGGCTGAAAAATGGCAGCTGGAGTTCAATCTGGATAAATGCAAGGTATTGCATTTGAGTACAACAATCAAGAATAGGGCTTATGCAATTAATGGTAGGACCTTCGGTACTTCTGTAGAACAGAGGTTCTTAGGGGTCCAGGTACATAATTCTTTGAAGTTTGCATCACATGCAGACAGATGGTTAAAAAGGCATTTGGCATGCTTGCCTTCATTGCTCAGTCCTTTAAGTATAGGAGTTGGGAAGTCATGTTGAGGTTATACAAGACATTAGTGAGGCCTCTTCTGGAATACAGTGTCCAGTTCTGGTCACCCAGTTATTATCAAGCAGGAGAGGGTTCAGAAGAGATTTACCAAGATGTTGCTGGGTATAGAAGGTTTGAGTTATAAAGAAAGGCTGGGACGTTTTTCACTGAAGTGTAGAAAGTTGAGAGGCAACATGATAGAAGTTTATGAAATATGAGAGGTATAGATAGAGTTAATGGTAGTTGTCTTTTCCCTGGGATAGGGGATTTCAATATCAGGGGGCACATTTTTAAGGCGAGAGGAGAGAGATTTAAAAAAGACATAAGAGACAATTTTGTTTTACACAGAAGGTGGATTGCATGTGGAATGAACTTCCTGAAGAAGTGGTGGATGCGGGTACAATTAACAATGTTTAAAAGACGTTTGGATAGATACATGAATGGGGAAAGTTTGGAGGGATATAGGCCAGCAGCCGGCAGCTGGGACTAGTTTAGTTTGGGATTATGTTCGGCACGGGCTGGTTGGACCGAAGGGTCTGTTTTCCTTCTGTATGACTCTACGACTCTACGAAACCTAGATGCATTGCTGTAATGCATTTTGCAGAAAGGAAATGCTGCAGCCACAGTACACCTGTCACATAGGACAGTGAGGTTTAGGATAGTGGATGGATTACCTTCACCTTAAAAGTTGATTTTTTCTTCAGCTACAGCTGCTCAAACATGTAAACAGTATTCCATTGTGCCACTGACTGCCTTCTAAGTGATGATGGGATATTAATAAAAAAAAAATCCATAGGATAATTAGTCACTTGGCCTCCTCTAGTATGCCTGGCCCAGTTAGGTTTCAGGTCAATGATGAGCCCCAGAATTGGAGGATGAGAAACTTGGCAATTGCAACCTCACTGAATGTCAAAGAGAGGTCATTAAACTTTATTTTAGATAGGCACTACTTGGCACTATGACACACGAACATTACTTCTTTCATACAAGCCAAAGATTAAATGATATCCAGGCTTTGCAGGTGAAGACTTATAAATGATGCTGTTTCGTGACGTTTTGAAAGGAGGAAGGTCATCAATGCATTGTATTCTGCCCTAAGGAACTCCGGTAGTGATGTCCTGGAGCTAAGGTGATTAGGATCAACCTTGACAACTGTCCTTGTGTCAAGTACAAAGCAACTGGCAAGTCCACCCTTCATTTCCAATGACTTTATTTCCACTAGTTTTAAGTCAGTTCGGAGCCATACTCAGTCAAATGTCACAGTTACATACCTTTGACATTTAGATTCAGCTTGTGATCATGTTTGCATGAAGGCTATGAAGAGATCTGGAACTAATTAGTCTTGACACAAAAAAAACTGACATCAGTGGATAGGTTATTGGTGAGTAAGCCTTGTGTTACAGATATAAAGTGAGCTCTCTATTTAACCGTTATTAATTTCCCCTTTACAAAGAGTTTTGGACTGAGTTGTACAGCATTAAACTGGTTTCATCATAGATTATGCTGTCCTTTTCTCCATAACTTACACGCTCTTCATTGACAACATGAAGCACTTTTTCACTTCATATAAATCAGCTGCTCTACCCAGCTCTAACACCACATTCCCCTAACCACGCCCCCTGCATCTGAATCGTCACTCTATTTGTCCTATTTCATGTTACAAAGGAACTGCATTCTAAATAAATTGCGGGAAATCTGTTCCTGTCATGTTTAGATTTAACCATTAGCTCAATATTCTCATCATCAACTCTCAAACCCTCAGTAGCTGTTATTAGAATTTCAAACCCATTATGAAGACTGCATACTTTCACTTCTATCAAATCACTGGCCCTCAGTCTATTTTCATCAATCTCCTGTTGAAAGCCTGAATAACATCTTTGTAGCTTTCAAATTCAACCGTTCAAGTAATCTCCAAAGTGGCATCTCTGCTCTCCAGAAATGCCGGCTCCCAATCTTAGTGTCCATATCCTGTCCTGTACCAAATCTATTTTGCTCTTGATTCCTGCCCTTGCTTAGTTACATTGCTTCTGTTCTTCCAACACCTACAAGCTGATATTTTCAATCTTCTTGTTTTAAATTGCTTCATGATTTCACACCGACATATCTTTATAACCACACTCAGCTCTGAAATCCTAAGTTCAAACCTTCCAATCTCTCTGATGCTGACAGTTTGGGCATTCCACCTCCACTTACCTAACTTTCTTACTTCCTTTCACCCAACAATTGAAGGCAATGCATTCAGCTGCTTAAGCTCCAAACTCTAGAACCCCTGTACCCTCTCCTCCTTTAAAACTTACCATAAAGTTACTTCACTGACAAATCTTTTGGTCATTCATCATATTATCTTCTTGCTTAGCAGCTGTTTCATCAGCGCCATATTCCCTCATATCCAGAAAGAGGAGTCTGAATGGACCGTTTCACTAGCACGTTTACTGCCAATTCCAAGGCAAGTCACATTGTAAATTCAACGTGCTTCATTTTTGTAGAAGTGGGAATAAATAGAACATCAAGTAATCTGTTTCTCCTTTCAATCTTCTTTTTTTACGAGAGATTATTTTCAATAATTGATCATTTAATCTTCATAAAGTTTCCCTACGAAAACCAAAGGGGATTTGGATAAATTTTCAATTTGCCACTTGGATGTAAAGATGGAGGTAATTGGTTCCTGACCTCAATTTCATAGCCATTCAAAATAATGGAAATGAAAAATAGACAGTAACTATCACAGTTGATCCACAATTGACACTTCATTTAGGGTATTAACGTTAACCTATAGTAAACTCAGTGGCAAGATGAAAATCTGCCTTATTGGGTCTAAAAAGAAAAACTATTGCAACAATGGGATAGATGAAGAAGTAGATTGGTCCTAATTCTGCCAAACCTTATGGTGCTCATCATTTATACATAAATAAGCTTCAAGTGAAAGATAGATGTGTTATTAAATCCACATGTTGCTGTCCAAGTTGTATTACTCAATTATTAGCTTCATAAAAATTGTATTTTCTTGTCTTGTTTATGACAGACAGTTATTGAATGGTGTAAGATTGCTGGAAACGTGTAGTAGATTGAAGTTAAACCTGTTACGGATATTTTGAGTGAACAATGAAAGAAATCTGAAATTACAGAAGCCATCAATAGGTTAAACTTCTTTTAAAAAGTTAAAATCGCCACACTCGTCCTAACGTCAAGAAGGAAGATATTGTATTCTTTAGCCTGAAAGATTGAAACTATCCAGTCTGTTATTTCAACACTCTTCAACATCCAACACACACGCACCCTTCCTTTTAATTCAGTTATTCCAAAGCTTCATTCAAATTTACTTCCAGATCCAGCTTCTTGATGAATTGTACATCCTGTTTTTGTAACTCTGTGCCAAACCAACCTTTAACAGCATTTAATTGGTTCAATCCCTCCTGACTGACAAGTTCTTTCCCCTAGGCTTCCCCTAGAATTAATTCATAATTTGATAGTTTTACATTAAAACAGTTTATTTACATGGGTTTAAACATCTTACAACTTTGCTGAACTTTGAAAATGCACATGGTCGTGACAAGGAGCAGCATGTTTAGTTGCTCTCTACGATTTTTTTCTCGGAGTCAGGAGTAATCATTTCATTCAGTACTCGACCCACCTGCAAAAGCAATCAAGTATTTACTGTGACCAAAAAAACCTAGAATTATTTCCTCTTCCCAAAGGACCACTCTCGGCCTTTCCATCTTTCCTCACTCTACATTATTCTAACCTCCCTTTCCACTTTAATGTTCTCCAATTGCCAACCCATAGTCTTCAGTCTTGTATCTCACCATCCCAAAGTAACTTTTCTATCCCCTATTATGGCATGCCTCCCCAACCCCATAGTTACCTTAGAGATTCCCAAGATTTCATCTTATCCCATTCATTTTCACTATCTACGTAATAGGCCTTACTGACAGTACGGTCATCTTCTTTGTTTACTGATCACACCTGCCTCTGTTGCCTTGAGTTCAAGACAATCACTGTACTGTTTGCTTGTCCAAGAATCATGGTAAAAGCTTCTTAACGTTATTCTTGAGGAGATGCTATTCAGTTCTTGAAAATGTTAACACAACATCCTCAATCCATTCCACTTCCCACCTGGTCATTCAACCACTAACTATTCCTGTACACCAGCAGTCCCCTACATACAATGTATTGTTCCAGTTTTCAGACTCCGACCCTCTGAGTACTCCAACCTTCTGTTTCATCTTTTTTGGCAAATCTTTCAGCCATTCAGTTTGTGGACTTCAGAATTTTCTCTCTGAAGACTGCCAAGCTAACGCCATCCCTCACATTTTGTCAAAAGCCTGTTGAAAATCTATTCCTTTGAATACGCCATGGGTCATCTTTCTAATTGTACTCTTGCTTCTGATTGCTGAGCAGCCATTGCTACTCCCCCAACAACCACTGTTGCTCAAGGTTTTATGTAAATTCAAATTGCTGTTTCCGAAATTGCGCACTCCACTCTAAAATAACAAGAATGAACATTACCAACACTTCCAGTGTAAGCAAAACCAAAACAAGAGACTGCCAACAATAGAAAAGAATTGCTGATCCCTCTGCCAATCCAAAGAATATGAGATCCTCAGATAAAATAATACCATACAGACATAATGGTCCTAATCTTTAAGGAAAAACAGGCAGGAAACAGTAGGGTACATTATTCTTGGCATTGTTAGACTAATGCAAAATACTTCAGGAAACTGCAGAGGATGATAAAACTAGAGGTTTAATGGGATACATCTGGCTGTTCTGTCTTAACTAGTGCACAAGACTGTGCAAGGAACCAAACCATATGATGTTACACTGCTTTCTATGATGTACACAGTATACGATTAGCATATGATACAATTACCAATTAACCCATTAAAAATCCAATATCCAATACAACACATTACAATACATAGCATGGAAGTTGTAGGACATGGTGGCAGCATGGTCACAGCAGATGGGAAACCTGGGAATTCAACTAACTCAGAAGCACCACTGCCAATTATTGTCATGATTTACTGACCTTTCCCAATCATTGATTGAAAAGTTTGCTATTGTGCTTGGACTGAGTTGCTGTATATTTCATTTATCACAGTGTAATACAGAAATAGTTTGATATTAAAACAGTTTATTCACAGGACTTTCAACATCTTACAACTTTGCAGAACTTTTAAGATACTTATGGTCATCACAAGGAGCAGCGTGTCTAGCCGTGCTCTAGGATCTTTTCACAGAGCCAGGAGGCAGCCACTTCACTCAATAGTCCACCCACATGTGAAAGCAATAAAGTATTAGCGAGGATCTGTGATCAGACAAACCTAGGCAAACTCTACAGCTGGTGTAAGGGAAATCCTGCAGTGTTCCAAGATCTGCAGAGAGTGGAACAAAAACAGTTGCTGGAAAAGCCCAGCAGGTCTGGCAGCTCTGTGAAGGAGAAAATCGAGTTAACATTGTAGGTTCAGTGACCCTTCCTCAGAACAGTTCTGAGGAAGGGTCACTGGACCCGAAACATTAACTCTGGTTTTTCCTTCACAGATGCTGCCAAACCTGTTGGGCTTTTCCAGCAACTTTGGTTTTGTTCCTGATTTACAGCATCCACAGTTCTTTTGGTTTTCTGCAGAGAGTGGTCCGGAATTAGGTGAAACTTGAATCATGAGTCAATCAAACTGCCTTGGGGGAAGGAGGATGTCTGAGTCTGGAGGTGACAGGGTGTCCTTTTGTAAGGGAGGGTAATAGATTTGTTTAGTGGGGCCAGGAAACACTCATGCTCTTCCTGACCCACAAGCAAGCTATTGAATCCTGCCATTCTCCCCCTCCTCTACCTACAGTGGTTTTTAAGCTTTGGGAGACAAGACATGGAGCAATTAAATTTAAAGCTGAAGTAAAATTTGAATCCCCTTTTCATACCTTAACAGAACACATGAGTCACCCGTCTCACAACTCTTACTCTCACATCTGTTAAAACAGGAAATGGGTACACTGCAGGCAAGAGATATAAAGTTTTTATTTTGTGATATTTTACCCCATTTTGACTTTTCTCGCATGCTCTGATGAGGTAAAATTAACTCCAGAGTCACAATCCTGAGTTACGAATAATATTTAAATTGGGAAGCAAAGATAACATAAAATGTGAAACACGTGTTTACTGTGCAGAGATGCCAGCTTCTTAAGCATCCCATTTTTCTGGAAATTAAAGCAATTTTCCAGATATAGGGATTCGAGGACAGTGCATGAAAAATGCTTTTGAGATCAAAATCAGAAGTAATCTAGTTGATTGGTTGAGCAATCTCACTGCTACATAACCAACTCCCGCGCCTATATTCTGAAACACACTGCATTTGTTTTGAAAGCTGACGGTTTCACCAAAGGAGCAAAGACAAAACTACAGCTGATGCATTTTTGGTAATAAACATAGCATTAATTTCCTATTAAGCTATCAGCTTGAACTATGAAACAGAGTTCAGCCATGGAAAAAGATTCATTGAGTTGGAATTGTACTGAATTCATACTTTTGTAATTTAGAATAGTGAAAATATCGGGTCGAAAACAAAGTGATTTGGGCAGGTTAAGTCCTATCTCCTACACATTGAATTAATCCATCCATTGTTTTTCAGGTTGTGGTACTTTGCAATCAACAGATCAGCTACACATGGGATACAGAAATGAGAAGACATATATGGTGCTAAACCTAAAAGCATTTTATCCAGTTTGGGTTATATATGTATACTTCCCTCAAGTTGTATAAATGGTGGTATCTTTCCCACTCTTGAAAATTAAGAGCATTGAGTCAGCTTAGAAAATAGGGTGAGATTGGCAGAAATGAGATTCTCAGCATTGAAAGAAAAAATCTGATTCCCTAACCATGTTTTGAAGGATAAGAGGAGATTCTTACTAATGAGCAGAAAGAGGCTATGTCCATCCATTGACATCCATCAGCATGCCTTTAATACCCAATCTCACCTCATGGATTTTTTTTATTCTATCCATGATATAGAAACTAGATGGCAACAATTGAAATACACAATGGATACCTGGTGACTCCAGCGCACCTCTTGCTCCTCCTGTCCTCCACTTTTGCACAGTAAATCATCAGATCTCAGGGCAAGCTTCATGGATAGCAAACACACACGCCTCACATTGGCATCCACAGACATTGGCATTGGTCATGTATTAGCCTCACCACCACACTCTTGGCACATCTCTGACTCACAGTACAGTTCTGCACTTCAATGCTGCACTTTGGAATTCACCAATGCCTATCATTGTAAATGCTGTTGCCAGGACAATTTGCATGCAGGGACAGATGCGTGTCATTTGGATACAGCCAGCGTGACCGTCAGGGATCCTCACCTTCCCTGTTTGCGCTCATCCATAAGCATCTAATTGGATGTTCGTGCCATCTCTGCTTTGCTTTTCCTGTTTGCACATTGCCAAGTCAAACAGGGCAAAAAGGCTCACAATGCTTCTGTCTCACCATGCTGTTTGGTGCAGACACCAAGCTGGGTAGCTTGCCAGCAGTGGTCAGTCAAAGGTGTGGATAGGTTGCTCTAAAGCACCATACCACATCAATGTCACACCTGCACCAAGTGCCAGCAAGCACATGCCAAAAACACCGCATGTGAATCAACCAAATGGCTATCTCTCAAAGTTTGAGGCAAGTAGTCCTCAGTCAGGCCAAGGATTAAGCCTTCAGACTGTCTCAGTGTGGTAACGGGAGCATCTAATCTCAGTCCAGGGGCTTGGACATAGTCAGTCCGCTGCTTGTGTCTTCCAGCATCAGATGGTATGTATACCTGCAGCCTGAAGGCTGGGCCATAGTCAGCTTAACAAGACCAGTGCAACCAGTCCAGGCAGGTGCGATATGTCATTCAGGAAGCTAAAGAGAAAGATTGGTCAGTGAAGTGGTTAATCATCACATAGGTCATGGGCCAGTCCATGGTGATCAGGGTGAGGGCCGGTCCTGGGGTCAGATCAACAAATGCCAAGGAGGGGGAGGGGTGTTTCAAGGGCAACGGCCACAGTAGGGAAGTCGATTTCGGGGGTTTAAGGCAGCATGCTGGGATGTGGGCAGGACGATAATTGTGAAGAGTATAAACAACATGTCAGCTGGGAGGGGAATACAAAATAATACATTGGAAGACTGGGATACTGTTAGGAGGTGGAGGTCATTGATGGTCACAACCACCTTGGTCTTGATGGGGGTAGCAGCACAATGGTTGGTATGAGTGAGGCGAGGACTCGGTGTCTAAGGTTGGGGAAAGAAGTCATAACCGATAGAGGTGTGGGGAAAACGTGCAAACTCAGTAACAATGGGATTGACCGGCAGTGTAAGGAAGAAAGGTTCATGGAGGATTGGAAGTGTGGGAGGAGTGGCCAAGATCACTCGGTAGAGTGTGTGACTCCCTCTGCCAAGCATAATCTGCATTGCCTTCCATACTCATGTGAATAGTAAATGCACCACACAAATGGAAAAAAATGCTGCAACCACATTGTGAGTGGGCAAAGTGTTTTCATCTGTTGGAGGAGGGGGATCTACTTGTGAGCAATTTAGGTCCTTCAAGGGCAATTGCATTTATTTGGCATTTACGCAATCCATAAGTCTTTTGTCATCATAGCACCTGAAGTGAAATGCATGAAGTGAATAGCTGCATGGCATACAAATCCTGGTCTCAAGTCACCTTGATTCGACCATTGGTTATTGCAGTTTGAACAGTTTTCTCTGTGAAGCAGGAGTAAGCATATATGATATTAAAAGTGGCAGCTGTGGGCCAGTATTCACAAAGACAAAGTAAGATTCAATAGGCTGCACATGGACACAGAACCAATTTCCTCTCACGTTAAAGCGTAAGTATTTGCCAACATGCTCTGATATGCAGTGCTGCCTTTCTTAGATAATGTATCAATGATCACACAGCACTTATAACCTCCTATCTGGTTTACATGCCATGGTTTATGCTACATTCAATGGAATAATTTCACAAAACCAAAAGTCCATGAAAGATATTTCCTGGCCCTATTTGTCAGTGTGCCTCATGTCCTGCTAGGTGAAAGCATATAATAAATGGTCATTTATGAGTTATGAACATGCTGACAGCTCATATTGCTGACCTATTCTGTTCCTGAATGGCAATAACTGCTAGCTCAGACAGTGAAACCTACATCCCGTGAGTGAATTTGTTGAAAAAAATTCAACAATGAGGTTCTTTGGAAGCATGACCAATGGATCCACACACAGAAGGGGTTATTATTGCTTTTACTGTGATGCTGCATTGGCATAGAAAAATGGAGGAGGATGCATGCCCAGTACCAGCAGTAACATCCTGCATATGAAGCTGTCACAGCTGAGGGTTCCTTCAATGTGCGCAGGAGATACATGAGACCCAGAAGGTGTAGACGGTCTAGGACACTGTCATACATTGATAACTACTGTTGGTGCTGGACTTGTGATCTAAAGGGATGGGTGACCATCAAGGTGAGAGCTGCGCTGAATGTTTATACAACTGGTTGCTTCCAAGGCTCCACTGGAGGCCTGTGTGATATCTCACAACTCTCAACCCACAAATGTATCAATACTGCTACCAATGCAATTTGTGCTAGATTGCACTTTTTCATCTAGTTTCCCCATGATAAGGTCAGTGCTGCAGACCAGGCAGAAAGCTTTGCTAAAACAGCTGGACTTTCCAAGGAGCAGGGGACTACAGTCTGTACATACATCACATTCAAAGCGTCATATCATTACATAGCTGACTTCATGAACAGAAAATGATTCTATTCCATTAATATACAAGTCATGTGTGTGATGGTTGGTACCATATCTTAAAGGTCTACCCTGGGACCTGCCATGAAGCCTACATCCTAGAGAGCCTCGCTCCTATCTCATGGTTCTGCTTTATTTCAAGGCCTGGATGCCTTACAAGATGGTGACTGGAAGAGAGACTATCCTCTACAACCATAGTTGTTAATGTAACCCTCCAACTGATGCAGTGCAGTGATACAATCTGGCCCTTTCTTTGACCAGGTCCACCATGGAGCAAATGAAAGGCCTGCAGAAGAAGAGGTTCCGATTTTATTGTCGGTCTGCTGGGAGGGGACTTGCAATACATCACAGCTGCATATTCCTAATGTGCTGTGCTTTGCACAACTGAAGCAGGCAAAAAGAGGAGGTGGTGGATTCTGAAAAGCTGAGAAAGCACCAGCAGTCTATCGGGAAGAAGATGAGAACATTAAGCAGGAGGAACATCACCTTCAGCATGATGCAGTGGTACATTATCAGGTGCAACAAACCAAACATTTCTGATGAAGGGTTTAGGCTCAAAACGTCAAGTTTTCCTGCTCCTATGATGCTGCTTGACCTGCTGTGTTCATCCAGCCCCATGCTTGTTATCTAGCATTTAATTAACACCTGGTTCCAATAGATGTGAGGTCAGTGCAGTAATCACTCAGTGGCTGTAAATGTGTTGCTACTTACAAGCTAAGCAGAATTTCAAAGAGTAACAGGAGAGTTATCCCTGGTATCCTCATCAAAACTTAGCCCTGAATAACATTACAAGAAATCAATTCTCTGTTTTCATTTTTATTCCTTTTGCATTCTGTTTGTGAGAGCTGGCAATGTGCAAATTAGTTGCTGCTTTTTCTATAGTATCCCAAATAAGTGTGTATCAAAAGTACTTCATTGGTTGCAAAGAACTTTGGAATATCTTGAGACATGAGAAGTGCTACATAATTGTAAGTCTTTTGATTTTTTTTATTTATTTCCTTTTCTCAATGGCCTTGGCGTATTAAGGCTTTTTTTTAGTTCTTCAAAGTTTATACAAGGGAATATACAGTACAAAATGCTCAAATTGAATAGATTTAATTATTCTCAGTAGCTAGTTCAAATCTTATCCAATTTAAAATATACATGGATGCAATGGCAGAGAGTAAGGGGAATGCAGAAGATATGAGAAAATTTTAGTATGAAATACAAACCTTTGATTAAGTGTGCTGTATTCATGCCAGTTGAATGTAAACGCTAATTTTTCCTTGTTCTGATGTCACTTCCAATTTTTTTTGTTCAGCAAACTCACTGAATGAATAAATAACTCAATCAAGTGAGCCAGTGGTCATTACTGGATTTGTACATATGTGCGCAGTGAGATTTTGAGTCAATTTATTTTACTTATTCACTCTTTCAGGAAATATGTGTTGCTGGCTAGGCCATCAGTAAGTGCCCATTCATAATTGCCCTTGAGAATGTCATTTTGAGGCAGTGTCTTGAATCACTGCAGTCCATTTTCACAAAGCTGTTATGAAAGGACCACAAGGATTTTGACTGAGATGTAGTGAAACAAAAGTGATATAGTTCCAGTGAAGACAGTGAGTGATTTGGAGGGTAATTTGTAATGTTGTTTGTGTTTCCATGAATTTCCAGTCCTTGTTCTTATGAATTTTATGTATATTTGAATAGCATTGCACCATAATAGATTCACAGTTTTTCTATGGTTGGATACTTATTTGGACATGCTAGTCCTTGCACTGGAGAGGGAAGACATAGATATGAATTCTCTTGCTATGATGTTAATGTGTTAGCTATTGCTTAACGGTAGAAATGTTAAACTGTGAATCTGAAAATCATGAATGTAAGTCCTACTTCAGAGGCCCAAACATAAGCTCTAAGTTGATATGTCAGTGTAACACTGATGGATTAATTCTGCAAGAAATGCTGTCTTTTGAACATGAATCATCAAATCAAGGCTGAGGCTATCCAGTCAGACTTTCACAATACATCCATGTTACAATTTTTCACAGGAGTAGGGCAGTTCACCCTGGTGTCATGGCAACAATGTATTGCTCAGATAATATGATAACAACAATTCATCGGTTTAATATCTCATTGTTTATTGAACTTTACAAGAAGGATATTGGCCAAATGCTGCAAATGGGACTAGATTACTATAAGATAGCTGGTCGGCATGGACGAATTGGACCAAAAGATCTGCTTCCGTGCGGCACAACTCTATGACTCCATGATTCTAAATTGGCTGCTGCTTTTCCTATAGGACAACAGTAATTACACTTGACTGTAGAGAGCTTTGTGATTTCCTGCTGTTATGAAAGGTGCTGTACAAATACATTTTTTATTCAGTATGCGCACAATGAGCTCTTCAACTAGTTTGTTGCAATACTGTGTAGGCAAACAACTATGGACTTCTCAGCATACAATTTGACATGCAATTGGAAAAAGATAGAGTGAAGCTGATCCTGAGGATTAACCACAATCTTCACTGTGCATAATAATTTGGCACAATTTTGAATTGAAATAGAGTTAAAAAAAATTCCTCAACTTAAAATTGTTTGAAGGTATAGGAGGTAGAATTGGCTCAATAATTAAAACTAATGTTGTTACTCTTCTGAATGTGCTATAACCTCTGGCATGAACTAACAACAATTATAAGAAACATCAGCATTTTAGGTCAACAAATATATGTTTTGATTCATATTGAGAACAGAAAATTCCTTGTAAGTCATTGCCACCCAGGTTGATAGGGTTGCTAAGAAGGCGTATGGTGTTGTTAGGTTTTATTGGTAGAGGGATTGAGTTTCGGAGCCGTGAAGTCATGTTGCAGCTGTACAAAACTCTGGTGAGTCCGCACTTGGAGTATTGCGTACAGTTCTGGTCGCCGCATTATAGGAAGGATGTGGAAGCATTGGAAAGGGTACAGAGGAGATTTACCAGGATGTTGCCTGGTATGGAGGGAAAGTCTTATGAGGAAAGGCTGAGGGACTTGAGGCTGTTTTTGTTAGAGAGAAGAAAGTTAAGAGATGACTTAATAGAGACGTACAAGATTATCAGAGGATTAGATAGGGTGGACAGTGAGAACCTTTTTCCTCGGATGGTGATGGCTAGCACGAGGGGACATAGCTTTAAATTGAGGGGTGATAGATATAGGACAGATGTCAGAGGTAGATTCTTTACTCAGAGAATAGTAAGGGCGTGGAATGCCCTGCCTGCAACAGTAGTAGACTCACCAACTTTAAGGGCATTTAAATGGCCATTGGATAAACATATGGATGATAATGGAATAGTGTAGGTTAGCGTAGGGCTTTAGATTGGTTTCACAGGTCGGCGCAACATCGAGGGCCGAAGGGCCTGTACTGCGCTGTAATGTTCTATGTTCTATGTTCTATAGTATGGCTACATCCTTCCATTTGTCCCATCTTTGTTTCCTTCTAAAAACAATAAGTAAAAGTTTAAATAATTCTGCTGACTCCAGTGTTTCAGTCTTGATTGGATATATTTTCAAAGCAGCTTTTAAGAATGATGAAATAATCCATTCAACTTCAGTTTCTGATGCTATTGCTTCCTGTTGAAAATTGGATTCTGGAAAATACAACCTCAATTACCACAGTAATCCATGCTTTCTAGGTTCAGGAAGGAATACGTAATAATTACTGGAAAATTATTGTTTGTTCTTATTTTCCGCAACCTATTTAAACACTTACAACATGTACCATCTGACCCAACGTGACATTGAAATCAATCCAAATTTGCCAGCTTCTTTGTAATGTAACAATGTGATGTAGTCTGTTTATACTGGGTGTACTTTAAATGTCAGAGCGCAATACACATTATTTTTATTCAAAATGAATCCAACCAAAACCACAACACTTAAAGCAAGTTATTTTCAATGTCTGTATTTTTGTTTCAATGATAATAGTTTTGTTCATGAAATTAGACAAACATAGGACATAAACATAACTCACTAGTCTTGAATCACAAATGGAAGGCGAGATGCTCAATGTCATGAGGAACCCCACTCGACTGATGCAACTGGATCGGAAGTGTGAAAAAGTTCACATTTCCAGGTCAACCAAATGACATCTGCAGTACATATGCACATTTAGTGTGGGTCAGGCTGAGCATCATTGAGTGAGGGCACAGGGAGAATGTCTGCAGTGTCAGTAGGTCACAGTGTAAGTCAGTATGTACCAATGGTTTAAGGCCAGTCCTGTCAACAGCCCATGTAGCATTCCTTTTCAGTCAGGTAGTGTAATGGTAATATAATTAGACAAGTAACCCAGAACCCCAGGTTCATGATCTGGAGTACGTGTTCAAATCCCACCACGGCAAATGATGTAATTTGAATTCAATAAAACCTGGAATCAATATTTTGCTTAACAGTGAAAGTGTAATCATTGTTGATTGTGGTAAAACAAGCTCACCAAGGTCCTTAAAGAAAGGAAATCTGCTGTCCTTACTGTTGTGGCTGACATGCACCACTAGATCCATAGCAATCTGATTGAGTCTTAACTGCCCTCTGAAATGATCAAGCAAGCTATTTAGATCCTGGACAATGATGAATGGGAAATAAATGTTGGTTTATCCAGTGATACCCACATCTCTTGAATGAATTTTTTGAAAGAGGACCCCAGCAATACTTAAAGTTGAAATCTTCTGCTTTCAGATTGGTTTCTGATTAATATCTAATGACTGTTGCAGAATTTATGTGAGTGCTGGTTAGTTAAAGTTGTTGTAGTCTACATGGTGTGGTGTGGAAGGTGCTGAAGGAATTTGTTTGTTCAAAGATTCTGCATGGAATACATTTAATTACTTGTCGCCAGAGAAAAGGTGACAGAGCAAGTACACAGCTCTCCAAGGATTGTAGGTTTCCCCATGGTGCAGGATGACACTGATTGTACATAATATCATCTCTGGGAACTGTATTGTAAGAGTGAGATGTACCACAAAAAAAAGGGATTTAACTTACATTACTTCTAGTGACTGTGTGGCCTACACAGAGTATTACACAGGTCATGATTTCCACATCCTGACCACATGACTCTGGTGCACGCTACATGTGGGAAGAATGCATATAACAAAAAGCATTTTGCCACATAGAATGTAGTTGGCCAGAAACAAAAACAGAATTTGCTGGAAAAGCTCAGCAGGACTGATAGTATCTGTGAACAGAATTTGGAGTTAATGTTTCGGGTCCAGTGACCGTTCCTCAGAAAACAGATTGTATGCACGTAATTGACCAGCATTCAGTTAAAACAATCCTTCCACCAGCTGGATTGCATTGGAGGAGCCTCACAATACTTGGTAGAGCATATGTCAGCATTATTATGGGTTTGATGAATATTGAACAATATCAACATCATGGAGGGCACAGAGCTTTAAAAAGGTTAAAAAGCAGCAAGATGAGGAGGAGGAGGAATAGAAGGGGTAGAAAGTTAGGAGGCAAATGACCACATCCCCTTTCTGGACAGACTGTCAATCAACTCATCTGAGTCATAATGCCACAAAGTGCACACCTTACCTTCTCTTTATTACAGACAGTTTCTTTTTTATTCATTCATGGGATGAGGGCGTCGCTGGATAGGCAGCATTTATTGCCCATCCCTAATTGCTCAGAGGGCAGTTCAGATTCAACCGCATTGCTGTGGGCCTGGAGTCTCATGTAGGCCAGACCAGGTAAGGATGGCAGTTTCCTTCCCTAAAGAACATTAGTGAACCAGGTGGGTATTTCCCCAACAATCGACAATGGATTCATGGTCATCATTAGATTCTTAATTCCAGATATTTTTGAATTAATTTATTGAATTCAAATTCCACCATCTGTCATGGCAGGATTTGAACCCAGGTCCCCAGAATGTTATCCGCGTCTCCGGATTAACAGTCCAGCGATAATACCACGAGGCCATTGCCACCCCTAAAGTCACAACAAGCTAATGGTTACAATAGCACTGTAAATATCACAAAACCAATATCCCATTATAAATTGATAAATCAAATTGTCTAATACTACAGCTCTCACTAGGAAAGCCATCTGCCTTGGGTCTTGATTTGAGTGGAATAGCCTCTGGAGGCCTCATCACTGCCTGATTGACACATGGTTCTGTGGGCCTTCCTGAATAGAGTTGCTGGCAGGCAAGACCTTCAATACCAGAACAATGTTCCATTCCACTCAGAGATAGTAGGAACTGCAGATGCTGGAGAATCTGAGATAACAAGGTGTAGAGCTGGATGAACACAGCAGGCCAAGCGGCATCAGAGGAGCAGGAAGGCTGATGTTTCGGGCCTAGGCCTTTCTGAAGAAGGATCTAGGCCTGAACCGTTAGCCTTCCTGTTCCTCTGATGCTGCTTGGCCTGCGGTGTTCATCCAGCTCTACACCTTGTTATTCCATTCCACTCATTGTTTTACCTTCATTACGATCTTCCTGCCCTTACATCACTGCTTGGCCAGGAAGAAAATTTCCTCAAGGCACGCATACAACCTGCTTTCATGAGGAATTCCAGCGACAGAAATTATGCACTTTTTTTCACAGAATCCCTACAGTGTGGAAGCAGGCCATCCAACCCATCAAGTCCACACTGAACCTCTGAAGAGCACTGCACCCAGACTCACCACCCTACCCTATACCAGTAATCCTGCTTATCCCATGGCTAATCCACCTAGTTTGCACATCTCTGAACACGATGAGCGATATTAAATGGCCAATCCACCTATCCTGCACATCTTTGGAGTGTGGGAGGAAACCCACAGAGATACAGGGAGAACATGCAAACTCCATACAGGCAGTCACCTGAGGCTGGAATCAAACCCAGGTCCCTCATGCTGTGAGGCAGCAGTACTAACCAATGAGCTACTGCACCGCCCCTTTTCATTTCTGTTAGCTGCCAAATGCTAATTTAGAAACATGGGGATATTTGTTTCTGTTTCCTTTCACTAACCTTTCCTAAAGTCGGTAGTATTATATAAGAGATAATAGATATTATCCATCCAGACAGAAGGCAAATGGAGCAAATGAGCACTGCAAGGACGTTTGCATTAAGTCCAGCATTGTGCTCACATTGAAAAAGACAGGTTACATTGAGGAGAGCAGTAGCACCCATTGCCAGTTCAAGAAGTGGGACTGATAATGCTAGAACTTACTTATGCAGCATTTGATAATAAAACCTTTTAAATTTCACTTTGTTTTCAGACTAATGTTGCTTTTCAGTGCCAGCAAAACCACAGAAATAATATGCAACTGTGTTTGGAGAAATTGAGTTAGTAGCATAGTAAGAGGTAAACCAGTCAAGCAGTCGATTCTGTCACCATTCTCAAAACTTACAACCTGTCACCTGGAATACAGTGGAATTCTGAGTGCACATTTTCTTTTAACTAGGTGAAAAGCACAGCATTAGAGCAGGTCATTTGTTGTTTTATTCTCAAAAAGGCAACTCTCCCCACCCCTTTCCATGAAGTCATAACTGTATGCAACATTGGATATGTGGAATCTGAACAGGAAATTTGTGGCCAGAGAGGCATGTGGCAAACAGAATGGGTGAGTGTAGCTTCCGATCTGTGTGTAAATAATACATTGGGCAGCATCCAAATAGGTTCTGCTGTGAAGCTACCCCTTATCGACAGATGGTTTAATTCATGCCAGAATTAATTTGCAGGCCAGGTTTTGGCAGGTGTATTCTGTCAACTGGGGGCTGAACTTTGGCTGATATAGCTGTGCCAAAGTCAGTAAAACATTAAATACTTACCTATAATTCTTAAAGATTCTTGTTGCAAATTCTCAATTCTGTTGCAGTATTTCTCCGTAGGTTGGCTTGAATGTATATTTATTTACTGTAATGACTGGAATATTACATAACAGAATTACTATAGTGCAGCAGGCCATTCAGCCCATTGTTCATTTACTGATTGGTTATCTCGCTGGTTCTATTATCTCACATCACTGCACATTGTTACCATCAAAAGAAAAATTCACTATCCTCTTGAATGCCTCAATTGAAACCACCTCCACAACATTTCCAGGCATATTTTATTGTTGAAAATGATGGGAACTAATTCCTTTGCATTTCCTTGTTGATTTCACCTAGCAATTAAAATCGACCTGTGAAATGGACTGCCATCTTGCCCCATGAATTTGTAAGCTTTCTTTTCATATGGTCTGAACTACTTGTTTACTTAGCAGGGGCTTGTTGGCTAACTGAACAGCATGCTGGGAATTGGATCAAACCAGACAGACAGGTATACAAACCAGTTACCTTGATTGATTATATCACATAGGCGTGAATGCGACAGTGGAACTGAGATATTGAGTCAGGGAGCTTGCAGTGTTCACTGTCAAACTGAATCAAGCCAGACAGACATGAACGCCATTCAGTTGACCAATGTTGGTTTCAAACTCTAACTTGTTTTTCTTTTCAATAAGAGCTGAACCCATGTATCACTGGGGCAAAGGTCACATGATAGAATACATTGATGCAATATAACATATTAGTGGCTTTCAGGACTTGTTTTGAAAACCTAAAGGGGCAAGGAATGATGCAGATTATTTTTTTCTGATTGACTTAGATTTTATTACAAGCAGCATTACAGTCGTCACAGCTGCAGCAATGCACATGCAGTCACAGTGTCTGGGACGTCACTGCCTACATCTTAAAAGTTTTCACTGAAAGTCAACTCAGGTTTTCCAGTGAACTTCCCTTCCCATATCAGACTCACTGCATCAGCAAATATGATAAATTTGCCTTAATTCTTCATTTTTAAGCCTCCCTTTTAGTATGTGAGAAACTATTCATCCTGATTAGCTCTCAGAAGAAACCTTCACTGTCTCACGCACTGCCTTGCTTCCTGAGCGATGGGAGTGATGATCAAGTCAGCATGGGCAGCGAGGAGAGCAGTGAGTGAGCCAACAACGTGAGCAACTATAGAAGTAGTAAATGATTGAATAGAGAACAAGGCAGTGAGCGGGCAGTAAGTGGGCTGGAGAACAAGGTGGTGGGGAAGAAACCACAAAGGGAGTGGTGAACCAGCCAGAGAGGGAGAGGTTCCAACTGCAACAGGCACAGAACATTGGTTTCAGTGGCACCAGTTCCTGTTCTACCGAGGTGCTAGTGCACAATGATGCCATCAGGAGTACTAGCGTGTTCTTCCAGTGCATTAGCAGGACAAACTTTGTTTATGCTGCACAATTACTCGATCATTCTTCATATTAGCATATCATTCTATATTCACATGGCTACAGATACAAGATGCCAGGAATGCAAGCTCGAAAAACAGAGAGACTACAGGTGCAGGGGCAACCAGGCTGTGGAATCCAAGCCAACCTTGGGATCAGCATTAACAGAGAGTCTGGCACAGAGGATCAAAGTGAGAGTTTAGAATTGAATGCATTCAAGCCAGCTGCAGAAGCAGCAAGGCTGAGGCAGCACATAAACATGAGCAGTGAGATTATAGTGTCACAGTTGTCTGCATGGATAGCAGCAACATGGGCATATATCTGAGCTGGCAGTGGTCCATCCAGTTTCATTTTTTTTTTGAGACTTTCTAGTGATTGATACAATTGAGTGGCTTGCGAGGTTATTTCAGAGTGCAGTTAAGATTCAGTGGTGGATGGCAATGCGTTAAAGTTACAATCAGATCAGCAATGATCTAATTGAATGGCAGAAGAGGCTTAAGGGATTGAATGGCCTATTTATGCTTCTAAATCATACATTCATGTCTATCACAATATTATCTAATGAATATAGAAGATGTTTGTTAAACTTTCCTTTCAAGTATATCATGTTTTATACAATTTTTCTAATAATTAGATTCAATGTCCAAAACAGTTCCACTAATTAGTAGACCATTAATTACCTCTTCCTTAATACCAGTGTGTGTTGCATCTTACATGCCTCCTATATGGCCGGTAATAAATACAACTCTCTTTGACAGCTCACTTGTCTAATGTACCAATGTATTTCTGTATTTTGCTATCTCTGTTTCGACAGAATGGCACAACGTTGTTTCTTTAAAATTTGTTATCAGGATACATACATTGCTGGAAGGAGTGCAATTATACCTCATCACTAGTTGCCTTGAGAACATGGTGGTAGGCTTTCGATTTGAATCACTGAAATCACTGAGGTGATGATTCACCCACAGTGGTATAAGCTCAGGATACTGATTCAACAATAATGAATTTAGTTAACATGTATTCAAGCTATAGTGTCCTTTGTCTAAGGCAACATTGTAAAAAAAGAGTTTTAAAAAATACCTTTCACCAAATCATTCACTACAGCTGGTTAATTAACAAATGCTGACCAACAGGTTCAGAAAGTAGAGATCTCAAGATATAGATCTGAACATAAAACAATGCAATCTCATGGAAAGTGATAAATCTACAGCTGTGCCTCTAGTAATGTTACTCTACGGCCTTAAAATAAACATATTTGGTGTTGAACATGAAAGTGTATGAAAGGAGAATATGAACATTAAAAGTTTGAAGTTATTCTCTGAAAGTCTTTTAAAGCACTTTTTCCCAGGAACTATTGTTTCATGACCTTTTAGAGCATTGGTGCATTTAGAATAGGTGTTTTATGCTTAAGAAAACCTTTTGTAATGTGTATGCTGTGTTTCTTTATTAAATTACCCTTTAATACAATTACACCCCTATTTAATTAAAAACTCAATTAGAGAGTAAGATGCAATGAATTTGCAATGTAAAATCTTATATCTGTTAGGTTGTTTCTCTCCTCCTCATAACCACCAAATATTTGGGAATAAAATAAAAACTTTTTGATCATCTTTCACCCAATTAATCATGTTTCTGATCAGCTCTACCTGCTGCCAAGATTGCAATTCAGAGGAATAACTTTTCCTCCTGACAGCAATGCAACATCTCTGCAGGATTCACTCTTAAAATCATCCAAATCAAATTTTACAACTGTAACAGGAGACCAACAAATAAACACGGGCAAAAGAAAGCAAAAGAAATTGTCATCGTCCAATCTGCATTATTATAGGACATAGATTTTTCTCTGTGTAAAGTTGCAAATGAATTGTCATTTACATCAAAATTTAAAACCAATTACAGTTTAGTGAAAATCTTCCTATTCATAACTTTATGTAGAAGACATCTACCCTGTAAATACACTGGATGTTCACAAATTTGAAATGCTGTTCATTCGGTGTTCTGTGCATCTACGAAGTACTATTGGGATCATACCTTGGTAGTGGTCACTAAGGAGGTTAACGACTGTTCAAAATAGTCTGATAACAGCAGACCTGGATTGATAAAGGCGAAGCCTAATTTTGACAGCTGTAACAATGACGTAAGATCAAGCAGTTTGTTTTACTTCCATTGAAGTCAGTGTAAAACAATCTGGAGCATGGCAAAATAAACTACTGGTTTGCTGTCACCTACTTTACACAAACACAAAGTAAAAATCTACCTTTTTTTTAAATATACATGATCTGTCTTAATTCCCAGCTCTTGCAACCACCAAATGTTATTAAGAACAGAGTGAAATGTAACATATTGGCAGAAACACGTCCAAGATGAGGCTACAATTTCAGTTTCCCAGTGGGGAGGCTGCAGTAACAGGAAATGGAGGGTAAATACTGGCCTGTAACTTCACATCTTGGATCCAGGCAGTTTGATGAATAAGCCTTGAGGCGGTTCTATCCCTTGATAAAGCATTAAGCCTTTCACATAAAGAGAGACTGTGTCCGCAGGGGCACCATGTATGAAGCTCTGCATAAGGGTGGGAGAGAAGGATGTATCCAATGTCGCCTTCATCCTGATGGCCACCTCTGTGTATGGTTTCATCAAGTTGTGCATAGACCCTCAGTAGGCAAACACTAAGTGTCACTACAGGCTGAGGTTCTACCTGTTCCCAGTGTTATGAAGGATGGGTCTGGCCTCATTGTCGCTGAATGCTCGAAATATTTGGACCATTCTATACCATCTGTCCCTTGTGGAAAAATTTGCAAAAGGAAACACTTTTGACCACAAGACCATCAGGCAGTGATCCACATGCAGTGCCCTCGAGACCCTGTGGTAAAGGATGAAGGTGGATCCTCTTGCACGGTTCTCTGAGCACACCGTCAAAGCCTGAGGGAAGGTGACCGGACCCGAAATGTTAACTCTTATTTTCCTTCACAGATGCTACCAGACCTGCTGAGCTTTTCCAAAAGCTGCTGTTTTTGTTCCTGATTTACAGCATGTGCAGTTCTTTCAGTTTTTCACATGGTCAAAGTCATTTGGCAGAATGCCTCATCACCACAACTTTCCAACAAGCACGAAGACATTGCTTGGCTGGTGGTGAGAAGGGCACTACCTGTGAGATCCTTCATGTACACCCAGACTCTCTGCACCACTGCATATTGGCCTCAAAGTGGTTGAAGGGGGAAAGAAACTGTCATACACCTCCTTCTGGAATGTGCCTATGCAACGAAAGTCTAGAGAGAAAAAGCTATCATGATTTTTGTTGAAGTTTGTCCCCAACAGCACTGTGACGCAGGACCCTGTGCTCTATGATCTGTTCCCCAGGACACACACTGAGACAAACATCCTCGGTAACTGTCATGTAGGTGAAAGATGCTCTCTGGTCTGCCCAAAACTTGTTGGTCTTCCACTGTAAAAGGCTGACCTTGACTGAGTGTTGCAGACTGACACATTACAAGGTCCAGGACTACATGCTGTAGGACGCATTAAAGCTGGGGGCAGCTGCCACCAAAGTGCAGTGGGGAAATACTATGGCTTGAGGTCTTTCTGCCAAAGTATAATGAGGGTCTGAGATAAAAGGTACTGCAGATGCTGGAGGATCCGAGATAACAAGCATGGGGCTGGATGAACACAGCAGGTCAAGCAGCATCATAGGAGCAGGAAAACTTGACGTTTCGGGCCTAAACCCTTCATCAGAAA